>VMRN01000004.1:11416227-11573973 GCA_010277015.1 Poeciliopsis turrubarensis
AGTATCGCCTGGTGGACGGGCGTGGAAACTGCGCAACGGCTTCTGCGGTTCCGTGCGAGCGGAGGTGCTGTAAACTGCGTGAGAGCTTCTGTGGTGGTTGGAGGCCAGTGGTTGGTAGTATCCCAGCGGTGGCCAATAGGCCTGAGCGGCGCTTGGCTGCGAGGGCCGCCCGACGCCGCTTGCGGCTTTAATTATTATTTTTTTTACATTATTTGTATTGAATAAATGTCTTGATCCAGTTTAGCTTGTTGACACATGCCAAACTGTTGACCTTACTCTACTGAATAATAGCCTTATCACATGCACTTTGCAGCTATACTAGGATTATACTGTGCATTATGTAATATTTTGTATTATTTCTTCTTTAAAAATGAATTGAAATGGATTCACAGTACAGGAGTGATGAATGAGCTCTTCAAGTCCCCTCTTTTTTTTAATTACTTTGTGGATTTTGTTATATTTTCTGGAACAAAAGGAAGCAATTCACTGTGTGTTTGTTTGTTGAGACTCTTGGGGTATGACTGGGTGCTGATCAAGTTGCACATTCACAATTTTGTAAGCACATTTTTCCAAGCCACTTCTCATGGAATGGTTCAGTATCAACCAGCCAGGAGTTGAGTTTTGTATTTCTATTGAAAGATTATGATTTCCAGCCTAGGCAATCAATCATATTTACATTATGGAGATTTTGAGTTAGTCTTTTTTGTCTGAGTCAAATAACTTTGTTTTTGTCAGACAATTTCTCATTTATTTTTTCAAGATGTATCGATAGCAACTTTGCACTTTTATTATTGCTCTGCTACTAAATTTCATAAAATGAGTTTATGTTGCCAATTCTGAAATATATTTGTTCTAGTGATGAGTGTTTTTAAATTTGTTCTAGTCCTTCTTCCCATTCATCTTTCCATATTTTTGCATTTTTGTCTCTTATTAGAGACAAAAATGCTGGATAAAACTATTTTTATTAAATGACAAAACAGAAAAAATGTGTCCTGTGTTGTTTACTCACCTAGAGGGCTTTTGTACTTGAATGTCACCATATGCTCTTTTGGGGCTCATGTTGCACATGACAGATGATATGCTTTCTTGTGTCTTTCTGTTAACATGACAACGCAACACCAGCTTATCTAACTTAAATGGTTTGGAAATAACTATATCGGACAGGACAGGTTGCTGTCTTTCTGTACAGAGTGATTGCGATAACTGGGGAAATATTTATCTTTTGAGTTTGAAACTCAGGTAATCTCTTGCTGAGGTAATAGAAGACTCATAGGGGAGACTGGCTGGGAGCACAAAAGGTCAAGTCTTTGTGTGAGAAAAAAATACTGCCCTTTTCCAGTCACAGTCTTGGGGAAAAATCAGTAGATGTGGAGTGAAATCTTTCACCTTTCAACATCACTGGAGTTTCCTTTGAACCATGGAGAAACTAGAACAAGAGATCTGTTCGATTAAATGTCCTAAAAGGTTTATAAAGACACAGAAAAAAATTAAATTTTTACACTATTTAAACTTTATACGTCTTTCAAATAGAAACTGTAGTTGGAAATGTCTCACTTATCCCAGACTGATGATCTGACGTGGCACCAATATGTACAATATATTTTGAACTATTTATCTGCCATTTTGAACTTTTTATTTGAAGCTATGAAAGCTTATATCCTACATTATCAGTCACACAAATAGCGGTGTTTGCAAGAAAAGAAATAATAGCATCTCCTTTCAAACTGGCAAACATGGGAGTGTCTCAGGCAGGACAGTTTTTAAAAACGAAGAACGTACTTGCATGGAATCAATTTGCATTTGTTTAATAGGAGGTGCTGTTGGCCTCAAGGTTCTTTTCATCACAGCTCTTATAACATACCACATCATCAGATTTATTACCATCAGACACATCACTGTCCTTTTCAGAAGCTGTAACCAAAACAACAGCAGCTGTGACCTCTACAGCTCCAGGCACCAAATCTCCCTCAACTTCCATTTCTTTTTCCATTTTAGCAGGGCTCACTTCTTTCTACTTAACCTTCTCTTGTAGTTTGGTTTTCAATGTCTTCCAACCAAAAGCAGCGGTGTTAACCATGAAATGCTTCTTTTTCTTTTGTAATAATATGAGTCAGTGCTGTTTTTCTACAACACAAACTAAAAGTCAAGGGCAACGGTTTTGTATCAAGGTGTGAAATGCAAAACATGCTCAACATGACCATGGCTCTCATGTATGATTGAAAAAAAAAATGTCTATGCAGATTGTCAACAAACCAATGTTTTGTGTTTTCAAGAGTATTTGTAGAATGGCAGTATATTTGTGAGGTTAGAGAAGAAGTATGTCAAAGTTCAAATATTTCACCTGACAACATTACTCTGGTAAAGTGTGACTGTCAGCAGTTTTTTAAAAACACTCTGCATGGAACTGAACAGTATGGGGTGGTATTTGTCCTCACAGTACAACCATAAGCAAAAACATTTAGCAAAAGGACCAATAAAAATACATTAAATGATAGGATTGCTTTCTTCTAAACCAACAGAGACAAATTATTACTAAAGGATACTGGGTTATCTCAATAATCATTGGTTATTTCTTCTTAAATATGCACTAACCAACAGCCCACAGACTGGAATGAGACTTTTCCATAGATTGGTTCTCACCTGTAATTTTGCCATTACAGAATTACAGGTGATTTTGTAATTCTGTAATGGCAGATTGATGTCAATAGACATCAATCATGATGTCTATTGACATCATGATTGATTTGTGCAATCAAATAAATCATTTGATTGATTTAAAAAAAATAAAGGTTTGAGAAAAAGGCATGGGAATAATTAATTGGGAATAATCTTGTAATAGACTTCACATTCGTTGGATTTTTCTTTTGTTAAAATTTGAATCTCAAACATAATCATGGAATCTGCAGAGCAGTATTTTTCTCCCTAGGCCTTAGCCCTTAGAATAAAGAGCTAAATATAAGAATACATTTGCCAAAATGGCCAGGAGAAGCTTTACTGGTGTCTATAATTTTGATTCATAGTTAGTTCTTGCAAAAACAGAAACACCCACATAAATGGGTGGCGGTCCTTCAGTTTTCTGTGACATGGTAAAATGTCCAAATAGCCAAATTTGTCTTCCATTCTTGTCAGCCTTGTTTTAGTTTATTGAGTAGCACTGTTATTTGAAGAGTGGGAACAGTCTTACTCTGTATTGCTTACTTAGTCACTCAAACACTTTGAATAAAAATGACTTTTAAATATAAAAAAGGTGTGACAACTTTTTTGTGTATTTGAAACCTGAAAAGTTTTAAATTATATGGCTTGATGCCAAAATACATAAATTTCCAGAGGGGGAGGGGACTGCTATTAATTTGTGTTGAGGACATTTAAAAAATCCATGTTTTTTTTTTACTTGCACTTGGTAAACAATAAGATTTAGCTTGATATCATTGGTTGACTAGAGTAACAGCTTCAGAAAGAAATAACAAAGATTATAAATCCCATTGACTCTTTTATGGTTACAACTTCCAGAAGGAGATTTTAAAAAAACTATTTATCAGTGAAAACATGTGGTGGATTACAGGATTTCTTGCTAGATTCATTAGTGCCATCCACAACACCTCAACAAATCATTGAGCATAGACACAAATAATAGTCATCCTATGTCAGCATAGATTACTGGACATTAAAGGATTTTAGAGAGACAAAAAAACCTCCTGCTAAGGGTTCATGCTGCGGAAGGATTTGCTTTTCACTTGTTAGTGTGGCACTGCACTGAAACCCTAGGGTGCATGAGTAATTGAGAGCTTTTCAAAATCACTCCAACTGACAGTTCCCAGTGTGGGAAAAAAAAAAAATAAATATATATATATATATATATATATATATATATATTAAAAAAATAGATAAATATAGAAGATAGGGAGCGATATTATTTCTTCAAGACTTTATGTTTTTTTTTTTTTAAGTGATAGAAATTTGTACTTTAAAGGCCATGGACTTTTGATGTAAACTCTACTTTGTAGCGTTTATACACATGCAAAATTAAAATATCATTAATAGTTCACTCATTTCATGAATGTAATTGAAAAATGGAACTCCAAAATGAGAAGGATTCATAGCACATGGAGGGATGCATGTCATGTTTTTCTTTTCAGGTTGAAATTATTCAAAAAATATAATGTAATGTCTAATGAAAATTCATATTTTAGAAATAGCTCATTTTGCATAAATAACTAAATTAGTGTGGTGTGGCATGGAGGCAATCATCCAACCTTGGTTGCTTTAGTTCTGACTTTCATTTAGCTGTGCTTGCCCTGATGTCTTTCAGATTTCTTTTGACAGTGGTCCATAAACTCCCTGATGGGTTAAGGTCAGGCTGACCAATCTAAAACAATAATTCCATGAGCATGAAAAGAGGTTTTGGTACTTTTAGCAATGTAGGCAGGTCCTGCTAAAAAAATCAAATCAGCATTTCCATTGGGCTTTTCTGTAGAGGGAAGCATGAAGTGATCTAAAATTCCCTGTGCTGATATTGGATTTGATAAAACACAGCAGAAGATGAAATCGCTCCACAAATCATCACCAATTGTGGAAACTTCACACCGAATTTGAAGAAACCTGAATTCTGAGCATTACCACTCTTCCTCTAGACTCAGGAACTCTGGTTTCAAAAAGAATTAGAAAATTATTATTATTTTTTTATATGACAGAGATGTTTGAACCATTGAGCTACATCTCAGACCTCACTTTTATGTAAGACAGTTAACAGAAGTTGAAGCCAGTGTTCTCTATTCATCTGTGACTTGAATCACTGATCACTGACTGCATGCTGCAGTAGACTTTGCTTCACGGTTTTCCCAAGGATTTAGTCATTCATGTTGCTTGTCCAACTTTTTCTGTTATTTGGACTCTACGTGAAGGTTGCCAGTTTCCCTGTTGACAACTGGCCACCTCATGCTATACTGACCATATCATTGCTTAATCTTCAGAAAACATAAAACATCTTGAAATACACCGTTCTGTGTAGTATTGAGCTAAATGAGTTTGAATATTTAACTGAAATTATTGAAATAAATACAATCTTAACGTACCTGTAAAGGAAAAAGTAGATATCTGAATATATTTGGAATGTAATTCAAATCTTAATTAAAACCATCTTAGGCTTCTCTTTCATTATTTCCGGAAATAGATGTTCTTTATGGCATATCATGAGCAATCGATCGGCTCCACATCTTCCCTGAACAGGAACAAGCTTCTTTCTAAATCTGTTAAAAAATATATTCTGTTAGAGTGCAAGAGAAAGCTCAAGAAGCATGTGGGATCCGGAGAGATTTCTCACCCAAGAGGGTAAACAGCAATTTTAGGGCATGAAATTGATTCAAAGTGTTTTGATGGGAAAAAGAGAGAGGGGGAAGAGGAGAAAAAAATATCCTCGTGATAAAATAGAATCAGACAATTTATTCCAGGCTAATTGACAAGTGAATAAAAAATATATGGCAGATGTCTGAGACTTTATTTAAATCACCAAGGATATTAGCTGGAAGAGAAAGAACTGCTGAGGTTGGTCAGAGCAGTAAGCTAAAGGGGAGCTCAGCAGGCATCTCACCTTTCAGTGTAAAGACCCGAGGCGAGGCGTGTGGCACACATATGGTGCAATTTTTTCCTATAACGCATTCGCTTGGAGGGGAGGTGACATCTTCTTAAAGTACAGTGAGCTGTCAGGCCTGAGGCTGGGTGAGAATGGTTGCTACATCACTTTTAATGCTGTTCTGCCAGAGTTCCTTTAGTGCAACTGAAAGAGGCGATTTATGCAGCCGCACGCCACTGTTACTGTGCTGCTTTTACACTCGACCTGCTGATTTTAATTTAAAACTATCCCAAAAAATAAAAAGGACTGGCATACACCAGTAAAAAAACATTCTGTGTTTATTATGATTCAGCTCACATAAGTGTTCCAAGACAGTTTTCTGAATATATTTTACACTTTAACCTTTTTTTAATCTTTTCAGTAGTTTCAGCGCAGCATTGACTTCAGAGGGCTGGACTACCTCAGGCTGAACCATGAGTTCTCCCTGGCCGATCATTTACTTCTCTCCTCAGCTTCCAAATGTAATCCCAGATCAAAGGTCTTAGAAAATCAGGACAGATTTTCATGGGTAGCGGCAGCATAAGTGATACGAGACTATATTTTTTTTCTCCTTTTTGATCTTTCTCCTGCAGGTCAGCTCTTAATAAATTTATATATTACATTTGATTTTTTTTTTTCTTTTTTTATTAGCTACTTCATTATCCTCAAACCAGTAAGTCCGCAAACTAGTCAGAACGTAGTTAGATTTAATATTTTAAAATTAAGAGACAAAAAGGACACATTTTCTAACATAATGAACTCATATTAAAATGTTGAGACAATTTCTGCTTCGGTTGCTCAAAAGTGATGTAAACTCCATACAGAAAGAAACGCTTGAACACTTAAAAGTTTACAAGGTCGATTTTTGGCACAACACCTCCTTGGAAGAGGAAATCACAAATATAAAATGTTCCACAATATTTTATTTAATCACAGAATAAGTAAAAAATAATAATAATTATCTTGACAATTTATGGAAACAGTCTTATAGTTCCTCAACACTATCTTGAATAAATATATTAAATTTAATGTTTGTTATTTAAGTGCCACTTTTGAATGAATTGAGAGGCAAAACCTTCAGCCTTTCATTTGGGGAATCTCACTTTTGAATAAGTTCAGATGTTTTAAACGCGTACATCTTCCAAGGCCTGTGTATAGTGAAACGCCAATAGCAAAGTGACTTTGTTTGGATTCAGGTAGTTACTTACGGGTAAGAACAGTCAGGAGTTTGTCAGCAGTTGAAAGCTGTAAATATGTGAGGGGGTGGAAAAAGGTGGCTCAGCAGACAGCTTCATTTGATTTCTCATCGGGTCCTTCTGTGGCTCTGAGCAGATGTGTTGTGCAGGCGCCGTATTTCTTAACTCAGGCAAAAAGTAATACGACTTCCTGCACAGGAAAATCCAGAGCTTGGCAAACACACAAGCACGCTTCATCAACACATGAACGACTTGCATGGCTTGTTGTGTTGTAAATCATTGCCCTCTCCCTGGTCTATTAAGATATGGAAAGCTTGACGTAGGATTTATTCAGTCAATCTATTTTACTAGTCTTTGGTCTCAGAGCTGCCATCAGGTTTGTTCCTTAAGTGCCTTATCAGTTAAATGCAGCTGTGATAGACCATGCGTTAAGCTGGAAATATAAATATGACTTCTTTAAATGAAAGCCAACTATATGCTGCATATTTTCATTATATATGTAGATAAATTTCTGCAGACATGAATCTTTTTGCCAATGTTGTCTTCAAAATTTTGAGTTACATTTGCAAAACTGACACCATATTAATCCATATGTTTCTCTTGATTTACAAAATAAACATTTTACATATCTAATCAATAACTTTAGCTAAGATTTCTAGGAGTGCCTTTTCATTTAGATGTGGGCAGTAGCATATCAAATTTACAAATATTTCCCTCGATTATGTTGAGTTATTTTTTTATTTTCATATCCAAAGCTAATATATATGGAAAAAGTGTGAAAGAAAAAAGTGAAACATGGCAGAAAAACGTTGCCAAAGAGCCGTCATGTATTTTGTATCCAATGCCTACAATAATGACCACCAATAAAATACTAATAGCCAAACTTCATACTGAAACATGACTTCATAATGTGAGCATTTATAGAGATGTATTCAGCAAGAAAGTATTCAGAACTTGACAGAGCAGTCGCTTAGATACCTAGCCAACCAGCATCATACAGTAGAAATTTAAAAGTGCTTTTCAGTCCAATCATTTAAGTGAGACATCTCCGACCTGAGCCATTTTGAGTCACTGCTCTACGACCTCCAGAGGGTCAGCTCTCCCATTTTGCATGTGTTAACAATGCTACAATTGTACCCATTGACTCCACATATCTGATTTCATCTACATATCTGTTCTAAACTATTCCACGGCAACCTAATATTATTCTGCTAAAAAGGCAAGACTGTCAACACTAAACTTTCTCAAAACAACATATTTTCCTTTAAAAAACACCTCAAGTCAATGATACACATGTGGGTGTTGAAAGAAAAGTTAATTCATTCTTCTTCTCTGCTTTATATAACTGAGATCAGGGTCTTTCAGCTCCCAAATAGCTGTTCATAATTTTGATTGCTGAAATAAAGTTACTAAATCATTTTAAATTTGGTTTTAAATGTAGCTTTTACAGTACAAACTTAATGAACACAAAGAAATTTCTATCTGATTTGCAGGTTTTTACCCTTGGTTGTTCTACCACTTTGCTGTTGAACCTGATGAAATACATCCAAATTGTATTGTCTATTCTGAGGTCATTTATTTTACCTGTCCAGAAAGATGATCTGTAGTGGCTTCTCCCTCACGTCTGCTTCACTCTCTTCTGTCTGCTGCATCCACTCTTTCTCCGTGCAAACACAGACGCCATTCAAGTGAGGATTCAACTGAAAGACAAGAAAAATAAAAGTGAGTCCAGCTCACATTTTTTACTTGAAAAATGGTTTTATCAGTGACCAGTCACATCATTAATGGTCACATTGTGGTCTGGCGGTTTAGTATGGTTGAGCTATTTGTCGTAACCATGATCTTAACTAGGTTGTACTGTATTGACGAAGCTTTAGACTCGTTTCTTCCTTGACATTAGTGTTTTCAGTTGAGAGGAAGTTTTTGGAGCAGAATCTGCTCTCTACCTTCATTTACCTCCATCCAGCTCTCCAAAATTTCTCACTGTTGATGTAGGTAGTAAAACATGCTCACAAACTTCCTTTTCAAGTTAGCAACATGTTTTTAATATATTCCCAGATACTAGATCATGTGACTCTGATAGGTCACCAAAAATGAGTATCAGATTTTATTGGATATAATTATATCCAGTAAAAGAATTCCAGTCCAGTATTTTGTCCACCCAACGCATTTCTGTCAGGCAATACTTGTGCCCAGCACACAAACCCATTGGTTGACGGGTAGCAGTTCTCATACCTATTGTTGTTGACTGTTTGTGGAATAGCAATTGATCAAGCCTTTCCCAATACTCCACACTACAGAATACGTAAAAGAATGTATGATTTCTAATGGTATCTTATCAGGTTAATGTTAATATCAGCCAATACTCAAAGCTGAAATATCGATATTGTGTTGGAAGTGAAAAAATGGTACTAAGGTACTCCTAATTCTAGACCTCTGGCCATCCATTTACATTCAGATCTTCTTGTTTTCTGTAGAAGACTCAAAAAGCTTTATAGTTACCAAAAACTATATTTTAAAATTATATATTTGTTTCAAACAACAGAGAAGCTGGTTGTGGTTGTTCCCTATTTGATGCTTATAATCTTTAACAGTTTTATTTATCTAAAATATTATTTTATATGTCCTTTAATGCTGCATTGCATACAGTGTTCTTGGTTTCTTTACTGTGTTGAAAAGCAGACATTTTCCTCAGTGCAGCAGCAGTCATAAAGAACAGACCATGACCCCTGTGGAAAGCCAACAACACATGGCTTTGCATTAATGAAAAATACAGCAATGATAATAAAAAAAATATCCCACTACAAATCTAATTTCTTGAAAGGTTGTTGTGCTGCGCTACTGTGGATTTGTAGCTCATGCAAGATGGCACATTTAGTGTATAAATCCAATAGAGCAAGACTGAGCTGAAATACAAGCTTACTTTAAATAGATTTAAACAACTGGGCATAAATTTAACACCAACATTAATGCCGGTGACTTCACAGACGAAGCTGTCGTGTTTTCAAATAGCAACAGAATGCGTAAAGAAACAACAGTCAGTGCTAATTTTACTCCCCGAGGAGATCAATGGATGAAAAACTTCTCAGCAATTACAAAGTTACCCTTCTTCCACTTAGCATCTCTTTGCTTTAGAAGCCTAAATCAGTGTGATGTTTAATTTGTCTCAGAATAAAAATGCAGTTCAAAGCCATTTTGAAACGGGCGTCTGGATATATTTATTGTGAGCGAGCGTCACAAACTCTTGCAGACGGCACTGATTTTAACAAATATTCTCAATAGTGCTGTTGTCCATGGCTGACTGATCTGACAGCAGCTTTGCTAGAGCATGACATTACAGTCTGTTGAATGGCCACAGTCACACCCAGACTAGTGCTGTTCAGTGGCGTTTGGATATAATTTAGATTTTTATTTAACAGATTTTAGAAACGTCTTTAAGCAGAAGGCTGACATGAGATGAACTTTTCTTCTCTGCCCTTATTTTTAGTGTCATACTGCCAGAGGAAACTGGTATAATAAGGTGTGTGTCAGTGTACTTCTGAGCTGTGCATATCTCTGTGTAATTCATGTTATGTGGTTTATCTTGCTTGTCTAATTTGCTTTGTTGTTGTGTCAGAGAGTTGAAGTTTTGATGATCACCCAGGGGACTGTAGATGAAAATTAGCTCTGGGCTAACCCCACTGCAAAGCATTAAACTGTAACATTAATTTTAAACATTGCTTGTGATCTTAGGAAGAATAAACAAGCAGTTGCACTCACAGAAATATTTTCCAGATAATGTGGAATAAAGATTTTTTACAAAACTTGTGTTTATTTCAACAAATAAATTAATGTTTTTTTATTATTATTATTATTATTTGTTTGTGTTTTTTTTTATTAACTTGTCTGGATCCATAGTGCCTGACTGAAGTATTCAATGTGTGTATTAGGATTTTAGGTGATAGACCAAAATATGGCTTTTAGGTTTTGAGAGAAGTAAGTCATGACTATGACTTGGACATTCTAACACATTAATATATTATTTAGAATAATGGCTTGTTGGGGAAGAAAGAACACATCAGACATTGTTTTTTTTCTTGTTTTTTGTTTTTTTTTTCTAGAAAGTAAATTTTTGTTCCAGTGCTGTTGCAACATTTAATAATTTTTATCAGCATTGCCTTGCATTAAGCTCCATCCAGAAGAAGAAATCTGATGAAGAAATGCATCCACACATCATAATGCTTTTATTTGTAAAAAATCAAAGGTATTTCTAGTTTCACCTTACATTTATTACATATTTGTAAAATTACATAGTTCTGTTTACGCAAATACATCCAAATAAAATACACCAAGCTTATGATATGTAAAACAAGAACAAATTGTTTGAAGCTAGTAGTCTCGAAGTGTTTTCAGGGTGCATCGTTTATTCAAAAAGGGCAGTTGGACCCAAAGGACACGCAGCTGATAAGACAAAGTGTAATGAGTATTGTGTGACAAAAGAGAATTAATGATAGCTGAAATCATGAGGGTAAAGAGAGGAAGGACATGGGCAATAATAAAGAATAAGCAGCAGCAAAGAATAGCAGATAAGGATGTTGGGTAATCAGACAAAGCTTTCGGGATAGAGGACATGTGCCTACTATGCTGCTGATTGGTAATAAATTTGGTATGTTACAATATCTCAACTTCACATCATCTAAAGACGTGGAGACTCTCCAAGGCTATGTGTTTTACACATACAATGTGAATCAATCAAGTTTGTTTGTGTAGCACATTTCAGTAATATTATAAAATCATTTAAGATCATTCAGTTCAAGAAAAATCATGTCTCGTACCATTGCTGGATCTAATTGCTCCAAACTCCAGAGTTTTATTTAAAAAAATACATTGTATCAATTTCAAAAGTAGCTTGGCTTTGGTAATATGTCTGTCACTTTCTGATATTAAAGTAACAAAATGTGAAAATTGCCATTTATAAATTAGCATTTGTACACAAATAATTAACATGTGAATGAAAACATTTTTAGGGAAAGCTATTTTTAGTTAATAGACAAATCAATAGACAAGAGTGAATTCAAATCAAAGCCAAAATATCAAAGAAATGTCATTTTAAAAACATCATGTCATTTTTCAGCCATTGATCAGACTCCCCTATGCGATGTCACACTCACTGAGGTTTCTGGTCCTGCTTTTTTCCAAAGATGATGAACTGGGGTGAGGACAAACAGAGTAGGGCCTGAATCAATAACTCAATTTACAACATGAAAATGACCTGCGGAGAAGGGAAGGGAAGGAGCAAACAAACCGATAATCTACCAACTGTCATTCCCCTTCTACAAGTGGGAATCAATCACTGGTTGAATTTCATACAATGAGCACCTTGAAAAATCACAATCATTTGTCAAAACAGCAACTTCCTTCAAACCCCAGAGTGCGCACACAAACAAAATGGTTTTCTTTGTATTCTCCTCCTTGTAATTTACCGTCTTTGATGTGACTCTTTTATAATAATACCACCTCCCAAAAATATAATTCCTTTTCTCAACAACATCCCCATAGAACAGCTTGGGGACTGAAAGATCAAAGTATTTCAGTTTTGGTTTAGGTGATTTAAAAAGTAATTTTCAAGTTGTACCTCATACTTCGTCTGTTGGCTGATGAGAAATTCTACCCGTCTGACCTGACCGAAAAATGGATGGATAAATGTTACAGTGCTAAACTTATTTCATTCCAAACACAGAAATGGGTTCTGTGTGATAAAAGTAAAAACTGACTTCATTTCAGCTGCAACATAAAACATATTTTAAAAAAAAAAATAGCTTGCAGTTCAGCCATCTATTTTAAAAAGGAGATTTTATTTTTACAAAGAGAAACAAAATGGTGGTCAACAGTAGGTCAGAGGGGCATATAAAAAATGTGTAGATTTATTGCACATTTGCTCTTGTTCTTAATCATTCATGACTTAGATTTGTTTTTCTCAAAATGTAACAACAAAACATTCTTCTTCACTTGCCTTTGAGAATTGCTTTTCTATTTTTTCCTTTTTTAAATTTGATCCTAAAACTATGGCTTATGTTCACTGCTAATTCCAAATGGGACAGTCAGTATGCCACTGGTTTAATTTACATGCAATCAAAACACATCATGCTTTTTATTATTTTTGATGGAGTACAATTTTTTCTTCTCTGATCAATAAAATTATATATCTTCAGAAAATTCTTAAAAACAAATACCCATTTTTCAATAACCTATATTTATTCAGTGTTCCTCCTGAATAAGGCAGGAGGCATTTCCCCCCCATTAACATTTAGGCAGTTTGAGCCTTTTAGACTTCTGGATAATTTAGTAGCACACATTAATTTTTAGAATGTTTTCCTGTTGGTGTTTTAGAATGGCATGCCTGTTGCATTTTTTATTTGATGGCCTCAGTAATAGAATAATGTAAAAATAAAATGTGCATTGACTTGAAATGAAGTTTTAAACATTTTAAACAGGTCAGTAGTGGTGATTTTTGTGCTTGTGTATACAAAGTCATGCTGTGACATGATGATGCTTACCTCTAACACACAGACTGCTGAACTATAATTGATGAAATTCATTGATTTTAAAGATGTTATTGCACACATACAGGTCTGCAAGGGGACATTCTCTACATTCATCTTAGAGGTTTGCATTTGATTCGGTCTGAATTAAAGGGAAAGTTGTTAAATTTGTGCGTGTGTGTGGGGGTCGGGGGGTCATTTGCCTTAGTGAAGAAGTCGAGATCTCATCTCACTGTGACCCTCTGCCCCATGACTATGAGATGTCCAGTATTGAGACTTTGGCTTCGGGGCCAAAGTCATCTGGAAAGCCAGAAGAATGGATGTGGCATGCCAGCATCATACACCTCCCACTCATCATGCTTCACTGCTATCGCACAACTTCCCCACGGATAATGATCATGCTCCTGTCTGGTACACATATGTATGCACATGTGTAAGTGCCCACACACACACACACACACACACACAAAAGAGACAGGAGAAGGAAAACAGCTGGAAAAAAAAAAGTCTTGAGGATTGTGCTGTTTCTGCTGCAGGCAGTCACAGACAGTGTTAGGACAGCTATAGACAGCACAGAAAGAGGCGTGGAGCGAGGGAAAAGCTAAAGATAGCTGTTGGTGTGATTTTGGTGTAGTGCTATGTTTTCTTAATTTGTAAGCCTTCTCACTGATGTCTAAGATGCATGCTGTACCTGTTGGTATTTTTTTTTTTTTTTTTATTAATGACAGTGGACTCTTGTCTTTTAGCAGTTCAGTGTTTGAGGTTTCACCTACTTGCAAATTTCTCATACAATAAGCAAAGAAGTACAGCAAATATGACCAATTATAGAATATTAACAGGAGACAGGAGGATGCATCAAATTACATCAGTAATGGTTGCTTTGGTGATAAGATATAGTTTCAAGGAGAATTTCTGTCAGTTTTCTGTTTTCTTGCAGATCTCATATACCACATATATATGTAGATGTATTTGTAAAAGGTAAATATACAAATAAAATATATAACTTAAAATAATATCCACAGTAGTGTAGATCGTATCCATCAGAATAACTGGTGTAATTTAATTAAAAACAAACAAAAAACTGATAAACAGAAGCCAACAGATGTGTTCCATATTCTAAAACTAAAAGCTGTCAAGTTGTTATATCAGGATCCAGTTAGGAAATACTGTAAACATTTCTACCACATGTCCAATCTTTTAAAAAAGCTTAATTAAACAATAATTTTAAGAAAAACAAGTAAAAGATAGTGGTCTCAAATAAAGTAGTGCGCAAAAGCAGATGTGAAACACATAAACACACCCTAAACCCCAAACAAAAATGTCTTTGTTAACAACTCATTTTAAGTCCACTGACACTTATTTCCTCAATATGCGAGTGTGATGATGAACAAACCCAACTGCTCTGACAGGTCTGTCTGGAAATTGTCTCACCTCTGTTTTGGTTTTAATAAGGAAAGTTTGAGATATCCACTCAAGCTGCGCTAGCAAGGCTGGGCTGCAGAAACAGCTCACAGAGGCTCATGATGGTGAGATGACGTGATCTGGCAAGAAAAAGATGACACGATAACGTGAGGGGCGATAATGAAAAATTGAATACAAAAAGACGTCGCTGCCTTGAATAATGGGTTTGGTGGCAGTTTGTCTGTTGCAGCTGTGAATGGTGGCTTATCAATGAGTATTTTGCTGAATAAAACAACTTGTTTTCCTGTTGATTTCTTCCCCTTTTTTTTCTTAGAGTGAACAGTAAAATATAGCACTTGTCCTTCACTGTTATTTCTTCATCCTACAATCATTTTTTCCATTCACACAAGTTGTAATTTCAAATATGTTGCATGTATTATATCATTTATTTTGCAAGCAGTTGCGTAATCATAACTGCTGTGCCACACACTGAAAGTCCCCTCCTTGCACAGTTCACCCACTCACACCCCCAATAGGCCTTTTTCACCTGGTGTTCTGCTTTGAGCTGACTTTAAATGTCAAACAAGGTAAAGTCTCCAAAGGGAATAAGGGAAAAATTCCTTGACGGGAACAGAAGTGAGGAATTTTCCAACTGAGCGGAGCTAAATGTCATGATGAATATATACATACTGTATGACTGGTGTCATCAGCACATCAATCTTCTCTGCATTTGACTTTCATCACATAGCTGCTGTCAAAATGATAATTTGCTTGTTTGTTTTTTCTGGTTGGTGCGTCAAATAAAGTTTGTCATATTCCTCCTAAAGTGCCTTGTTCACGTCTTCTGTTTGATGTCTTTGTACGGAAAATTAAACAACTGACAAAACTATTTCAATCAAGAAAACATTTTGATAAAAGGTTTTCACAGGTTTGTAAGTAAAGGTGGAATAATTTTACTTACGTCTTTTGGCTAACTGTTGAGATGAGTAATCATAAAAATTAAAATTTGTGTATCATCGTGTTTTCTCATGGTTTTAAAATATACCCTCTTTCAATTGATTGCATTTTTTTCTTTTATCAAAATAACAAGCCAATGCAGTCATTAAGATAATGGTAGTGCCAGTAAATATATTTAATGTACACACTGTAGAAAAAAAAACATTTAATAAAATCACAAGTACAGTTGACGAAGGCTCACGAAAACCCAAAAATAAGCGTATTGGAAATGTAGATCATTACATCCGGACAAAGTATGTTGCGCATGTACTGGAGTACATGCGCAACATACTTTGTCAGGGCTTATTTTGCACTATTGACTCCATCAATGCTGAATTGCGAGATCATGCAGTGATATTGCTGAAGTATTAAGGTTTTGAATTGTTGGGCAAGTGTTTCTTATAAACCCTTCCACATATTATATCTAGCCAGTTTTCTGGCCAATCAAGCACAGTGATAGCATAATAAACCAGATATGGGAGCTTTTGGCCTTGTGAGCAGGAGCCAAGTCCTGCTATGATAGCATCTCCATAAAGCTTGTCAGCAGAGGGAAGCATGAAGTGCTTTTCCTGGTAGATTGCTGTGCTGACTTTTCTCTTGATAAAACCCAGCGGATGAATACCAGGGGTGGTTAGAACTGTTTAGTTTTTCAGTTTTTTTTCCTGCAAACTCACTTTTTCTGTCCACTCAAGCTTCCATTAACAAGCATACAGAATGCACAAAATAAAATATTTGTGGAACACAAAGAATTGGATTCTAATCATTTTTATAAGAAAGCAAAAAATAATTGTTTTTCATGCTCAACAATAAACTAAACATGCAATATTTTAAATTAACTAAAAAAGCTGTTAATGTTTGGCTTGGGTAGAAAAAAGATCTGCAAATTATTGCAGTTACAAGAAAAAAAAAACTGTCTCAAATTGTGTCTTATTAGAAAAAGATAGCTTTTAATACGACCTAAAATTTGTAATTCAAATGTTTTGAATATTCTTTGTCTGGAATAAATGTTTCATCTTTTCTAAACAATGTATTTATTGGATGGTTGGGTCCAAGTGAGCTTTCAGATAAAACTGAGTGAATGTCTTTGGTTGTATTTTCTATGAAACGATCACAAAAGCAAAATGTAATTAATAAAGAGAAATATTTTGTGTTTGACCTGATATTTTCCATTTTTCCACAATTTTAGTCTAACTGGGAAAATATCACAACAAAAACAGATTTTCAACTACTTTTGTTGGTGGTCCAAATATGTATCATTCCACAATTAATATGTAAACTTTGAGCCTCCATGAACACATGCGGGGATTGGGAAAGCATCTTTGGCAGTAAAACTGCTTTCTTTGCTACTGAGAAAAAAAAAATCCCTACCAATCCTCTGTGCAATAGAACCAAAGGATGTTTATTTAGACAAAAAACAAAATCATAATCTCCCAATGCAATCAATAGATAGCATTAAACAAATCTTTATCATGTTTCCTGCTTTCATTAGGTTCCCATTTTATGTGCTGATTTCCTACTCTGCCATACGCCATGTGTTCATATATGTATGCCTTATAATTTAGAAACACCACTTTCAATTCATTTAACTTAAAAGCTTTGTTAAGTATCTAAATTTAGAACCAAGCCATGATCTCATTGGTTGAAACAGTCTTCAACAGTGGACACACTAAGAGGATAGGGGGGAAAAAAGCCACTCAGTTTCCCATTACTTGACTTTTGCAGCATGCCAGTTAGCAGCTTAAGAAATGTTCTGTGCAATCCTCTGAAATTTGAATTACAAATATGCTGGCCTGCACTTGCACCTCAATTTAAAATGTCATATTGAGGGAAAATAGCTTCCCCCGCTGTCGTACTTAGAGCAACAGAGGACTTTTAAATCTCTAAATAAAGAGGAATGAGAGGGTTGATCATGTTTATTAAGTCTGCCTGGCTTCATGTGCTGAATAGTGCTCTGTGGCAGCCTACAGGAATGGTATGGCATGAAGCTGAGTAGATGTGAAATGTGGGCACAAGCTGTGGGCGAGATACACTTCCTAAGTCTCCATAGAGATGACAGGGAGACAGGAAGGCCCTGTGCACACTCGGCCATCACTAATTCAAGATGGCAACCACAGTCAGAAGAGCGGGCATCTAATGATAATGTGCATGAGGAGGTCATTGCTGGTGACAACAGTGCAAAACATCTGTTTGTAGCTACTATGTGAAATACCTTGTATCATTTTCTGCTTGATGGAACTTTGTCCCCTGCCATCTGCTTATACTGTAACATGCAACTGGGACACAAAGGAGTTCTGGAGATGATGGGCCATCTATTAAAGTCAGAAAGTTATTCGTCTTTATTTATTCTTTATCAGAGATCATGAAATCAAGATAAGGCAGAAAAACTTTCTGGAAATTATTAATGCTTCTGTTTCCTAATTTTGTTTTCATAAATGCTTTTACAGAACAGTTCAACAGAGCCAATAGAAACTGTGAGAATCAAAGCAAGAAAAATATGTTTGCACGCCTCTGAATGCATTGAGTGAAATTCCCCAAACTCTAATGTATTCTTATGCAAAGCTCCTGCTACACTTGGACTCAGATGGAGGAATACTTTCTCAGTACAACTTTGAAAGACTCTTTGTCTCAAACTGCTTGCACAAGTAGTTTTATTGTCATCTTATAAGATCAGACCTTATGTCTTCCTTGCTTCAATTGGTTCAAATTTGCAATATTTGTCACATTTCAAACTGGTGTGGTTCAAATTCATACTAGGCTAGGTCAAATGAACTAAGCACTACAAAACACCTGCTCAACTCCTCATTTGTGGTGGCACCAAGAACCGCTGAAGAAAACGGCACAAAAAATTCTTAAGATACTCAGCACAACTTCCTTCTTAACAAAACGTAAACAAAAATTAAGTCCCATCAAATTTTACAGTTTGTGCTTTTATTTCCTTTTATCTTTATCTTTCTCCCATTAGCATTAGACTCACACAATTGTTTTGGCTGCATTTAATCAGAATGCCCTGCACTGCTTCCTGCTTTTGGAGAGATTTCTACACTATTTGGCATTCACATGTTGATTGGAACAACATCAAAGTTCACTTCAACCAAACTGAGACCTATATTTTTAGGGATGTCAGAGTTTGCTTTTGTGGTCCGTATTAGAGCGTGTTTGATTTTGCATTCACACCTCCCCAAATGAAGCAGCATTTCTGGGCAAACAAACTGAAGTTTTCCCCAACTGGCCAAACAAAATGCACCCTACTCATCATAGCTTTAGGTACTAATAATCATTTTGTCTCTGGTATAGGCTTGGTGCCTTTGAAGAGCTATGGCACCCCTTCTGTGGGTCACACCTTACACTTGGAAAAGCAATGGTCTAGACAAAATCAGGGTACCCCTCTCTGTGGAGAGACTCTACTGGGCCTTTGAAGAGCTTTGCTGGAATATTGTCTAGGTGTTTTCTCTCAAAGATAATATCATGCACTAATTTCTTCAATTAGTCTTGATACCAACCTCCAATGTGACATTGTAAACATAAAATCTAATCACATTCTTTGGGCTTTATACAGAAAACTCCCAGTGGGTCCACCACCAGGTAGTTATTCAGCAAGAAGAGAAACACCATGCTTTCGGAACAGAACCAATGTACAAGAAAATATTGGAAACAAGGAGCTTTGTTGTCCAATATTAAAGCAGAGCTGTTGAGCTGAAAAAGAGAAAAAAAATCTATTAGCAGAAAATATTACATCCAGAATCCTCACAAGACAATCTCTGGAGGTCTTGGAATGCCTGACACAGTTTGTAAAGTTATTTGAAAGTTTGAGTCATGAAAAATTTACAAATGGTTCCAGGATATTTTGTCAAGCAGAAACTTAATAATAGATCTCAGGAAAGATATAGATTGAGAAAAAGTACCAACGCAGTGGAGCCGTATAGCAGCAAGACAATCTGCAGTAAAACTATGACCAACAGATCGAACTAAACAAGTAAGCAGAGAAATTTTGATTTCAGAGAAATGTTGTAGTTTCCATAAATCTGAGTTCAAAAAGGAGGCTAATAAGCACAAACTATAAACTTTCCATGAACACTATGAATTTGTACAAAACAAAAAACAGCAAAATACAGTGAAAACATTTACACATTTATCCATTAGCTTTATTTTATATTTCCCCTCTTTGTTGGAACACACAGAGCAATGAAGCTAGTTAGCATTAGCTTCATTTCAGTTTGCAAATATTCATCACTCACCAGAGAAAATCACAGCAGAAATAGATCTAACTGCAAAGGTTAGATCACTTATCTCCTCCTCCATCAATCATGACTGGAATTTATGGGCTTTTATCATTTAACATGCTCTCTTTCTTTATTTTATTTTCAAATGAAATAGCTTAGCACAACCTGTGCTGCAGTCAACTACGATTTCTTCTTCTACTCTTCTTTATTGTGTGTGTGTTGTGTAAACCATAAAGTGTAAGCATCTAAGCTACCTGCTGGTGGTTTCTGGTAGTGAAAAAAAAAAAAAAAAAAAAAAAAACAATGAAAGTACAAACCTATTTGCTCCTGCATTGTTACAAGACAAAAACCAGTTGAAACAAAACATATCATATTACTAACAGAATCACACAAATGTTGCCAAGTCTGTCACAGGGCAACATAGAAACAAACAGGACAACCAACCATGCACACCCTCACACTTAGTGACAATTTTGGAAAAACCATGTTTTTGGACTGTGGGAGGAAGCCAGAGTACCCATGCATAGGAAGAACATGCAAACTCTGTGCAGGCTGGGAATTGAACCCAGGACCTTCTTGCTGCAAGAAAACAGTGCTACCAACTGCGCCTCTGTGCAGCCCTAATATTACTGTCAAAAGGCACTAATCTAAAAGTATTAACTCGGTTTATTGTTCCATTGTGTCGTGTTCAATTTTTATCTTTTAGCTGCTGCATTTTTCAATCTTTAAAAAAAAAAAAAAAATGTGAGGGCGATAATTAGAAATGGTATAAAATTAGAAAAATCTAAGAGCAAGGTTAAATTGTATATCAGTTGCTTCAATAAGCAGAGAGGGGCACCCTGCAGTGAACTTGACTCATCACAGATCTCAGTACAATGGCAGACTGTCAACTTTTATAAATGGGGTTTTCCACTCACTCGTGTGCACTGCCAAATTTTCTCCCTGAGCTGTACTCATCTTTGTCTCCTGACATCAAAAGACTAGTTTTCTCAATAAGACTAGATCAATCAGTGAGTGAAATGCTTTGATCCCCATGTGAGACCAGTTGGGAATAAAATCTGGCCCCGTGCATTGCCTATCAGCATGTCAGAGAAGTGTATATTTATGTGCTTGACCTTAATAGCTATGATTGGCTAAACTCCATTTAGCTCTCTTCCAGCATCCTATCAATAAAAGTAAAAGGATAATGGGTTGATTCTTCCTGTCGAAAACAGGTCAGCCACCAGGACCTGGGGAATAGAAACGCTCAGTGAGTGACATGTCTTTACAAATACCCTTAGTCAAAAAAAAAAAACGCTTTAACGTGAGACATCAAAGGATGTGACAGGCTCAGTCAATACTGAGCCAACATTATTCACCTCCGACAGGAGCGCTTCTAGGTCTGGTCTTTCTGTTAGGAGAGATCTCAGCTGACAAAACACCCTAAAATGAAGCAAACACAATAATGAAATTACCACAGACCAGAGCAACGGAAACAGCCCATAGTGAATGATGGTTTTCCACAATCATGTTTATTTTGAATAATTTAAACCACATGTTATGATTTGTGGATCGTTAGTTAGAAGAACACAAAGGGGAGTCTTAGTTTTCAAAATCTCTCCAGCAGCAATTTATGCTAGAATTGCCACTGGTAGTAACTGTCTCCTTGTCAAAGCTGTCAACAAAATTAATATTCAGAAAACAATATATTCAGGTTTATCCTATTTAAACTGAACTAAATTAAACCTTTAAAAGCTTTCTTTAATCAAACAGGCTGACTGGAGAGCTCTAAGGAAAGAGCTTTTATGGAGTAAATGTGATTGACTGCACAGGTTGAGACGTGAATTCATAAGTGCAACCACAGAAATACTCCATGTGGTTCATTGTAATTTGAATTCCATCGCTGCCTCATGCTGTGTCCAGCGTTTCTTCAAAATATTGGTTGGAAGAAAATTAGAAACGCAATCTAATGTCAGGGACCCTCTTGCCACAGGAGCCGCAAAACACTGTGACAGATAGAATAGGGATGACTTCCACTGCAATAGACTTCCTGTTCTGTTATTCTTCTTCTGTCTTTTTATTTTTGTACCATTCCGATTTTCTCCTATGTGCACACAATGGCTTGCTTCACAAAGGAGAATGAAAGAAAAAAAAAAAAAGGCAGCGAGATGAGGCCACACAGCAACACTTTCATCTATGCTGTGCTGACTCGGCTGAACTCTCCCTCTGAGAGGCTGATGAGGAAGAATGGCCTTGCAGAGGAGCCAACCGGGTGCATCCATAGCTGTCATCATCATCTGAATCCAAGATTGCTGAATCCACAACTCTGGCCCCCTGCATGGATGGGAAATGACCTGTCTATGTTTGTCTGACGCCTCCTCTATCTACAGACAAGCCCCTTATCCTCTGTCTCCAGCAACACTGCCCGGCTCCAGCTCCGGCTCGTCTGCGTGAGTCAACAAGTTCTTTTATTGTAAGGACTGGCGTGTCATGTTTCGAACCAGTAGTGTGATTTTTTTTTTTTCATCTATTCTTTGTTTAGTGACAGATTCCCCTTGTTCTCTTAGGGGGCGGAAGACCGATTCATTGAGTCATTTTGTCAGAAAGTGCGGCGTAAGGTGGTGAGACAGAACGCTGTAGACCCAGATGAGATGAAAGATGGTAGTTTAATGACAAAAATGAGGCACAAAAACATCAAAAAGCCAAAACCCAGGCAGCACTGTTGAGCAGAAACCAGGACTCAACACAGGTAGCAACAGGGTGAACAAATGGACTGAGAACACATTGACACTGAACAAGAATCACATTAGACAAGGAGACGCAGATGACACTAAATACACAGGAGGAAATCAGGGAACGAGACACACCTGGGAGTAATCAAGGAGGCGGCAGAACAACACGGAGAACTCAGAAAACACAGAAACTCAAAATAAACACACAGAAAAACACAGAACATGACACATTTATGTTAAAGTTGAGAAACAGAATTACTTTAAAAATATTAGCTCTGCAATTTGTCACAGGATTGGAGAAAGCCAGAAAAACTCCATAGACAATCTATGGATTTTTGTGAAGAAGAAAGAGACCAAAGCCAACAATGTAGATTACCGGCTATTAAAGTAACCTGGGTTTCATTAACACCTCAGGAGGGCCATTGTCTGACACCTCTTATTCCACAGATTCATGCACAAAGAGACCTGAAAAAGTTATAACTGCACATACTGTTCATTACATGGACATACTTTTCACTAAGCTTATGTTTCTGTCTTAGAAATATATATTTCTTTATTGATCCTATGTAATGTACTTTCTTTAGAGAGTGGACTTACAGTTTTCATTAGCTAGAAATGACTGGAAGTATATCAATGTGTGAGTAATAAAACATCAGGTGAAAAACTTATCTTATGTTTCTTTCAACATTTTAGATTTTTTGGGGGGAAATCAACTCTATTAATCCTGTGGTTTCACATGCATTTGATGAAAAAGATCAGAAAGAGCATGTGCCCTTGATTAAACAAAGTAAATTTACATAAGTTAGACAATTTTGGGAGTTAAAAGACTTCTGTCTGAAATGAGTCTTGTATTATTAAAGAATGCCAAATAAATCTCTAAAATACATTATGTTTTCATATTTTGTTAGAAATGAAGAAGCTTGGATAAGTCCAAAATTACAGAGATTATTTTCAAAGGGAGTCACAATTTCTTTACGAGGAAATAAATTAAATTAGAACTTATTTTATCCTAGATGCTTTTGATCTATAATGGCTTCATGATTCGATCAGAACTGAGATAGGCAGAAGCCTGGGCTGCGAGAAACTCCAGCTCTTTTTCATCTGGGATCTGTGTGAAAATGTATGTGTAAAACTGTAAGACATGTGGTTACTTGTTTGCCTCTGAACATGAATCCATGTGGACTTCTTGGGCAGTTGTTCGCCTTCAACATAGTATCACGGATGAAACAGCTTCATCTGGTAAAAAGGAAACGCTCCAAACTGAAGCTTAGACTCTTGAGAAAGCTGAACAAGTTTAGACACACAGGGAAGCACTCATGAGAAGACTTTGTTGTTTGGCCTATTTACTCTACATATCATTATTTCCCACTAAATACATTCTTGGCTTTTATTTGCATTTAAACACCAAATGCAAGCCAAGGCTGAGCACATTTTATCAGCGCACTGGGGACCATGTGGAAATATACAGCAGTATATAGCATATTGACAACATAAAAAATTAAATTCCATGATTTGTGAATCATTCGATTGCCTTTTGAGCATAAGTGCCACAACTTCTCCTCCTATGTATTTGCTTCAACTGTAAATCAATTAATATCATGTTGGAGCTCTTTAACATAATGCAAAGGAAGTATAAATATCTAAGTTTCAATCAAATGAGCTGCAAGGATAGCAATTATTGGTATATGTGAAAAGTTCAGTAATTTGTGTTTAAGTGTTGAAAGGGACAGGATGGTGGTGGGGTAGCGGTGCTGTGAGATGGAGCCCTCTGAAGAAGGAGCAGTTGTTGACTGGGAGCTGAGAGATTTGAAGTTTTGGAAAGTTCCTACAGCCCAATTTAAGTTTGTGACCTTAAATTGTTTTCAGGTTTGTCTACACTCCTCTGATGTTTTTTTTTTCTTTCTCTTTATTCCATCTGGTCCATCCTCCATCTTCTTTTTAAAGATATTTTCCTTTCACTGATCTTCCTTCTCATTTCCTTCTGCACAGCTCTCAGCTATTCCTTGCTTCCTGACCTAATGGTTCTCTTCTTCTCCTTAGAGAGTCTTTTTTTCAGTTTGATCCTGGGCTTAGTATAAGACACACACTGTACCTTCTTGAGGGCACAATGTTGTCCACACAAAAGTTCACTTGTGGAATAAATTTTGCTAAGTACTTTAACATCTCTTTTATTCTAGAAGAAGCAGAAAGAAATACAGCCTGCTCAAATTCTGGTGATATCACTGGCGACGGGCCGCCAGCCTTCCTGCAACTCTCCAAGAAAAACTGGGTATGGCCAATAGATGGATAGATTCCAGTAACTGTTGGGATAAAGGCACTAATGAGAAAACTGTTAAAATCTTTAAAACAAATTCATTCTTGGAATCCAAAGTAAGAAGGGATTTATATTTTTTCCCCTCCAAATTAAGGATCATTTATGTCTCTCACTAGAGCAGCTTATGATTAAAAACCACTTTTTGATATGTACTTAAACAAATAGTTCAGACTTTATAGTTCTTTGAAGTTATAATTAGTTAAAGGTTTCCTTACCTGATGATATATGAATTTGCAGAAGAGTTAAGAAGTCCTTAGAGCAGTTGGAGGCTAATAGTTAGTAGGATACAACTATGTTTGAAGTCAATACATGTCTTCACCAGGGGTGTCACCTGCAAGTCTTTGGGAGACACTTTGTTCCAACACACCCAAGTTAAACAATTAGGTTGTTTGCAGAACCTTGTGGGATGTGATTGAATGTTAATGAGGTAATTTAGCCATTTGATTCAGCTGGATTGGGGCATATCTAAAGGTTGCAGGACAGTGCTCCCCCCACCCACACCCAAAATATTCTTATTTATCTCTGCAAACAAACAAAAGGCATTTGCATGAGGCGGTACGGGGACAGTATTGTCAGAAACAAAGTCTGCACTTTAATTTGCTTTTTTCTTTTTTTTGGTCTTTTTTTTATTTTATCTTCTTTACAGTTCTCATCAAAGGTCTGGTCTATAAAATTAAATTATTTCACAAAAGTGATACTGAAGAAATCTGCAGCAGCAGCAGCACAAAGAGCTCAGCCTTCACCCTTAGAATAAAAGGTTTTTCACTGTTTGCACTACTTTTGCCCTCATAAATGAAACTGTGGACCCATTTCTGCAACATCAAGGATAAGGGAAACTCCTTACAAAACATATAGGCAGGTTAAGAGTAAGCAACAAAGACATCCGAGGGAGGCATCAGCTTAGATGCATGAAGAAAAATCAAAATCATAGCAGCATTGCCTGAGAGAAACTCAGCACAGAAGTACACTCAAACAACTTGTCATCACTTTTTGTTATTGTGGAAATCTTGTCGACGATGTTGGAATCCTGCTGCAGGGCTGTTCGTTGTTCTTGTAGAGCAGAAGAACAATGAGAAAAGAAAACAAGGGATCCAACTTAAAAAATTGAGTTAATTGTTTACAAGTAATCTAATAAAGTTTGTCCAGGTTAATATATCTAGTTTATTAAGTTACAATGTACCAAATTTACCAATTTTTTACAGTTGAATCTCCATTGTTTTATTTCAGTGAGTAGAAAAATAATGAAGGAGATACTTAAGAATATATTACTTAAATGGAATATAAAAGAGCTTAAAATTATTTTTTTTTTTCAGATTTTGTCTCTGTAGAACAAATGTTTGCTTGTAAGAAAAAGCAACAGGAGAATTTTGAATTGTTTGATCTTCGACAATAAATTATGTCTCATTGTGTCATACGGCTTGTGAGCTTTGCCGTTTCGCCTTCTTAGGCCAAGATGTAGCATGATGTTGGCATCAGGGAGGTTCTATATTTTTAGGGTATTTGGGTGGTACCTTGGGATGGCAGTGGGTCCAGCATAGAGGTGTTGGTGACAGGATGGGGGTGCAGCAGCTACTGGCATTGAGGAGGCTTTGGACTGTGGACCACTGTACCCTCTTGTCCGGCCTGCTGCCGCTTCCAGTTGGTGTGGGTGGGTTTGGGGCTGGGTTTATTGGTGGCTCTGGGCCTGCTCTGGCTCCCAATGAGCTTATGCTCGGTGTAGAAGTGTGTTTCTCTGGCGTCCATGTCCCGGTGGGTGGACCAGAGGCCATGGTGGCTGAGGCTTGGTGCATAAAACATCAAAATGTAGACTGGTTAAAACAGGAATGGATACTATGTCAGATTCTTCAAAAGAGTTTATGTGAAACTAACAGTATTTATTGATAATTCTTAGCTTTCCGAAAATGTTAATTTTTGAACCCAGTATGGTGTATCGTCTCAAATCATAAATCATATTTTGTTAGCCAGATGGACATTGAAAGCCTCTAGAAAGCCTTAAACTTCATTTTAGTGGTTTTATTTAAGCTTCTGTGCTGCGTCAGTTTGGGATTTATCCCAGTCCTGTGTAGTTGTCTCCTTCTGTCATTCCTTTTGTTGCGTCCAACTGTGTCTTATCTTAATAAATACTGTAACCATCTTTCCTACTGCCTCTTTTTTTGTTTCCACACACCCAACCTTCATTTTGTTATCTATTTGCGTTAAGATTTTGTTCGACGCACTTGTCCTGTGTTTGGTGTGACTCGCCTTCCCTTCCCACATGACAGGTTGTATGGGTGTGAGATCTGACTGTGGCAATGCAGATATAGGAAATTAATTCCTGTTGGGATCCCTACAGAAAGTGCAAGGGTATTAAAATTATAGAATAAAATGGGCCACCCAAAGCAAGTTCCCTTGACACCTTCTGTAATGCATTTGGTTTGTACTCAATGGTTTGAAATGAAGAGAATGATTAATTAATGAATACAGGCTATTAAGCCGACAGCACGTTTTGTCAGTCTTGTTCTCTTTTTCTTTGTTGCTCAAGGTGATAAAAAAACAACAATTCCTATAAGCACAATGGGAAGGTACATTAGGATGGACAGAGTTTTTTTGTAAAAAAGATAAGACATCCATTTTCTTACTGCCCTACCTGTGCACAATGCACAAAATAAGCACTTTTGTGGCCAACACATTTGTTTTCCCTCCTGTAGATATGTGGGAAGGAGTTTTGCAAGGGTGGCCAGCCCTGTGATGATTGGAGCCCACAGTGTCGAGGGAGGCGAGCAGAGCAGATGGTGAAAAATTCTCAGGGATTATTTCAGAGTTTAGTCTTTACGGCTCATATATTGACTTAATTATGGGACAGAGGGGAGCGTGAACTCCTGAAAGAACAATATAAAGAGGCAGGGAAATCTTCATCAGGCGCACAAGGAGAGAGTAGCGTTTATTGAAATGACTTTGACTCCTCAATACAATCAGCAAGGAGGACGATGAATCCCCAATGTTAATGACAAGAAGTAGACTTTTTTCCTTATTACCTAAGAGAATGTTAAAAGCTTGCAGGTATGAATAATGAAGTTTTGGGATGAGCAAAGAAAATTCAAAGTTACTGGATTAGAAGAAATTCATTTTTATCTGACTACTTTAATTTCAATTTCTTTCAAAGTCAAAGAGGTGCATTCAGGTGAATTAGAAAAAAAGAAAATGGCTGCCTAATAATCAGAAAAATCTGGCACATATTTGTATGAAACCATCCTTCCTTGCAGTGTTGAAGAAAAGCCAGTGTCTATTTCCAGCAGTCACTAAGCAAAAGAATGTGCACCATCCTTTGTGTTGTTCCGTCACAAGAAATCTCAAGAAAATACACTGAACCTTAATAGGAAAAAATGAAACAGAGGGAAGAAATTAATCCATTAATATATTTAAAGACAAAATCTCTCAACAAATGCTAAAAAAAAATGTAATTCAAGTATATTGCCTCCTCCAATGTAAGCCTGAAAATTGAAACACTTAGACATGACACAACCAGGCATGCTAGGAATGCAAACCAAGTCTGTGGCAAAAACCCAGCAGTTTAATAAAAAGAGTCAATAAGGGTCCAGTGGAAAGAATCTCCATCTGTGTGATGAGACGGTAAATTAGATGAAGCACTTTATGTGAAAGGAGCAAAATTGGTTTGAGCTGTTTAAAGGGAGCCTCCATTAAACACTTCAGTCCTGCCTCTGATGTTTACACACTCTTCAGGCAGGATGCAATAAAGGCTGAGTCATTTTTAACTTTTAACAGAGATGCTCTTGCTTTAGGATATAAATCCCTTTAATCCAACGCCTGCTTGTACAGAGAACATAGCAAGAAAAAAGTTCAACACAGCAACACATGCTTGAGGCTCACCAAACTTTGTGCTTTCTTCAAGTCTCTTAAAGGCAATTGCCACTTCAAATGGGTAATTTGATGCTGATTACTCTATGGCTTTCTGTTGCTCTAATGATAACACTCTGTCAGTTATCATTTCCTCCAGAAAAGATAAAAGACTTGTATGAAGAAGCATGTACCAAATGACATTAAAAGTTGAAATGCATGTAAACAAGAATGATAAAATTGATTACATGGACACGAGGAGAGTGGAAAACAACTTTGAGAAAAAACATTCAGTTCTATCCTCAAATTCAGACATTATGCATTGCACAAGCTTTGACGTTATTACTCCATATTAAACAACACACAAAGAACAAAGCCAAAAGAAAATGTATCTAAAGGGACTTGGTAGTTGCACGATTTGCTTGCTCTTTGTTACATTTTTTTCACGATGCAACCACAGACCACAATATTGTTTATAGAAATAGAAATTGACACAAAAAACATATTTTTTTAGATGAATTAAAATGTTGCTTTACTTAAAATGTATTTTGCAAAATAAAAATTAAAAAAAAGAAAACATGAGATCACATCTTAAAGTCTTGCCAAATATTCAATTGAATTTTGAACTGCGTTCCTACTGGACCTTCCCAACAAGAGAGTATGTTTTGACTTAAAACCATTTTATTACAGGTCTAGTTATAAGTCCCAAGATTTTTACAGTTTTTAAAAGATTTTGTTTCATGATCAGTCTATATTTTCAAACTGTATGTATATGTTTTCTTCTCCCTCAGGAATGAAAGCATCAAAAAGCATAGTACTTCCACCATTTATGTCACCATGGGATTAGATTTTGTGTGTAGACCAGAGTTTAATTTTTGATTTCTTTGATCAGAGCAAGCTACAAAATGAACTTCATACATCTCTCTTGGAGCAATGGTTTCGTTTTTGATACGTTTTCATAAAGGCGGTCTTTGTAGTGCACATGAACAATAGTTATGTCCTACTTGAGTTACTGTTTAACCACCAACATTAACAAATCTTTGAGCTTTAACACATCAACTGTATGTGCAGTGATTAAACTACATACAATATGGAAACTGTATTTTAGTAAATAGGTGACTTCTGAAGCTGAAAACAAATGCATGCCACAATTTGTGAAACAGTATTTGTTTCTTTGTGTTACTATAAAGTAAAATTCATTTAATGAAAGAACCCTTGCTGTTAGTTTCTTGCAGTAATTGGCAATTAAAAACACGATATTTCAAAGTATTACCATTCCAGCCTGGTCCAGGTGACTGGGTCATGGTCACTAATGTAATCTTGTTCTACTTGGAAATTCAGTGAGGGTGACCATTACAAAATGTCAGCAAGTCTCTTGGTTATGCAAACATTTAGCAAATTCAAAAACTTTGGGTCAAGGGCTGGAAGATGAACATAGAGCAAATATTGATTTAAGCAAATGGCAAATAGTTAGCAGATTCAGAATATGCTGGGGACAGAAGGACTCTGTGTTTCAAATACACTGGCTTTGTATTGAGTCACTATTTCCATCCAGCCTAAGTGAAAATGCAAGATGGATATTGGGAAAAAAATGTTTTTCAATAACAAAGTTAGACATTTATTGAAAATATTCAGTTGCCCCATTTACCACATCAAAATTCTTGTGTGCACCTGGTTTTGACATGTTTATCCCCCGAAAAATCCAAATATATTGATGAGCTGTTTCTCTTGATACAGAGAAAATGTAGTACTCACATTCTCTGTAGAATACTACAGAAAATGCTTTTTTCTGTAATACTCTTTTTCTCTCATTTAAATTTTTCTCTACTCTCACTATTTGTAATCCCTCCACATAGGAAGGTTATTACAGCTGATAGCACCGGTGCTAAAAAGAAAGAACAGAAACCTAGTGAGTCCAGATTAAAACTTGGATATGACGATAAAGAGTCTGCTGAGACAAACAGTTACTTTAAAAACAATTTACCAGAAAACCACCACCTTGATAAGGCACAGAGGGACAGAAAGCAGAGCTGACGAGACAAGGTAGACTAATTGCTTCTCCATGGAACTGTCACATGTTTAGCAGAAAAAACACAACAAACAAACCCTGACCTAACTGAACATGTCTGAGTCACTGCATAAGTTATATAACCATGCATATGTTTGAATTCTGGTGAAAACACCAGCTGGTGTTTTTATGTGTTAAAGAAATTAAACAGTTATTGTATTTGTCATGCAGCAAGTCATCTAAGATTTTAGATAAAGTTGTATTTAGCTTGATGGTTAAAGTCATGAGGTGACTCAAATGTGTTGCAGAGACAATTAAACCAGAGTAACAATCATAATGTACTTATTAATTTATATGGGTGTGCAATTTTGCACAAAAATTGACGACACATACTATATCCTGAGCAGATGAAGGTATTTAACTTACTGTTTATTAAACTACATAAAATCATAATACAAGTAAATTAATTAAACATATCCATTTCATTCAGTTTAGTTTATTAATTTGCCTTTATTTGCAAAACCAAACTGTTTTTTTTTTTCAAAGTATTTTTGTCGTAAACCAACAAAAATTATTGTATCATTAGAAGACGGAACAAAATGAAAAAAAGGTTTAAAATGTTTGAAATGTAAAAAAAGTGTTTGACCTTCCAGTGCTGCAACCACCAGAAACATTCAGCCAGCGCGACAATAAAATGGTTTAGATCAAAGCATAATCACACATCAGACTTTAGATTCACACTCAAAGTAAAAGTTTGGAAAAGCATGGACATCCTTTAATATGCTTGTGATGCAACAAAATTGAAAGAGTGGTATTTAGATTTCTGCAAGACACTGCTATGCCAACTTGCAACAAAAAGTAATCTCCAGCCATTATCCCTAATTAGGTTCAATTTAAATCCAAATGCAGTAGCTGTTCTGCGACAGTCACGGGAGTTATATTTTCATTCCTCCAGATAATAAATAGACTTATCTTAAAACAATAACAGATACCGGATGTCTGTTAGTAGCAATATTTGTTACACTCAAGTGCAGCAATGAAAAAACTGAATAATGAAAATTTTTCAAAGCCTTCAATGTAAAAAAAAAAAATAAATAAAAGATAATAATAAAAAAAAAGGTTTTATTTTAATAATGCTTGTGCAGGTACAGAGCTGCTGGATTCACTCTTACTCCTTAAAGTATTTCCATTTTTCTCACTTTATATTTCATGTTTCAAATCACTCATCCAAACTCACTGTGTCAGAGAACATTATTTCTCTTACACAATGTGCTTTACACATGACGCCAGTCCCCCAACTAGAACTCAATCGCAAACTGCCTCCAGTATCTTTCCATCTTTAATATGAACCTGGTCGACTCCAAAATGTGCTGAGCTGGACTGCATGAGATAATTACAGTAAATTAAGAGTGAAATTAAATTGTAGCCTAAAGAAAACTCAGAAGACAGGAAACGCTAAGAGAAAGTGTTAGTTCTTCACTGTGTGACATTAGGAACATGGCGAACTGAAAAAGTGATTAGAAATTATGTACTTTTACTCACATAAAAGGTCAAATTGCACCAGCAAAATGGCACTAATCATTAAAACATTTACAAAGCAAATGTCAAACTAAGCAAATACAAAACAATCAATATAAGCTGCATAAATCTTAAACTATTTGGTTGGCAACACATTTTGTGAGCTTACATAACCTGGGAAATTACAGTTTTTTTGTTGTTGTTTTCATTGCTCTTAAATTACATCTTTTGCTGTGGTTACAGAGGAGGCACTCTTTTTTTCAGGTATTGAGCTGCACATCATCCTGGGCAAAAAGCCTGGAGTTCCAGTTCATTCTTAAGGTGTCGAGCATTAACTGCAGGTTTGAGTTCTCCCCAAAGTGGCTCAGTGATGCTGAGCTCTTAATACTAAGATGGTGACTCCAAAACCCTCACTTTTTCCTGCTGTACTTACTGACAGGTAGATATGGCCTTGTGTTTCATTGTCCTCCATTTTGTAACAGCCTTGACACTTTTTCTTTTCAGAAAGTTAGATTCTAGCTGAAGTTATTTGTGGGGCTTTCTTTGGGTTCAGAACTATTTTGTGGGCAATTGTTGCTGAAATCTTTGTTGCTTCACCGTAGTCTCTATGTTTTTACTTCTTCACTGGCGTTTGAATATTGCTGACTGAAATTTTAAAGTCTGTGGAAATATTTTTGTATATTTTTACTTTTTTTCGTGAAGTTTAACAATCTTCTTCTGCAGATCCTTTGATGATTCCTAGCTCAGAATCCAGCGTGTTTTATCCACTAAATGAAATATGCAAGGATTTATCAGGAATGCAGAATCATACTGACTTTTAATGCACACACAACAGTTACAACCACACAGATCACAGGGGAGGATGATTATCTTTCATAGACATTTAAGCCCATGTGTATCGACTTGTTTTTATGTTATCAGAGCATATGTTTTGAAGGTTTCAACTCTATATTTGCACACTTCAGCCTAAAAAAGGTCTTCAAAATACATAATATAGAGAGAATTTGTCTTTTTAGATTTCAAAAGATTAGAATTTGTAAGATGAAAAACATAAAATTTGTCTACATTGGGCAGTGACTATCTTATGCAAGACTTTGTTTACTGAAAGCTAATTAACACATCTAGCAGTTTAAGGGTGGAAGGGGTCTGGAGTCTGCAGTTAGGTTTTCGGTAATATTTCACAGGGTGACAGAACATGGGTCAGCCCATACTAGTGCTTTTGTCTTCAAAATACTTAAATATGCATATTTTAATCACTGTTTTTGAGCTAAAAGTCATTCACCTTTCACCAGAACAAACTTTGTAACTCTTTCAATCTTACAAATGTGTAAAATATATGAGTCTTTAAAGATAGGATCTTTGACTGATAAATTCCATGCCGGAGGATATAAATTAATTAATGATACTGGGACATATGTTCTTTCTTTTGGAAAGAAGAATATATAATTGTAATGTAATTGTCAGGGCTGTGTTTATTTATAGTTTTTGAAGAGAAGTGAGATGCTTACAAAAGTTATTGAATACATCTGAAGTATTCCGGTGGCATTTCCTTTTATTGCCCATGGAAAGAATGTTAATCTTGCCGTATCAGTATCGACTGTGGCATTTATGTGATCCTCCCAGACATTTTCCTCACATGTGCTGGAAAAGTGTTCCAAGAACACATGAGGGTCCTGTCAACTTGGGACAGGATGTTGTGAACTACCAATGCCCTGCAGGTGATAAAGCAATACTCAAACCCCAGCTCATAATTAAAGCTGTTAGATTTTACTTTGAACTAGTTGTTATTCTACTTTCCATTGTAATATTGCAAATACACATTTTATTTAACTTAAATTCTCCCACCGTAACAATACTATGACACATTTCAAGCATTTTCTAATTACACTGCAAGTTTTACAAATAATTGTGTAAAAGAAAAAAAAAACACAATTTGTGTCACTCCACGCATGCATTTAGTTTTATATTATAATTGTGCAAAATGGCACAACAAAGAGATTTCCTCTTTAAACTGCTTGTTCATCAGTCTGCATCAGAGCATGTTAGACTATTTACAGCACATCAGCCGTAATGTAAAGTGTAAGGATTTCTTCCAGGGAAAGGAAACCCTGTATAACAATTTGGTGTTGGTTGTGTATTGTGGAGTCACTTTACTGATAATGTACAAAACTCCTTCCCAGTCCTCTATGGAGACAGTTCTTCCTATAGCACTTTGAAGTGGAATTACTTTACTCTACAGTCACTGGTAAATGCTTGCTTACTCCAACCGCCAATGTGACTTTTTTGCACGAGTGGTGTATGCTTCTTTCGATGCAAAAATAAAGTGGAATTCATACATACAGTTTGTGCACAAAATGGGTTGTATTAGATTGGAGCTGTTCTAGTTCTTGTACATTCAAACATACTGAATCGGACCGAAAACTTTCACAGTAATAAACCAGTTAGGTTTTGCTGTACTAAATAAATCCCTTCATTCTAAAACTTGTTTTGTGTCTATTTTACTTTGCATCTGATCCCTACCCAAACAAAGAAACATTATTCATGAGAATATTTTCACAGTCCCTGCATCTCTGTGCTAAGTTGTCTTACAAATGAGGTACCTTTGACAATCCTCACACAATTAATCTGTCTTTGTACAACACCAGCAGTGGGAAAACACACCATCTGCTTTCCTAAAAATGTAAACATACGTTTTGTGGAACAAGTAAAAAATTATCTCAAATTTTTTTCTTTTTTTTTTTTTAATGAGCAGCAACACCTCAGTATATAAATGATCAAAATTTCCAATGTTGCACTAGTCCTATTTTGTTCAAAGATTAATTTAAATTGTGGTGTTTTTTCTTTGGGGACTTAACAAGCATTGTTAGCTGACAATCAAAAGTTGGCTTGGGAAAAATCACAACCCGTTTAGTCATTGCATCATAATGCCTGCCTGACATCATGAATGCTTTACTGCTATTGCAAAACAAGCTGCATAAATCCTGAAGTTGGACTTGATCTTAAACTTTGACTTTGACTGCCAGTTAAGTGTAAGATGGGACCTTTTGTGTATTTGTCTAATGCTTGTACATTGAAAAAGTATACATACTTTATACCAGATATATAAATACATCACACATCTGACTGACCAAATGCTAAAACATGATTTTACCATACGACTTTAAATTTTAATTAACAGCTTTTACATTTAATTATGCATGAAGCGTATGCATAATTAAATCTGCATATATTTCAAACACAGCTTCAATGTGAAGTAGGTAAATGATAACTTGGTAACTCGGTTGTTTAAAGTATTCTGGTACGAAAGAGGTTTACATGTTGGGTTCTTGTCCTTCTTTCTGCAGGTTTTTTCTGTGTAGTGCAGGAGCACAAAGTCCTCCTAGAAACATAACAAAAGGAAATTGACAAGGAAAGGATTTTAAGAACTAAACCATATGTCAAAACAACATCAAGCTGAGAAGCCAAGAAGTAAAGTTTAAGGTTTTTCATTGAGGCTTTTTGTCACAGCAAGAATGGAGATTTTGCCTCAGTATATTAAATAAAACAGATTAAATCAGATCATATCTGAGATATGAAGGATTCATAAAAGCTACAGGAGACTAGGATAGATACAGAGAGCAAGTTCAAGGCCTTTATCTCTACCAGCACAAATTCTGCTCTTAAATTTATCAAGCTCAGCAGATCACAGTTACTCACCACAATGTGTCAGGTCAGTGTTCTCTTTAACATCAGACCTAATGCTCCTCAACATGGTCCACTCTCCACCAGGATCAGAGCTGACAGTTACTTCTCTGTGAGATTTCACTCAGTCTTTGCCCTTTATTGCTCTTGCCTTCTTTCCATTCTAAAACTTTGATATAGCCTACTTTAGGTTTTGTTTACGTAGAACTAGATAGAAAAGTATAAAAGCTTGCCACTTGAAATTGGTACAAAATGTCAAACATTAGCAACAACACAATAGTAAAAGGACTTTAAAAATGCCAAATGAAATCAACATGTTAATGTATTATTTTATTCAGTCATATTTTGCAGTAGAATATCTAAATTTGATATTAATATGTCTATTAATAGACATATTAATGTCTATTAATAGACATTAATATGTTTGGACAAGAGAAACTTTTGCTGGAAAGAATTTCTAAGCCTCCAAGATATTTGAGAGTCAATAACTCACCACAACATGGATTATTGATCTTTGAGCCTCTTTGAAATTTTGTATTCAGAAAGTTTTTTGTCATTGTGGTTTTGGACTTTGGCCTAATTATGAAGGCATAGGTAATATATGGCTTTGTGAAGATGTGTCTATGTTTCAACCCATAATTAGATTGAGAAATTAAATGTAGGCTAGCATATATAAAAGATGCCTACAGTCAAGTTATGGAAATAAATGTCATTTGTATAAGTCTTAAATGTAAGAAGAGCACTTTTTCGTAAGTGAATGTATGTAGTATATGAAAGGTTGATTTCCTATGTTGAAAAAAATACATTTCAAAGCAGAAATATGTTATTATGTTATGGCAATTTGGCACACCTTTTCTTCTGTGTTCTTGAATGAAACAAAATGAAGCAAAACATAAAAAAAAAAAAAAAAAAAAAAATGTTAGTTTCTTAGACCTGGCCTGCAGCTGACAATGACCACACCATAACAAATACAAAGTGACAAAGCTGTCCATGCTTCACTCAGTGTTGGAAGAAAGTTGTGTATAACAGCCATGTGCTCCCTGCCTTGTTACATGATATTGCACCATGATCAAAAAGTGCTATACTCAACTGAGGAGAGTGAAGTGACAGTTCGCTTGCTAAGTCAGATGAAAAGTAGACCTTCACCAGCAGATCAAAAATATGAGATAACTGTTGCCAACATAAATCAGGTAAAATGTCTGAATTTTGTCTTTGGTATATGAACCAAACTAATTAGATTCTGTATTACGTTTTCAAGGGTATAAGTGACGGATGTGACTTTTTTTGGCTGATATTAAATGGTAACTCTAACTTTTTAGCTGTGGTGTCTGTTGTGTTTTGCATCTTCATTTTAAAGTACTAAGATTTTCTAGCTATCAGTATTCGGATCATATGGTGCTGTTATTCTTGCCAACATTTTAATAATCTCTACTAAAGAGCATTTGAAATGCTGCAAAGCATGCAGCATTGATTGCAATGTTCTTAAATCAGTCCCTCATATGGGATATATATATATTCGCCTATGGTTAATAACAGCTGGGCTGATGAGTGCCATATGTTGCCGTAGAAACCAGGGGTTTGCTCTAATATCTTGCTGTTATAATACAGTGGGAGGTGGATTATAACTAGAGTGAATCCAGGCAGGCGTGACTAGCTTTGTTTGGGAGTTAATAAATAATACACAGAGGATGCCATCTTCGTTTGTTGTATCAGTATAGGCATTTTATGAGCTCTCTAATAAAAACAAATCTGAATATTTTCTGCATGATGTTATATTTATGAACTGATCAAACTGTAACAATACATTGCAGCAATATCTGGTAGTATTATATTTTCATTGTGGGGAAAACAAACACTGTATTATGACTACTGGCTATCTATTGCAATTTTTTGCAAGGCTTAGGCTTTCCTGTCAAATAATGAAATGAATACAGCAGACACTGAAAATTCTTGAAAATAAGAACAATATGTTTCCAAACATCAAAAAGATGACAAAATACAAGCCAGATTTTTAAGAATCTGCCAATAAGAGATTTTTTGTATGACAAAACGAGAGTATGTATGACAAAAAAATTTACATTCCTAATAGTGGAGTGATGGAGGTTCACCTTGCAGCAGGACAACAATCCCAAATGTACAGACACAATCAAATTATTTGGTTCTTGTATTAGAATGGCCAAAAGACTAAAGCTTTGAGCATTTTTGCAAAGATTACACAATATTACCAAAGAGAATAGGACATTTTCCACAACTTGGGAGGTCTTGTTGCATAACAATCCCCCGAAATTACATGAAATTACCTCTTACTTTACATTTCCTGTTGAATTTGTCAACCTGCCCTTAATTCAAACCTCGGCTTCTCGTCGTTTTAAATCTCAAATTTAAAACTTAGCTGCATTTCATGCCTGAAATAAACTTTCTCCTGATAAGTTTACTTCTAATTCATTTCACTTCTTAAGCGACCAAACAGCCCCACAGTTTAACAAAAACTAAAAACCGGCCCTGCCTTTGCTTTGTGACATTCTGGAGAGAAACTTGGCTTATGCCTCTCAATCTTATCCTTCACAGCTAGGTGTGCGACAGAGGAGGGGGGCACAGACAAGCCTCTAAGGCAGATCTCTCTGCTGCATTCTTCTAGAAAGGTCACTTGTGCTCTCAGATAAATAAAACAACACCTGGCTCTTACAGAAGCTGCCGGCTCCACGCCAATTCCTGCTGAGAGACAGGGGTCCCAGGTGCCAAATGCAGCAACCATTTTGAGCTGCCTGAGGCTGAACATTACACCTTTTATCCTCAGGACAGGCACGCCACATACACACCTGACAACAGCTTCTCATTATCTTTCTACTGTAAGTAAAAGCATACAGCAAACAGCACATCCACAGAATATATCATGTCACTCTTTTTGAGTGAATTTCCTCTTAAATATGCACTTAGATCTTCCTGTTGAGCACTTCCTGTCCAGCACTGACGATCTCTTAGATCAGTGATCAGTGTTCCTGGACAGGAATGCTGATCAAAGGTCAGGATGAATTTCTGTTTTGCACTCACAAAATACTGATGTTTATATGAAAGTATCATTGTGATGGGCAGCCAAAGAAAAAGCTCATGAAAAGAGTATTTAAGCTTTGCTGTTGAATTAATCCTAACAGTGCAACATCTGGAATACTGTACATTAAGACATCATAGTTTTAATAAAATTGCGGTAAGGAAATAGGCCTGCATCGTTCTGAGTTAATGTCCCACATTTCGTTATGTTAGATCCGGCAGAATTTTGTAGATTTTTCTTAACGTTTTGGATCACAGTGTTTAGAGTTCTGACTTTGCAGAATGTAGAGCACTTATAAATGTATATGAGAGTCAATAAAGTTATTGAGTCAAATAACTTTATTGTCAAAATAAAGTCAAAGAGTTCAATGACATCCATAGAAACACGGACTGTGGGAGAACCACAGTGCTGGACTTGTGCAGCTTTTGACATGTTATCATGACATGTTATCATGTTATCATGACATCATGACATGTTACTGAATCGACTGGAGAGTTGGACAGGACTCTCCAGTCCAGAACTCAACTGGCTTGAATCTTACGTAAAGAACAGGGGTATCTTTGTTTCAGTAGGAAACTCCTCATTGAACAGCACAGAAGTCATATGTGGGGTGCCCCAAGGCTCAGTCCTGGGACCTCTCTTATTCATTATTTGTGTGTTCCCACTAGCTCATATTATAACAGGAAATAAGATTAGCTACCATAACTATGCTGATGATACTCAGCTCTACATTATGATGTCACCAGGTGACTCAGAACCCATCCAATCACTGAACAGCTGCTTAGCACAGGTACATGTGTGGACGTGCCAAAACTTTCTTCAGCTGAACAGAAACAAAACAGAAGTTATTGTTTTTGAACCTGGAAAGGAACAATCTAGAGTTAATGGACAACTTCAGTTATTACAACTAAAAACTAGCGATCAGGCCCGAAACCTGGGAGTTGTGATGGACTCTGACCTGAACTTTCAGAGTCACTCAAAGGCAGTTGCAAAGTCGGCCTTCTATCACCTGAAGAACATTTTCAGGATTAGACGACTAATGTTTCAGCAAGATCTGGAGAAGCAGCATTCAGCTTCTATGCACCACAAACGTCCAGAGAGTAAGAGTTGCTTTTGAAACCGAATCACGAAACATTATTCAATAATGTGATGTGAAAAATGTAATGTTGACGTAAAACACTTTGAAATGGCTTGCTGCTGAAAGGTGCTATGCAAATAAATTTTGATTGATTGATTGATTGAGAATATATGTTCAATGCAGAGCCACTGTAAAACTTCACGTAAACTTGGCGGATACTTAATATTTTCCAAAATCTTTTTTTTATTTTCAAATGAGCCAGTTGCATAAATACTTGAAAAAAGTATATTTTGAAAGTTTTGGATGTCTCAGGATTTTGGCTTCTTTCACTGTTCATACAATGCCTTGAAAAAAATTTCAATCTGCTCACAATTTGTTTTTACCACAAAAATAATGCATTTGTTGGATTTTATTTGACAGACTTACAGAGAATAATTGTATGAAGGAGAAGAGAACAGAAACTGTTTTTTTTTCTTCTTCATTTTACAAATACAAATCTGAAAAGATTCACTTTTTATGCAGTATTATTAAATCAGAAAGGTCAGGTTGCATCCTAACTTTTGAACACCTTTTAGACCACTGTTCAAGCTGTCAGCTAGAACCGGATCAATGCAACTATGACAAGCTATATTTCGAGAGAAACTGCAGTTATGCAATACTTGAAAGAAAGGGTAATGCTCTTTTTTGTAGCATTACCTATTTAAGCTTGAAATGGTGTTCTACGTAGACAATCTTAGTTAGCATTTTACCATCCTTTTGGTTTATGTGATAAGCATTCCGGAAGAAAAGCCAAGAAGTAAAGCAAAAAAAAAAACTGAGGTGCTGATAGAAAGCAGTCAAAAAAGTGAATTTCAATTCAGTTGCTCTGTCAACTGCTTCACCGGAGCTGCCATGCATGTGGACACATCAGTCCTGTGACCACAGTCATTATTCTGGACCAAGTGAAAGCAGTGAGGTAAAAGAAAAAAAAAATCAACAGTGCACAAGGCAATAAATGGATAACAAGAAACAGAAGAACATGCAGAAGGTGACCCAGCAGAATCAATCACATAAGACAGTTTGCACTCCAGTGTGTGTCTGTGCACAGAAAGAATGTATGCTGGGAGACTGCATGTTACTGATTAAACCACAAATAATAATTTGCATGTAAATAAACTAATCTAAATAAGTTGAACATTAATTTGAAGAGGAAGGGCACTATGTGCTGTGGGGACTTGTGTTGAATTTGAAGATCATTAAGTATTCAATAGAAATAGATTTGTTTTGCCTTCATATTCCGCCTAAAACTGAAACCTGTAAAATAATTTGTATTAATAATTTTCATCCCTGTATAATTAAGATAATCATAAACAAACAAAGGTAGAGACAGACTCAAATTCAGTTCATAGCAAAACTGTTCATTGATTTATTTATTTATTTATGTTATGCAGAAAAAAAATATTTTGTATAATCTTTTATTCATTTTAAGGAACATAGCATTTTTGGTAAAGGCAATGATATGGTCAAATAATATTGGAATACCATCTAAGAATATATTTCAAGCATCAAGACCTGAAACATCCAGAAATACCAAAATTTCAAAATATAACAAAGTATTGATGTATATCAGTAGGTTTCTGGACTGTACCAATTTTTCTGAAACATAAACTGACATTGCTGAATGCAAAGTTAACAAACAAAGGATTATTCTTAGTCAATGGAAAGGTAACCTTGCAGGGAAATAATACAGTTATCTTTCATTGTGATGTCAGAGACTGGAAAAGGGTGAACTGACAGAGTGTGGAACGGGGTTGCCTTAGAGACGACGGCGAGATTGAACATTTGTTGACAGGACTTGGCTCAGAGCGCACCTTTCAGAAAAGAGGTAGCTACACTACAACCTTTTCTTGCTACTGCTCATTTCTGGAACAACAGGACAGTTTATGTACATTTGTAAATACATACAACAACAGAATGCACACTAAAAACTAGTGGATTTTTCTTTTGTCCAGTTTCATAGCAACATTTGTGAACTCAACTGCGGATACTACTGGTCTGACAGCTAACATACCACCGTCCAGGTGACACAGGGTTGGGTCTGTTGCAGAACCTGCATTGTGGCGCCATGACAGATCTGTAGGTTTATACCAAAAGCAGTCGTGCAAGTAGTAGAGACTACCATGACCCATCATTGGTTACCATGGAGACCCTGTGGGTTGGCGGACAGATATGGCAGACACGGACTTCTCAGGCAACTCTTCCTTCTACTTGGATGTCAAGAAATGTGAGAAAGTCTTGCTTTCCTCCGAAATTTTAGCTAGACAGAAAAAAACTATAATGTTTCACTGAGATTTTGTGGATAAAAATACCTCAAATATCACAAAATATATATTTATTTTATTGTATTAAAACATAATCATCAAAGTGAATAACAGTAAACATTTGAATTCTGCCACTGTGTATGGAATTAATCATGTGTGAATTTTTTTTTTAAGTGTATTTACAGGAAGAAATTGCATTCAGGATGTCATTCTAATTTACTAACAAGCACTTCTTGAAGTAGGAATATAGATTCAAAATCCTAAGAGAAATTTTATGACCAAGGCAGGTTGTCCGTTTATGTATTATGTGTTATCTTAAGTTGAATATTGAATCAATATCATCACTTTAATGTTCATGAAAACCATTTGACCAAACAAAATTGTATTTATTGTTTGCTAAAACACCGCAGAACAATCTGGGTGGAATCTGGTGGGAAGCTACAGTGTCAGCAATCAGACGTAATAGTAATGGGTTTGCCAAAAGCCACGGGGCCAGTGGGTTCACTTGGGATCCTGCAAGTTGTTCTAAAGAGCCGTTTCAGCCATTTGTGAAAAACACAAGTCACATACAGTGTCATAAAACATTTTCAGAGCACAGTGCAAAGCAGCTTCTAAACATAAAAATACCCTTTATGATGATATATCTGCAGCACATGCAAGGTTTGCAATTGGGCCAGCGGGGCTAACACTAGTACCGGCAGTGTAATTGAAAAGGTTATATTTTAATTTGTTTGTCATGATAGATGGTATACACACGGTGCCTTTTGCAGCTCCCAGTGTTTTCTGAAGAGAAAAATACCTGAGGTTGCAGTGATAAGACCATGTGGTTTATTAACCTCCACTTTATCACTGTAGAATTAAACATCGTAAATAATATACTTCCCTCTTAACAGTGCACAGGCTTTTCAGTGCTGTCAAAGCATCCTAATTCATAGCAAGACGGAGCACAAAGCCTCGGCACATAGTGAAAACATAACATTTAAAACAGTAATTCCCCGAAAACAAAATAGAGGTCAGTAAAACAGAGGGACACTAACAGTGCAAAGCACACACCCTGGAAGTGCTACAAATACTTCAAATTCTTATAGGCAACATGGGAGCTCAAATCACGCTGCAATTTCTATATAATATGCTCTGCTAACAAGAACAAGAAATTCACTGATAAGATTACTGTAACTAAACCTATGAAAGAACCCATTTTAGATGGGGACAAATGGCCTACACGGGTGATTTTATCTGCAGAATCATGCTCAGATTTTAAAAAGGAAGTGACAAACATTAGCATAGATATTGTTTAGAAGATTGTCTGTAAGTGCTTGTTCATTTTTCACTGTGACCTTTCACAAATAAACATTTCATCCAGCTTTACTCTCTGTCTGTCTTGAATTGACTATATTACCACATTATTACAGCATTTTGCAAATGCTTTGCTAAAGCATTCATCCAATTGAACTTCAATTATTTTCATGTGGGATTTACATAATAGTTTACCATGAAGTAGCACATATTTGTGTACTGAAAGAAAACTCCTAGATGGTGTGGTGGGATGGTTTCCGCCCTTCTCGCTCTGCACACCAGGTGCAACGAGAGGCGCACTGATTTGTGGGCGGGGCAGATGCCTTTATAGCTGGACAGGCCGCTGCAAGGTGTGTGTGTCTTTGTTTCCACTGCTATATGCTGGCTGGCTGAGTGGCCTTTGGGTTCGATCGGCTTACCGAAAATCGTAAGTGCCATTTGTACCATCTGGCTGGGATTGTGGTTTGGCTCTGGTGCTATACCTGCCGTGCGTTTCTGCAGCGTTTTGCTGGTGTGGCATTGGCGGTTGCGGCTGGGGATTGTTGCGGCGTGTGGCTTCCACCTAGTCCTCACTTGTTGGTCCGCTCCCTCTCCGGGTAGCTGTGCTTTCACTCCTGGGTAAGCTACCTGCCATTTATATATATATTTTATTTTACTTTAATTCAGTTAATGTGTTTTCTGTTTATAGGCACATGATCGCTGCGGGCATTGCAGCACTTTGGATGCTCTGCTGTCTTGTCGTGTCAGTGTTTGTTCGAGTAGTTCTGAATGGAACCAGTTACTGATTGAAAGGCGGGGCATGATTCGGTCCCATTGAAGGGCCTCTGAAATCGGAGTTTGACAATTATTCCACTGTTTGAAGTGTTTTGTTTACAGTTTGTGCTTGCTTTATTATTTTGTTTTTCTTTGTTTTGATTTTTGTTTTCTTTTGCATGTTTGCTCATTAATTTTTGGAATGATTTAAATTCTCATTTCGCAGAACCCCTTCCCCTTCCAGGAACCAAGAAGAATGCTTGAAATCGTGTTTTAAAAGAAGTGTTTTAAAGAAATTGTTTAATAAAATATTGTATTTTTTAATCCGTGTTCTGGTGCGTTCTGTAAAAAAAAAAAAAAAAAAAACCCCTGCCCCTCGACCGGGTCACAATGGCAAAACTCTTTGCAGGAAAATTAAACATACTTTGAAATTAAAGACATTAAAGGCAAAACTAACATTTGGTGCAACTACATGTATTATTGTTGTTGTTGTTATTTAAAGAGACTCTATTACAACTGCTGTATGCTTCCAGAGTACAGCCTAAGAGGTCACACAACAGGTTCATTTAGACTGAATATAAAATTCACCTGGTTAGCTGAAGCTGGCAGGGAGAGAGGAGAGTCTTAAGATTAAGTCTCAAACTCAAGAGGTCGGTTTATGCGACAGAAAATATCCTTGTTATGCACCGTCAATCTGCTGTGCTCTTTGATGTTACCTGAATGGATACAGTATGTGCTTTTCTTTCATGTCTATGCAGAAATTGCATTTCTGAGAAATCCAGCCATGAAAATTCATACCTTATTACCCAAAAATGTTTATTTTGTAACTGTATGGTTGTTGTTGAAAAGAATGCATTTTTGGTTGGTTGCTGTAAGCAATCCAAAATTGTTCAAACTTCTGGTTTCTTCATAAAAACATCTGTAGATAAAAAAATAAACTCAATAATCTAGTAATTTATTGTACTAATATAATAACACTTCCACATGTGTTAACTTTGAGCATGTTACACTGTGACATATATAGATTGCATTTATACGTTTTCCCAGCTGGAAGAGAAGCCCTAAATTTTATCCATCAAAGAAAACCCGCGTCTTGAGTAAAGTCTTCACAACCTTCAAGGTTCAGAAGATCAATATCAACATCAGTCTGGCCTCTCGAAATCAGAGAGCAGTCCAATAATCATAGGAAGTCCAGTTCAGTTCAGATATTTTCTTTCCACCTTTCAAGATGCAATTTTCCAGTGGCACAAAAATGTGCCATACTGGGATCAATAGGTGGTAAAATGATTTAAGTTTTCTCAAAAAAGAGGAAAACAAAAGCAAAACTTGGAATGCCAGCTGAAAAGCACTTTGCGTAATATTTCATTTTATAGTTCATGCAATTCAGCCATTAAAGTTTTCTATTGACTTGCAAATCAGAAATCCATTATCCTCTAGGTATCATAGAACACTTAAAGATTTATTTTAAGTGTTCCTCCAAGCCATTAAAAAAGTTTTGTAACAAGAAACATGTTTTTTTTTAAGGACCACAATTCATTTTAAACTTCAGCACAATAGAACTTAGAAAACAAAAATATATGTACAATTTATTTTCATTTTCAGGGTTTGACTGCAGTGCTTTTAAATAACAAATACCCCATTTTAGAAGGGTAATTTTGTAGTTTTAAATGGAAAAATGGAATTGAAAGATTTATGAAAGTCAGAAATGCAAATTAAGAAGTCAAAGGTTTTCTCATCAAGGTATTGATTTGGTTTTTACCTCAATAAATGTTAAATATCATTACTTTTGTGAACAGAATTTTTCAATTGCCCGTATTTTGTTTGGACTATTGTCGTCTTTGTTTGATTATAAGAAATGACTGTACTGCATGTAAATATATTTAGCCAGAATTGGTAGTGGTAGGTAGCCTGGTCACATAAGATCCAAATTAGCAGATCCCACTGCTTTTGCACTTTGAACTGGAGGACAATTTAATTAGGGTTGAAGTTCTGACTTCAAAGATGAAAGCATCAAAGTATTAGTTGCCTGCAGCACTTGTTCTGGGCTCACTATCATTTATTACATTACAGACAATTTGTTCTTGGAGAGAAGTCCCATAATACAAGGCAGGCCAAATATAACCAGGAATAATTCCACCATTGCTTGAGAATCATGGTATTACAGTAATCTAAGACCAAGGCAAAAATTCAGTGAATAAAACAAATAATTCTCATCAAAATCAGGAAAGACACTATTGGTTATTCAAATATGATTTTCTGTCTATTGGCCTAATGAGAATGAAATAATTGGTAAATTTGACTCCAAATGGAAATAATGACTGAATAAATAGAAACTAGGGCATCTTGAATTATCGTCTGTCTTACACTTGTAGTCACAAACGCTTTTGTACAAGTCAGAAAAGTGATTATGCACATTTCAAAAAAGCAATCGATTAGTTATTAGCAAAACCTCACCTGAGAAATGGGAAAACTATAATATGGGAAATTAATGATTGAAGTATAACTTTTCAACACCCAATTAAAACTGAGTCAATTATATCAGTGTTAATAAGGATATAATTATTAGTTAATTTACATAACATAATAGGATGTGTTATCATAAAAAGATTGCGCAGAGCCACAGTGGGTAGAACTGTTACCTTGCAGCAACAAGGTCCATTGAGTCGTGCTGTGAGATGTTTGGAGCCTGTAACCAACAGTCATTGGGCGAGAGGCGGGGTAAACCCTGGACTGGTTATGAGACCATCAAACAAACAGAACATACAACCATGCACACACTCACACCTAAGGACAATTTCAAGAAAGAACATATATATATGTATTTAAAAAAAACTTTAAACAGCAAGAATACAGATCAATATCCAATGATGAGTAGTTGCCAACTGGGATTTAAACGATTTTGTACTCAATGAAGCTTTTGTTGATAGAATAGGATAAGTCTTGAGTTTTAGAATCATGGTTTTGAAAGACAATAACGACATAAAGAAAATGTGTACATGACAAACTTGTGCAGCAGTCAAGGCACATTTTATGATCTAAAACTTGCAGGGGAGTTCCAGTGGGGCAGAGCTTAGTTCACTGTCTGTTGGCTGATCTCCCAAAGCTTCTGCATGGTTGATATAGGGCCTAGTTATTTGCTTTGACAACTCCTTATTATAATTGAGTATGTCTGTCCTTTTTCTCCCCCACTCATCTAAACTCTGTTTTTTTGCCGCTCTCATCTCCCCCACCTCAACAACTGAGGGACCAGAAAAAGGACATAAATCCTCTGAGCCGCTCGAGGCAAGGTCTTCATCAGGATCTCATTTCTCATCATTTTCGCAAAAGTCAGCAGTATGCCTGTATAATTACAGCGGGTTTCAATGAATACATCCCGATGAACACTAACGCCACCGTATTGTTGACTGAGTTTACTCAGTAAGTTGTCGAAAGGAAAAGAAAACACTAATTTCCTCTGTGACGGGGGTGAGGAGGCAGCAGAGAAAAAAGGGTAAAGACAAACCGTTTCCAGTGCATTAAACATGAAATTGTGTCATTATGTAAAATTGTCATTTATTATGAAGGTGGCATACATCCGCCATGTAAAATATGCTCTAATACTGCATGACAAACAAAATCTATTCACTTACACCTGTCTGCAAAACTTGTCTTTTATCATTTTAAATGATAAAAGAGCATACACAAATGGAATAAGAAATTGTCAGAATGAAAAAAAACATACATATACATATATTACTATATACATATAGTAATATATGTATATAAGTATACATATGTATACACATGTATACATATTCTAGAGCCATCAACTCTAGAGCTTTTCTCTAGAGTTGATGACTTTGCACAGACCCTTTGTCCTAGTTTCATAAGTAATTAGATAACTACTGAAAAATGTATCTGGTATTTAGAACTAGTAGCCATTAAAGTCATGATATATGATGCTCTATCAAGAGGGTGAAGTCCACAGAGGAAATGACTGAGACAGTTATATTTGATTTAATCAGCCATTATGCATTAGTGCAAATGTGTTTGTGTACATTTTTGAAGTGTAACTTTATTGTGATTAATGTCCTCCCTGTCTGCTCTGTGGATGGGACATAATAAAGTGTTCTTGGTTGGTGCTCATGCCTGGTTCTATCAAGCAATTGTTAATAGTTGCTGGACAGCCTGGGGAGTCTCAGAGAATTGTTAAATAACTTATGAAAGAATGTTTTGTCTTTTTATTTTATTATGATTCATCATCTGATTCCAAAACGTTGCACACTGAGTCCATTTTTTTCACTTTATCGACATATGAGAGATGACAAGTGATTATCATTTACATGCAAAGTTGTAATAATGTATTAGGTATTGTATATGGGTACTTGTTTTTTTCTAGATGTGTTTTAGATCTATTCTTCAATACTTCAACAATTACATTTTCTCCTACAGGTTCTGCTTTCCATTGTTTTCCAGTTGGAAAATGTGAAAGTAAGCACGTCTCATGGTTCCCTATGCAGCTGGTTCAAATAAATCAGTTTATGATTGTGTTTGCTAAAATCGGGCCATAATAAGCTTTGCAAACCACTGCACTCATCATGTCACAACTTCATTAATCATGAATACAAGTAAAAAAATCAGAAGTTTGTTAGGATTAATAACAATGGGTCAAGTTAAGCCAGGAGTCAATTTTAACATGTTTTGAAGGTAAAGTATTAGGATGACTAACAGTATTAGTATTTCTTCATTAAAATTAATGGATGTGCATCTCAATATATCATGGAATCATAGAAAACTTGTTTTAATAATGCAATTAAATCTCAATGCTATTGAGTCATAGTGAGATGTATTTTGAGTGTTTATTTCTGTGAACTTTTCAATATTGTGGTTCATGAAAACCCAAAATTTGGTTCCACAAAATATCTGAACATTGCATAAGACCAGTAAACAGGCTTTTAGTAATGAAGAAAGCATGATGAAGACTGTTGACTTCACCATGACCCAGCAGAAAGTCAAAAGCACCCTTAGCGAGAATGGAAAGCCACAGAAGGTCACTGCCAGAGCGCTGGCTGTTCACAGAAGGTGTTATTCAAACGTATTAATGAAAAGTAGAGAGAGAAGAAAAAGATGTTCCAGCAATGTGAATGTGGGTGCTCAGTGGTCAAAAGTTCTCTTTTTAGATAAAAGCAAAGTTTTCATTTCGTTTAGAAATCGAGTTAAACAAACTCATCTACATCCACAGCTACATCTATCTATCCTCTACTCATTATTCTGTTCAAAGATTCCTCAGTAAATAATTGGGCTTTCAGAAAATTAAAATAAAATAAAATTGGAAACATTTCTTCCTCCTCATTCCTGGATATCTGTACAGTGAATTCTGATAAAAAAAATAAACAAATAAATAAATAACAATAAAAAAAAACATGTTTTCACTGTCACAAATGCACTATACTTAAGAAGTACTCCTAAAAAAATCAATTTTATAATTTGTTTCCAGGAAACAATCTTCAAAAGTCACCATGTTGTTGTGAAAACATGCTTTTATTTGATTTAATTTAATAAGGAACAGCCGAACCAGGGCTTTATGACCTGAAGCACAGGTATGAAACATGAGACAGCTGTGTTTTGTAAAACTGGAAAAAAAACACACATCCCATAACTACTGTGATTAACAAAGATAACAAAGATTACTTAATATAGGCATTGGATTTTTTTCACGCTAATGACAACATGAGAACTACATTCAAATGCAATACGCAGTTTCATTCCAGGTTGCTGACAGTCTTCCCTTCACAGCACAAGACATCCAAGTCTCAGGGCACAACATTGAAAAAGTATACAGACTCGAATAAAAAATTTACAGGCCTCCCATCTTGCTCCAGCCAGCCTGCTGGGCAAAAAAGAACATCCCATCAAGGATACAGTGCTGGTTGGGGTTTGTGTGAGTGGTAGGTTCAGAAAAACAAGAAAACCTGGAGGGAAGGAAGCAGGTCTCTTTGTCAAGGCCCTCTACACAACCCTTTGGAATCAGAGAAAGTAAAACTGTCTTAAAATAAGTAGCTAGCTGATGGTTGTAGCTGAATGTAGCATTGAAAAAAGGAAAGATGTCATTTTCAAAAAGAAAATTCTAATAAAATGTAATCAGTAGCTGCTGCAATACAAAGAGAAAATAAATACAACTGTGGTTCTCAAAAGTGCACACAACACTGCAAGAATGTTTTTGTAATAAAAAAGCACCCGAAAAGCCCTGCAAGTATGAGATGACCTTGGAAAATATTTTTTGAAAGGCAGAGTGGGCCAATAAGTCATATTGTGTCACGGTCTTCTACCAAAAATGCCTAATTTCTGAAATTGATTCATATTTTTTGAAAAACATTAGTTTCAGAGTTTGCATACTTATGAATCCAGTCATCTGCAACTTTTTTCAATTCCAGCAATTTGGAGTTTTCTGTTTTTTCAGTGACTTTACAGAACAAATGGAAAAAAAAAAACATAATTAAAAACAGTTTTAATCTATGTTGTGTCTGTTTTTTATTAATCTTTATTGAGACACAGAATGCAGAACAATACAACTTCATTGTACTTGAAACTGAATTTTCACTTTCAGTACAAGCAAGCACATTGAAGCTCAACTATCCTTGTGAAAAAATCGAAAACTAATCTTCACTGGTGACTGAAAAAAAAAAAAGAGAAAACTTCTGTATTTTCAATGTTCATGGGATTTTTTTACTCAGGTTTTAGGCAGAGAATTGCTTCAGTCTATTATTTGGCATATGTTATGGTACTGAATTATAATTGGATAATAAGCGTCACATAAGTGTCAAAAGTTCTTTTAGCAATGACTCAAATGCTGCCAGCAAGCACATTTATGTGGTTACTCTTCTTCATGCACACATTTGCAGCTTGACTGCAGCCTGTCTTATGGAGTTCCAGGAAGGGGACACTTGTAAAGACACAAATAAATCCACGTATATATAATGTAGTGCAGCAAAATCCTTTGCCAGTCCCGACAAAAAATTATCTATTTTTTATTTTTTTTTATCATGTCTCTTTTTCCAAAAAGCTTTTTTTTTAAATGACTGTCAGAAAATCTGTTGCAAGCCGTTCTTTGGTTATTGAACTTCAGATGAAAGAAAATCCAACAACAATAATAAGGTAGAGACAAATAAAGCAATTACCAATGCACTGCATTTTTCACAGAAACTCGGCTTTTAAATATGGGATTCATGGGCAAAATTTCACATGCAGACAGGTTTTTAGGGGGAACATATTCCTTTTAAGACTGATATATAGATCTGCCAACTGAGCAGCGGCCGCCGCAGCGCTGCGGGAGAGCCGATCTGTAGAGAAGGAGTCCACCTTACAGCATGTAAACATCTTGTAGAAAAAAATACCAAAGTACTTTAATAAAAAAAAAAAATAGAAATATTATATGAGGTTACTCATGTGCTGTTACTAAACAGCACATTTAGCAGCAAGACTGGAAAAAAAACCTTCATCTTGTTCTAAAGAGTCCCAGTTCTTCACTTTATCTTTGTATTTTGCTTTTTAGTTTTAGTGAACTGATTAAACATCTCACAAATGTGTAACAGCATATGAGACGCAATAGATGTAGAGAAGAGGAATAGAAAGACAAAAAAAAAAAAAAAACGTTGGGCGTATCTGCTTCAGAAAATGGTAATAGAATCCTACAATAGGGATGAGTGGAAGGGACGGTAACCAAATGAGGATTCTGTATTGATCCTGACACATAAAGGCCTTGCGGGACAAAAGACGGGGGGAGAAATATAACTTGCCACAAAAAAGAAGGAAATTAAAAAGTCTCTCTCTCATGCCTGTGAAAGGCGAGGTTTATAAGCCCTTGTCACACATTCCCAGTAGGCATAACCCCATTTTCATATACAACTAATTTAATCAAGGTGACTTCTCCTTCCTGCCTGTCTGAGTATAAAGGTGGGAGTTTGCTTCTCCCTTGTGCCCACAAGCCACAATAGCATGTGCTAAGATTTCTGTCTGGGACTCATCCACACATATAAGGTAAGTGTGGCAAGATGAAATATGTTTATGTGGACAGCCTCTCTCCTATTCTCAACTTACAACTTATTGTTTTAATGACTGCCAGAACACTTTAGTTCTGCAATGTAAAATGAATATTATTTGCGGTTGTGTTCTGAGAAAGAGGTTGAAGCCTAAAGTTGAATCCTTTGAGATAACCAATTGTCTTCCACTTATCAGAGATTAAACTGTGGGAGAAACCGAATTAATATAAGGACATTTCTACCCCCAGCAACTCTCCAGCTGATTGGAGGGATTGCAAGGCATTCTCAGGCACTGATGAAAATATAATCCCATCAAGAGTTTTAGGTCTGCCAAGGGGTCTCATCCCAGTGGGACTTGCCCAGTAAACATCCAAAGGAAGGTGCATAGAAGCCAACTAGGTCACATGCCCAAGACCACCTTGACTAATTCTCATTTGGCAGAGCAGCGGCTTTACACCAGAGCTCCTCCCAGATGAAGGAACACCACATTCTGTCTCAAAACATGCTGCATTCTGCTGCACAGGAAATAATCCTGGAAAAGTAAGGATGTGATTTTTCAAACCGATACCTCCCTGTCCAAAACTACATCTGAAAATCTATCCATGATAACTATCAAGAGTGGAATGAGATGCAGCTGTCCCTCAGTTAACTTAAAACACACTACTATTTTTATTTATTTATTTTTTTATTTTTATAGTGATTTATTTAGCTTGAAATTTAGAAATTTAGAGTAGGGTTTTTAGCTCCAGCACTTAGTGTCCACTAAACAGAAAAAAATCATGGATAATCACAAGACAACATTAAAAAAAAAAAAAAACAACAACCACTAAATAATCAGTTGTTGACCTTTTAATTGAACATGCAGGGCTTTGGATTGTGGCAGGAAGCTGAAACACCCAGAAAGACCCTGCACATGCAAAATCCACACAACAAGGCTCTGGCACAAACTTCTTACCCTGGACCTTCTTGCTGGGAGACAACAGTCTCCCCCACAGGTCAGCCCAGACACTTGTTTTTTCTTTTTCCTTTCTTCATCATTCTGAATAAAATGTGTTGACCTCTGAGGCTTTTTTCCATGTTGATTAACAATGCCATGTTTAAAATATCCACCATTTCCGTCTCATCAGAATTTCCTGACTTTGTTACAGATCCTGTTCACGTCTTCAAAGGTCTATTTTGAGACACAAATTAGCTCTGACACACTCAGCCATGTGACAGAGAAGAAAGGGAGTAAAAATAAAATCAAAGCATGCTGGAGTGTTGGGGTTTGGGGGTTTCTACAACTGCTTGGGTAAACAGCTGCTTCTCTCACACGGAAGAGTTGGTAACATGGGGGTAAGCAATGCTCGAGGAAAGAGATGCACACATCTGGCCTTTCTCCCGACTTTTAATTCTGTGAAACACTGCATGGGACTTGCAGGTTGACTAGCCAAAAGCTAAGGCCTTTTTACACAGTAAACATACAAGTTTTTATTGATTTCTCCCCAGCTGCTCAAGAAATGAGTAAAATCAAAATTGATTTCAGGATATTTCCGTGTGGGAGCCGAACACAAAACTGAGAAAATTATGATTCATGATGCTGACATTACTGCCCTGCGGACAAGGACAAAACCTGACTGATAATTAACTTTTCAATTAACATCAGCGTACATCTGGTCATAATGCCAATACAAAGACAGCAAGGCTGTGGATTAGCCATTTGATCTGTCATGGATTTGGTTTTTTATTAGTAAAATTTGGTTTTGATGTTGCTAATGGTGTGTTCATAAGCTTTAATGCTTCAACATACCATTCATTTGTTTCTGTTGTTTTAAGTTATTTTTGTTTAAGGACATCAACTTTGAGAAGTAATTGGCCCTGAAATTGTTATTCTCTACAGGCTGTCAGATTTACAACCTGTTTCCCTGAATTTCTTAATATTAGCATTAATCTAAAAACTGTATATTTTTAGATGTTCCAGACTATGTGTAACTAGTGCTTCTACATCTAAAATATAGAGGCACTGATTAAAGGATAGAATAAAAGAGTTAGGTTCATTCCTTTAAAATGTTTTTTTTTTTTTCCAAACAGTGCAGAAAACAAATCAACTGCTGACATCTCTGCCTCCGACTTTAATTTGAGAGGAAAGGAATCAAGGATAGTTTGGCCGTTAAAGAAAATGATACTATGGTCATTAAAATAGGTATTAAACATTAGGCTGTGTCAGTATGGGCCAACTAGTACTGAAATATAAAATCAGGCGCCTCCATAAAACTTTTCAGCTGAGAGAACTAATACTAAAACCAATTATATTAACTTTAATCAAGTTTCACACTGGGATGTGGTCCTGGAACGTGCCTGACTGTTAAGGACTGGGATTTGTACTTGAATAGAAAAAGAGATCAGGACACATGTAAGGTCGGTCAACAAAAGAAAAAATAGTTCATGTCAAAGTCCTGGTTTCTCTTTGTTTTATTGCATAGTGAGCAATCAGGAGAAGATCAGAGTTCTGCTCTTACATGATGGAAACTGGTGAAATGCATTGCAGTGGGGATCATCATATTAGAATACTACATTTCACTCAAAAGACATACTCCTGACTTCTTTCTAAAACCGTGCTAAACATTTGGATGATGCATTATCTTCTTCCAGTTTGACAAAAGACGCAGCTGCATTGTAGTATTTCACAGAGTTGGAATTTATCAACTAAACTTAGTGTGTAATGAGCTTTCTAGTGCGTCATTCTCTGTTGAAAATCTTAATAGTGAGGAGTAAACAACAGGGCCAGGATGATGGACTGACAAAGATTAGCTAACACATGAAAAAAGCACATGAAATCACACTCATGCAAGTCTTTAGTCTTTGTACTTCCTCTCAGGGGAAGACAAAGATGAGTGCAGGATTTCAACATTTCCACGCTTCTTGTACTCTGATGCAGTTTCACCTCTGGGGACCTTATTAGTAGATGGGTCACTACACACTCCACCTCTAACAGAACAGACTCCTGTGTTCATGCCAGAGCTTGTCTTGATTAATTATCAAGAGAGAGCATATCCAGCTGCACAGGCGAGAGAAGAAAGAAAACATAACTACCTCTAACACCACTACAAATGTAGCCGGCTTGAACTGTTTGGAAAGTTGCTTCATGTAAAGTGACCACAACAAGTATTTTGGTCCATCATTTATATTAGTCTTTTTCAGTTTAATGTTTTAAGTGAAATTCTCACATCATTGAAGAGTTCACAATATTATTTTTCTGTTTACTTTAGTTTTAGTTTAGTACCGATAAGTACTAAATGATAGATCTTTATTTTGGCTGTTTTTCTATGAGTGAGCCGGTTGGATGTTTAGCTCACATTCTTGTCGTCTCAGTGCTCTTTTACTGAAGGTGTCTGTTTCTTGTTCACCCAGATCTTAATTCAAAACGTGAATGCCAGAAGCTCTCCATTTGAAGTTTGGAAACACGTACCTGGCCTTGTAGGAGGAGATGGATAACCTTCCTCCTTGTGCACAGGTGCTTGATGCCCTTTATTCAACAGCAACTATCCCCAATCGGAGCTGCTATTCCAGCGTGATGCACCCCTTACCACAGGCTGCACTGTCAGCCTGTTACTGTCCTTCCCCTTGAGTTTATTTCTGAATTAAACTTTCTCCTCAGCCTCTTTCTGATAACAAGTGAATCCATCTCCAGAGATGTATTTTAGATCTGCTGGTTTTTGGCATGATACCTTTTAGAAGAAATTTTTGACTAATGTTTCTGTAGCTACACACAGTCGACCCAACATTATTGCTACTTCTTGACATGTCAAAAACTATTGACACCCTTTTAATCAATTAAACAATAATTGTTGGTATTTCTACAACCAAGTTATCTTTGATCATTTCTGACCAGTTTTATGTGGATATTTTAAAGACTTCACTTTGCTGATGTTCTGCAACTCGTAGAGGCTGAAGGGGCTTTTGATTACCCTACTATTGGGAGTGTTCTGGACACAGGCTGGGCAACCCAGATGGTAATTATATCACGTTTGTCTTTTTTTATTTTGCCAAAAGCATATTTTGGAAAGAAAGAGGTGGTGTTTTTATGGGCAAAATCACTTTTGGCTGAAATTCTTTTCGGTAGCAATAAGCCATAAAAATCCAAATTAACTGAAATGTATGAGGCCCACCGTTTACACCTCAGTCTAAAGAAGCAGTTATGATTTATTATTTCCTGACAAATCAAGGATCAATTTTTCTTTAACCTACTGAAGAGTATGAAATTTAAGTTTATTACACCAAAGGGCCTTTCACAAAAGTATTCAAAATATTTACTTTGGCATCCATCATTGCAGTCCAGGCTGCACTGTTTATCCTTGAGATGTATCAAGCAGCCATATGCAGTTTACCTGGGCAAGACTGAATTGATTAGACAAAGATTAGAGCACATACTGTGATCACATGGTGTTGCAATTCACAGTGAACGTCAGGACAGAAAACATAGACCTCAAACACAGTGAAATGAGACAAGTCTGCAACTCCAGGGACTCCTGCTAGATTTGGCTGTCTTGTTAAATTGAGCAGCCAGATGGAATGACGGCCATCTCGCCAGAACTTCATCAAGCAAGCCGTTACAAAGTGCTGGTTATATTGAAGTCATTCTTGAGAAAAAGGCAATCGACAGCTCACTTGGTGGTTGACAGATGGGCATTTAAACAACTGTGAAAAAGGGTTTCTGGTCTGATGAGACAAAAATTAAACTACTTTGGAAGAAATGGAGCTTCCATGTCTGAACGAGGCAGTGCTCGTCAACAAGCAATGCATTCCTTAAACACAGTAAAACCTCAAACTCCTCACTGAATATATATATATATATATATATATATATATATATATATATATATATATATATGGGGGGTAATGAATATGCATACAACTGATTAAATGTTACTTTAAATACTTGATCATTTAATTATTCTTTTTTACTAAACATAGACATGTTTTTTTTCAGACAGGATTATTCTGCCTCCTCAAATTTGCCGCCAACCAATATCCTGCAACTTTCCTTTACCTGGAACCCAGGTTAAGAGGCAGCTGGAGAGGCTGAACCGGAAGACTGCAGGTCCTGATGGTGTCAGGCTCTGAGCCCTAAAGGCCTGTGCAAAGCAGCTCTGGCTCTGTGGGATTCTGCAACACCTCTTCAACCTTAGCCTAATCCAAGAGAAAGTTCCAGTGTGTGAAAGACATTCTGCCTGGTTCCAGTACAAAGAGAATTCACCCAGCAGACGTTAACAACAAAAAACACGTTGCCATGACATCCAACATCATGAAGGACTACTCTGACCATTCCCTTTATGTATGCAAACAAAGCAGTCTCCTCTCATCTGCAAAAAAAATACTTTGACTGCAATCATCGGGTGACTCAGAAATGAACAGGAAGCTGAATACAGAGAGCAACAGTCATCGTATTTTGAATGTGAAGAAATCTGTGATCAATGAAGAATGAAAGAAAAAGTTGGCTAGGTCAAACACTATTTCCATTATGGGAGAAGAAGGGATTTTTGTGGCAAAACATAACTTGGCGTTCACCAGCAGAAGAGACCGGGCTGGAGTTGCAACAGTGACGTCGTCTACAAGAAGAGACAAAGCAAACTGTACTTTTTGAAAAAGCTTAGGTTCTCCAAGGTTCGCTGCAATATGTGGCATATTTTTTACATAGAGGAGGGGCAGAGATTGCTGCAGAAATGGGAAAGAAAAAAAACATTTGAGAAATGAAGTGGAAAAAACCAGATAGGAATAAAACAAGTTTGTTTCTGGGATTAAGGGATTATTAAAGACAAATGAAACTGAGCTGAATATATTTCGAAAGAAATAAACTCAAATGAACAGGTTAGTGAACACCAGCACACAATGATCAAACTGGAATCCAGAGGTAATCAGTGGAAAGCTAAATGTACCTATTCATTAGCCTGCAGAGGCTCATTTAACAGGAGTTTGTTCTGATAATTGTTTTCTGCATGACCCCATCAGGCGCTTCTATTGTCGTTGAGATATTACCAGCAATAGAATAGAACATTTTCTCTCAGTCCATTTAGTTTTACAGATATTTTCACACAGCATGTCACACAGGCAAAACATTTAACTTGGACTTCAATAAGACTCTTTACCATTTTACTGTTTCTCACAAAAACAATCGGTAGAATAAAATACAAAAATTGTTTTCCTAATTTTATGTGGAAATCAGCAGTGTCTTTGAAAATGATCTATAAATCTTTTCAGAGATGATCAATTGTATTTATACTTGGGCTTTAATTTAGCTAAATAAGATAAAGTTCTAAGCTCTTCCAATGTGATTCTTGTCTCTATATGTAAATTTTGATCCACTGAAAAAAACATTGAAGCCCCAGTTTGAAATCTTTTGCTACCTCTTGCAGTTTTGCCCTGGATTTAAAGCCATATCTCTTTTCAAACTACCTTCCCTGACTTGTGAAATAAATGTCATCCCACAGCACAATGCTGCCAACAACATGTTTCATCACAAAAAATGACACATTTGTAATAAGTAAAAGATAAAGTTTATAGTTGTACATTTGCATAACAAATAGTTTTGTAAACTCTTTTATATGACACAGAAAAAAAACATATTTTTCTTCTCAGATTGTTATAATTGCGCTTGAATACTTGAAAACAGCAAAGCCAATTTTGTTTGCTTTACAAAAGTGCACTTTCTGATTAGCAAATCGGCCAATCTACACACCTCTGGTGACTACTAATCTAATTAATTGGTATTACCCTCTTAAATCATATGATTGCATTGAAGGCATGTTTAGTTCTTCCGCATTTTAGAGAGGTGATGATATTCTGCAATTAGATAAAAGCCTTTGTGTATTTGAATAATTATTAATCTAAGTTCATAATTTGTCGTGCAAAACTTTGAGTTGAAAAACAGTGACCTACTCTTTCTACCTGTTATTATGAGAATGAAACATATAAAAGATATTACATTCTGAGATTGCTTCCATTTGCACTCTTCCGCATGCTTAGACCCTGACCTGAGCCATTACTTTTGCCTCTGGAGGACTGTACACCAAGATGGAGGTCAGCTGATTCTAAAATAGGTCTGAATTAAATTGGCTGCTCTTATACAAGGCATGACACAGAACCGGCTTCATCTGTTAAATTGGTGTAAGGGTCCTTCCTGGAAAGCTTTTGCAGGTAACAGAATCATTAATGATAAATATGCTAAAATGCATATACATTTGTAGGTTTCTCAAGTATCTGTCTTACTTCTAATCTTTGTATAATTTTCTATCTGCCCTTCATACATAAGGGCAGATATTTGCTTTCCCACACTGTCAAATAAATTACATACTACACACACCATCCAGTCTGACCAATGATCTTTTGACCCACATTCTTCAGACCAAGTGGTCTCTTGATGCTTTCTAACCTATTGTTTCCCAATCACTATTATTACCTCCTGCCAGTCAAATGTAGTAAAATGAAAGCAAATCTAGAAACGTCACCAGCTATCAATCATTTGTTTGACATGTCTCATTTGCAATATATTTTTTGTCTGTAATATGCCTAAATGTCAATGTTTTGGTGTTGCTTTATTTTCCTTTTTTCTTTCTAGATATTCTGCAACACATTACGAAACTGGAATGAACACGTCATGGCAAATGAAATTTGTAGTTTTCTTCAGTACAACATCTTGAGACAAAACATGCATTTTAGACAAACAAACACTATGTTTCCAAGTCACATTGGTCTATTCCGAATGGAAAAGCAGAATTGCAGTTTCTTGTTTTCAACTGCGTAGCACTCCACAGTTATTTAATCAGGCCCATTTGGGTTCATTGAAAAAGAACAACACAAGCTTCAAAGTGCTTAACTGAGAACTTACTTTGAATCTCACTTTGTTACCAAGTAAGAAAACTGTGAACCCAACCGCCTCCCTGTGAAGTGCACCTCAATGTAATTAGTTTGGCTCTAATTTGCTTCTTAAAGTTTTCTTCTAACATCCTCATATGATGTTAAATCATGTATTCGTCTATCAATTTATCCACACATTTACACATTTTAATTGAATGTGATGAACCAGTCAATTAAAAATAAAAGAATTTGTTATTCTTAAGTGGCAGAAACAAGCTACAAAAACTGTTTTGTATATTACTAGCAAAATGTTTAAGTGCAGAACCAAATGTCTATAGTGAATTTAAAACGTGATACCAAGACAAAACAGAAATGACTCACAAACTTCTCATTTGAGAGCAATAAAAAGGTGGTTTTACGCATCCTCTACACATAATGTAACTTAAAAGAAATTTAACTGTGTAATTTAACCCTATTAAAATTGCCCTCTGCCTCTGAGAACGACAGAAGATAGCATTCAGATATGTTCACTTACATTTCGGAAAATATCCAGGGATTTTTTTTTCTGATAAACTGACAAGCTTTATTCTGAGAAACATCTGGCATAGTTTTAATATAAATTATTGCCTTGAGTCATTGAAAATTGTAAATTCTTTCCTTGCAAAACTTCAATAACAGAAAATATCAATATTTTTTCTTTTAAATATATAAAATTAATGAAGAATTTATACTATACTGCTCTGTGCCACTTTTTTTTTCTTTTATCTACAATCGCCCAAGTATTCCATCATTTATTGCTGACGGAAGTAAAAAAAAGACCAAATAGTATTATTTACTTAATTGAGATGTGCACTGAATTCCCACTGAATCATATTCCCATATGATTCAGTGGGAATCATATGGTCTATGTCTATGTACATATCAATACATCATTTCTCTGCACACTCTAGTTGCTCCCAAACGAAACTCTCACTCTGCTCAGTGAGCTTTATTGCCATAGACCTCTGACCAAAGAAACAATGAACCTCTTTTCCCTCAAAATCACATGTTACAGATACATTTACAGAAACAAATCTTTTCACCAAATGTGTATTCGTCAGCAGAGTATTTAAAAATAAAATGGGCATGTTTACTTAAAGCTACTAATACATTTCTTCAAAGATATCATCTTTAAAATCCCAGTTTGATCCTTTCCCTTTTACAGATGAATAAATCTTAGATTTGAATATTTAATACACTGTCAGGACTCCAGCGCTTTATCATCCATTAAGGAAATTTAGGTCTACTAAATGATGAATGAGTAGGCTATGGATGGAGTAAAATGTAACTGCTAACTTACTGAGTTTTGTTCTCTTTGTTCAGACTCAGGCTTTTTCACTCCTGCTGTACTTTTAAAAGATGAATGTTCCCTACCATACATTTGCACCTGCGCTTGATAAAACGGAAAGCTTCTTTTGTTTTAATTTGCTCCGCATAAGACAAAAAAAAAAAAAAAAAAAACAGCAATCCACCATGCAGCTTTAATTGGATCATCCAGCTAATTTGGAAATGAAAGGAGGCCGTGTGTATGAGTGTCTTGTGAAGAAACGAGTAAAAATTTGACATTTAAATAAAGACTATATCAAAAATATGTTTTCTCATCAAGTTACCAGTTTTTGTTTGCATAAGGGTTGATAACTGAAAATCTGGCTTTAATCACAATATTGTAACTTTGAAACAGTTTTATCCCTTCATGCTCTTTGTGTCTTGCAGGATTCTTCATTCCTGTGCCAACACAGTATATCATGCTATCTAGGACATTATCTTCATGAGAATCAGCCTATTGGAATAAATAACAATGTTTTTTTTTTCCTCACAAAATTTCACATATAGTGAACTACCACTTATTTGCAATTCAGTGCTTCCATATTCACATTTTTGCAGACTTTTTTTGTTGGAACATAAGTTTGACCTAAATAACTAAAAGAAAATGCAGCTGGAATTTCAAATATGTAGATACAATGCAACTTGATATGGTACTGACTTGTGTTTGCAAAGCAGCCAATAGTGGAGAGCTTTACATGTCTCTTGGCAGTGATAAGCTGTACGCTCAAGGGCCTAAATAAGGATGTTACCTTCAGCAGTAATGCCAGGGTGGTTTCCATGTGCTTATCATCACTCAGAAAGGTATAGTTTGTTTCGGAAAAATTAACATGAGCAGTAAATAATATTTTTAGTGGATTTCAGCTCTTCACAGTCGCTTGTATTCCTTTAGCTTTGGTTTAATTTTTAATGTTGAACACTAAACTTAACGTTGCTTCGCTACGTCCAACTCTAAATATTGTCATTTAGAAATTCATATTTAAAATGGAAGCTTGGAAAGTCAAACTTCTGAGTTCAAATCTAACACATTGTTGGTACAGAGTTCTTTGCATTATTGCTACTTTTAAGGATGCAAACAACTCATTGAGTGACTCATTATCTTGCTTTAACTACAGTCTTACGTCTCAGATAACGTGCCATTCATTGTTTTAGTTTTGAAAAGCTATATCAGAGAATTGAGAACCATGGTGTTACGGCATTTTTTCATCTCGAGAGTTGCTCCTGTAGTGAGGTGAGCAGGCCAAGAGTGAGTCATCAGAGATTCAACTGCTTTAATTCATAACACAAAAGTTCAGAGGGGTCCTGCAGTCGGCACGTTCCAAGCGTGGTAAAGGGAGGTCTTTGGAGAGATTCTCCATGCAAGGCTTTGCATGTCTGATCTCAGCAGGTGGGTCTTGTACAAACACATGTCTGTCTGCAAGGGAAACAGGGGGGAAGCCATGGAAAAGAGCAAATGCAAACCTTTCTTATGCAAAAAATAGAGGCAATGACGATAAAGAGAGACACCTACAGAGCCAAATATCCAGCGATAATCCTCAGATGTCACAGACCACCCAGCTCGTCAGATTACCACCCGTGCCCTCCTCTGGGCTGCGATGGGGCACTGAGACTCTCTGGTAAAAGGCAACATAATCAATCAAAGCAGGCAGGCTGACATTCACCATAGCAGAACATTTCATGGGGGGAAATCACAGGCATGGCAGTTTTTCTCTTTATTTGTCTTCTGTGGACCAAGAAGCACAGCAAGGACAGCATTTAGTTTCTGTCAGTAATCAGGCACTTGCATTTGTGTTCTTTCATCAGTTAATTTTGATTTATGTTTTGGGAGTAAAGAACACGCTGCAGAATTTCCGAATTCATTTAGGACAATTAAAAAACAGAATTAGTTCTAATATTGTCTTAGAAAGACACTGTTGTCATGTTAACTCTCCTTGAGTTGCTAAGTGTATTTACTCTAATCCTGCTTGTGGATTCTGAATTCCTACCTCATTAATTTTCCACAGTTAGTTTGTAGATGCCACTGTTACCTCTTCTTTTGTGTTTGATATTGCACATTGTGCATTGCCAGGTTAACGTCTCTTCTACATGTTCCACACAAACAATGATTCTGAATGATCCAGTTCATTCTATAGTTATTTATTTGGTTTTGTCTTTCATCTCAACTTTGTTCATTAAACGTTCCATGCTAATTTTATAATTTTCTCATGATTTTGTTCTCTCAAGCAGGCTCATAATTTTTTTTTTTTTCACCCAACCTGTCTTTTCTGTGTGCAGACAGCTAAATCTCTGTCATTAGTAACTGCAATTACCATATGGAACAGAACAGCAAGTACCGTAACAGGAAGAAAGACTGTGCCACAAAATAATACAGAAAATGTTTGAAAGCTTCATATTTTGCTAAGTTCTGCATGAACATATTTGGAATTTGTCTTCAGTCAATGTTACATGAATCTTTTTTCAATCACACCTGTTTTAACTAATCATTTCTCTGATGTCTATATAGATTAGTTCTGCAGAGAAACTTCCACTCATCCTAACTAGTCCACCGCTACAAGAGACTTGGGATTTCAGGTTATATTCTGCATATTTTGATGTCTGTGCTCTATTTAGCTATGACCTGAAATCTTCTTAACCAACTTTCTCAGGTTTAAGAACAAAGGTTCAAATGCTCACAATTCTGGCACAACCTAAACCTTGACTTTGCACAACTATTCCATTTCCTTTCTGTAAGCTTGGGTATTTCTCAAGCTTTTATGTTCCTTCTCCTTATTGTTGCTGTGACTTACAATTTCTATGTCAGTCACTTCCACCGTTATTGACCATTTCACAATGTAATGGCGGGTAGCCATGAACTGTTGAATTTAGAAAATCCCTCCGGATGTTAGCTCTATGAATGTCATGGTGTTCCATTTACACTTTGGTTACCAGCATCTTACACAGCTGCCATGTCCTGGACTGACTTCAGGGCGTCATTGAATAACCAGCATCTTTCGGGGCTGACCAGCAGCTTTTCTCTCTTATATTTAGTATCTGTTCCCTTGCTGTCATATTTGTTTTTCCTCCTTGTCCATTTAGCATTTTAACACCATTTATGACACAGTAGTCTGCACTGATTTCTGTTGATCTGGAATAGGGTTGATAACTTTTGTTTCCATCCTCAGCAGAGATGCTCACTAAAACTTTTGACTTTAGTTACAAAAATAACATTTCGCATTGAATTTGAGCTCTGCTATTTAAGTTTCCAAAACAGTCCTTATCGACTGTAATCAACATAAAAAGTAGCCTGGTAGGTATAAATCATCCAAGTTAATGATTAATGCTGTTGCCTCTACATGTCTAGTTGTCATGGTAACATTATTCCATCTATTGTAGATTCTCTGCAATATTTCCCAAAAGTTCTTGTCATTAAATGGAGTTGGGAAATCATTCTAAAGTTGTGTGTTTGTATTAGAAAATGCTGCCATTGAATCAAGTGATCCTCAAATATGAGCCAGGGATATTCAGGATTAGGCATAGATTTATTATTTGACTGCAGGGCAATTCTTCACAGTCACCTAATTTCTACTAATCGCACAGATTAGTATAAACCACATACATTTTTATTCATAAAATACTTATATACTTACTTATTTATTGACTAAATAAATATCTAAAATTGATTTCTATCTTTAAAAGACTAACTCATTTCAAAAAGATAATTTCGAGTCTTGCTCTGTAAAAGCACAATCCCCTGTATAAAGCAACTAAAGCAAGGAGATAAAAAAAAAGAACCATATGAAATATAAGCCTACATAAAATAAATAAGTAGGATAAATATATGTAAAATGACATTGCTTTAACATTGAGATTTGATCAAAAATCTTTTTCTGTAGTTCTGTCAGTCTGACAAATAATTTAAAAAATACAAACTAAGTACATAGAACATGCTTTAGCCTACATCTTACTGGATTGCCTGAGGTATGTGCACATGTCCAGTCTGTAAAACAGCTGCTTTACTCCTAGTCCTGCTGCTAATTAGTATATTTGGAAATACATCAAATACAACATATTTCATTTCCATCTTCTGATAAAAAAAATAAAAAAATAAAACAAATAAATAAATAAAAATTGCTTGCTAAATTAGTGAACCTGAGAAATAGTAATTGCAAGAGTGACCAAAACCTGACACAACTGACAGGATGGGCAGTGAAACCAAACCTGTATTTCACCCTCTTTCTATGCTTGAAATTGCTACATTCAAACAAACCAAGAAAAGAAAAGACAAAGACAAGCAAGCTCAGGACAGAGACACAGAGAAAATATCAAAGCTTCTGAAAGTATAACATCCTCCTGAACAAATTCTGAGACCAGCACTGACTGTGTGAATAGCGGTTTCCTGTGAATTTATATCCTCTGTTGTTCATTACAGTCTTTTTACTATCTCCCAAATGACCCCTTCAGTGCCACTTTCTGCAACATAAGGTTACAGATCACAAGAGGATTATCCACAACTCAACTTTTTCTCTTGCTGCCTTTCTTTAAGAGAAGGATTTATATCTATGTCGGGTTTACGACTATTTGGGATATGAGGCAGTAACAACTCGCAGCTTACTCACATGCTCAGTTTCTCGGATCTTAAATCAATTCATGTATAGGAAGTTTTGTACGATGTAGGTTAGAAATGAGAATGAAAGCAGCTTGTTTATTTATGTGCTTGTTTGTAAACCTGGGGCTTTTCTCACTCTTTCATTGGCTCAACTGACAGCTGTTCGGCCCAGCAGGGCCCCGAGGCAGAACACGAGGCTCCATCTGATGTCAGTTTGTCTGGTGTCAGCAGGGCAAGGCGCTTTGTTTTTCCATCAGCGGCCTCACCTCTGAGGCGAGGGAGCATCTTTAGTGGGGCAGAAATTCAGTACCAGTGAGAGACATAATAGATGGTGAGAGCTTTAACAAGTCCAGGAAGACACTCAAATAATTCTTTCTCCTTACCAAGCAGACAAGAAAAAAAATAAAATAAAATCCTATTTCCAGTGCAAAGACTCTGCCATCGACTGCTAAAATTAATGAATCCCCTTCACTGAGAGTGTCGGTGTACTTGTCACCGACACTGTCCAGCCAGTAGGTATTACTGCCATGTGAAACAATTCTGGCACAAACCCCATCATTCAGTTGTGGCTCTGCCTTTCCTCACAGAGAAAAAAAATAATAAAAATTGCTGCTCCAAAATATATGGTGCAGTGTTATAATAATAGACCTTGGATTTCCTGTTGGAGACATTTTCTGAATGCTTTCTGTCAGATTTTGCCTGTGCCAGCTCACGCTTTTTTAGTGGCCAAGGCAAACCCCTCCCTCTGCGCTCCACCTACACATACAAAACCAGCTACACACCACGACCAAAACCCGTTTCATAATCTGCTGATATCTCTTAGGTGCATCTTATTACATATTATGTCCCATTTTTGCAAATCCCAGGAATTTGCATCCTCCCAGGAATTTGCTCTATTAGATTAAGATTAGGAGACTGCAGAAACTTTTTGAGTACAGAAAACTTTTTGTCAGCAACAATACTCAAGTAGGCTGTGGGTTAATAGTTTTAAGGGGCCTAAAATGTACATATTAAAAAACCAACACCAGCCTGAAGCATGGCTGCAAGCTGGACTGAGTCCATTATTTATGCAGAATTTTGTGCCCCACCATCTGAGCGCTATTGCTCAGATGGACTCATCTAACCAGGAAAAGTTTTTCCGTTCCACCTGCTGTCCATCCTTGGTGAGTCATACTGAATGGTATCAGTCTCCGTTTTCACAGCTGACAGAAGTGGCACCTGGTGTGGTCTTCTACTGCTGTGGACTTTCTGCATGAGTGTTTAACATCTGCTCAGGGAAATTTGCACAAAGCTTGGTGATTTCAGCATATGCCTTTTTTAGCAGAATGAATCCGTTTGGAAATTCTAGTTATTATGTTCCACTAAGTTGTCGATTTCAGTGTTCTGCAATTACTTTTTACATTTCTAGTCACAATAACATGAGTTAATCCAAAGAAGTGCATTTACTTTTCCAGAAATATGAAGATAAGGAACTGAGTGGAGAATGTTAAAATGTATCAAAAATGTTATTTTTTATTTGTTTTTTTTCCCAAAATGGATACCCTGGCAAAGGGAACTGAAATAATGTCATTTACAGTTAACCTGGACACAACACTGTAGGGCACAAACTTAAGAATAAAATGTATTTGTTGAGGAATTGAATTAAAAATTTGTAAGTAACTTTGACTAATGTTGTTCATTTAAAAAAAAAACAAACATGTAAGCAAAGTACTTTCAGTATTTGTCCAATTACTTCTTTAAATTATTATTATTTTTGACAGAACTTAAGCAAGCTCTTAAGCAAAAATATTAATAATACTGCCACTGTTCACAAATAACAATAGTCACATTTTCCCAGAAGACATGTTTTTTGGAGTACCATTCTGCTGCAGCCAAATAACTGGTTGGCACATTATAAATTAAAGTAGTTGCTTCATTTCAACACCTTGGCCAGCTTCCTAAAAACTTAAAAATAGAACCTGTCCAAAAAGTATTGAATAAAGATTCATATTTACTATGGTCTAATAAGAACTTTCACTTATGCCACTAACAGCATCAAAGTGTATCTGCCTTATATTTTCATGACATATGAAGATGGATGTGTTACTTAAAGAGGTATTAAGTAATGCTTCTTTAACAATAGTTTTTATTACATGTTTTCGAGCTAACTCACACAGCCAAGTATTTTTTGGCCACATAGAACAAAATTCAGGGAAGTGCTGCACAAATGTTGAAGCAATGACTCAATAATAAAATCAATATTTAATCTGTCCTCTCATTTCTTACCCAGTAACACTCTTCATCTTAAAATACACAGAATGCATGCAGCAGGGCCATATAATAAATGGTATGCATGTATAATAAACATGACAGGGTGAAACAATTCACAAAAACACCAAATTATTTTAAAACGTAAACCTACATGGCTGAACCATGAAGTAGGTTTTAAGATTGTATACAGAACTAATACGGAAATCTAAAATACAACACTTAAAAAAATCTTTGTGTTTAATTATCATTTCAAAGGTAAAACATGAAATGTTCAAATTTAAACTAACATTAATTTATTGAAATTTCCCCTTTAGTGTGAGCTCAAACATTTTAAATTGTCATCTTAATAGTCCTTATAGAATTTGGTAATTAAATCTATTCTGAATGATAATGACAAAATTACTTCAGCAGCTGTTTTTTCTTTGGATTATGATTTAATTCAAACTTTAATGTGGTTTTTAATTTGTCTTTTTTATTGGGTCTGTGGAGCCTTTAATACATCCTCCTACTTTGTCTCTAATTTATCCCTTTACTTTCACTTTCTGTATATTTTCCTTAATTTCCTATTATCCCCAAAGCAAAACCTTAGCATTGACTGAAGGTACCATTGTTTTTTTAATGTATAAAAAAAACAGTGACTTAGATGACTTTGTAGGTAATGGGGTAGACAATAACTTACTTCCATGCATAATATGATAAAAAACACATTATTTTTTTAGTGAGTACCATAAGACAGTATTTGATGTTTGTAGACGGCATTCCTTCCACAGATAAAGTTGTCATATCAACAAACAGTGTCCAATATTGCATCAAACACAAATGATGAAGAATTGGATGTCACTTTAGTTAATACATTTGCAAAGCCAGACAGACAAGTTGATCTAATTGGATCCTTAAATCCTTTTTTATTCCCCCTTTCTAATTCAGCTTTGAACAAGAAATTTGTTGAACAGTGCTTTTCAATGCTTTTCATTGCTTTTCGTTGTTTTCATCATTGCAAAGCGGTGTCATGCTGCTTTTTTCTATAGGGCAGGAGGTCATGATATCACCTCGGAGAAACTGAAAAGGAAATAAACAAGAAAAGGGAGAGGTAGTTTTGTGCAGCATGGTCAGTTAATGGTTCAGTTCAGTATGATATCACTTCTCTGTAACTCTTAGTCTTTTTCTTTTTAATTGTTGACATGCATTTTTTACAAGCTTGGTCTGTTAGAAATGAAAATTTGTTCCCATGTTACCTTCGGCAAAATGTGATATTCAAGGTTTGACTGTTTGTTTTTTTCATTGACAATAATTATTATTTTTTGCTGTTAAAGTGAATCTACATTTCTTTCAATGTCTCATATCTGTGACTGAATAAGGGAATAAGAATGTGCTTCACTTTTCATTATTATGAAACAGCAGCAAGGACATAAAACGTATTTAACTGAATAAAAAGATACGTTTATATTCTTGCAAGGAATGCTGGTTGAAAAGAAAAACAAATGCTGTAAAATCAATCCAGGTCTTTCAAGAAGCAAAGTTTGAAACTAATTCATGTCGCACGCTACTTTCTGTTATTTTAATACATTTCTGAAAGGAAAAAAAAAGAATATTTCAATATTTTAATTTAAGGAGACATTTACAATAGTGGTTAAAGAATGTTCTTGTACTTATTTTCTGATCATGTAGACAATAAAAACTGACTTCTGGGAAAATTCATACATAGGACAAACAAAAAACTTCTTTAGAAATGCTAAATTATCTCCTAAACTATCCTGGGAAGACTGCTGATTGTACAGTTGTCCAGCAGACAGTAACTGACACTTTCTAAGTTTTAAAAGGTCACTTGAAAAAGATTGAAAGTAAAGTGTCTTAGAAAAAGGTAACCAGGCAACAGGAATATATTGAACATATTGCATTTACAGCAGGACTTGGCTCCTCCCAAAACTGCCAAACGTACCAATGCTGAACCCAACAACACAGACAAGCTGAAGACTGATATCAAAGCAAGTTTGACTTGCTAAACACATATCAGAGTCATGAATCAATAACCCATCATCAATACACAGAGTGATTCAAAGAATTGAGATCGTTTTCAGCAGGTTTTTTTTCCCTGATATTTTATTAGTGGATCTTATGTGCTATTCAAACTATGTGATAAGCTGGAAAAGGTTTTCCTCAGCTTTAAGCAATAATTATTACACTTAAGGAAAAAAAAATGAAATGTATAAGTTCAAATAATCTGTATGAGTTCCGCTGTTTTACTGGAATTACCAAAATAATAAACTCTTTATTGGTATCGTATATTTTGGGGAAAGCACCTGTGTCCTTCTGCTTGCCCTTATTAAATATATTTTGTATTTAAATCAGGCACAACTGTTGGAATCTGTCTAATAGGCACCAGTGGAAAGATGCTCTCTCCTTAGTGTCACAAGCACAGCCATTAATGTCCACCCATGACTCAGCTTTGCCCTTAGGTCTGATGGCTCCTCTGCGGTCATTTATCAGTCAGCAAGTGTTAGGAGGAAATTACAAGGACATCTCTAGGAAGGAATAACTCTGAGAAGCAGTAACTAATCCTCATTTTTCTGCTCTCTTCCAGACTTTGTAAACAAAAAAATGGGGAGCCCAATGAAATAACTCACTAAAATGTTTTTATTCATATCACTTATATCAGAATATGTTATGTAAATTTATTATGTATACCATGAAATATTTCAAGCACTCATTTCTTGTCATTTTTGATGATGATTTCTTACAGATAACCTCCCAAAAGATAGTGTCTCTGAGGATTAGAAAATTATATTGGCTCAATAAAAACAGAATACAAAAATTTAAAATATCAGGCTTCTGAAAAATATACACATTTGTATGCAGTCAGTACCTGATCTGGCCTAATGGTTCTTGATGTGAATCTCTCTTAAATTCTTGAATGAATTTTGTTTGCCATCTCTCCAGTAGCTACTGGTTATCCCCGTTGCTGTTGGAGCTCTGCCTATCATACCTTTTCCTTTCACTCAACTTCCTGGAGATTTCCTTGAATACAGGTCTGTTTGAGCAACCAGCTTCTTTAGCACTGACCTTGTGTTGCTTCCCATCCTTGTGAAGGGTGTCAATGATTTCTAGACATCTGTCAAGTCAGCAGTCTTCTCCAAGATTATGTAGCATGTTGACCCAGACTGAGAGGCCACCAGGAGGCTGAGGAAACCTTTGCAGGTGTTTTGAATTATTTACCAGATTAGAGTATAACACCAAGAGTTTCCAACATTCAACTTTTTCACAGCATTCTTATTTTTTTGATGCGATACTGGCTTTCATTGCTGAAAGCCATGATTATAATTACAAGATACATAGGCTTGAAATATTTCACTCTATATGGAATTAATCTATATTTTTTAAATGAGTTGCAAAATCTACCTGTATCTATAAAAGGAGCACAACCAGATAGATTTTTTGTAAACCAGAACTAACTTTAACTAGTTATAAAATAATTTTTTTTTTCTTCACTGATTAAACCTGTGATTAGAACAACTTTGTATTGTCTAAATTTGTGCAGATGCCCAGAGTACTTTAACAGCACCTCTGTGTTGTTTATGTACTTTCAGTAAAGCTTGTACGTTGGTTGAGAAAACATTAACACATACTTTATAATTTGATCCTTTCTTTCTTTGTATTTTAGACTCTGGATTCAGGATATCAAGGCTTTTATTAGATTTTAGACCTGTGTTCTGGTGTATTGACCACTAACCTGCTCTTTCAGCCTCTCCTCATTTTTTTGGAAACCTTTAACCTTTAATCTCTCACTCAGTTTCTTCTATTGCTTCGGATCCTCCATGTGAAACTCACACAGTGTACCAACCTGATTGTGTTTCTGTTTTTTTCTTTTGTGCAGCCACTTCAAAGACTTCTCATCAATTTTGGACCTAATAAAATTGATAGGGTAATGCCTCAATGCCAGGTTAGACAATACAATCTTTTGGTCATTCCTGTTGTGTTACTTTTGGGTCTCTTATTCTCAAACAATCCCACAAACCTACCTGGAGCACAGTTGCATATTGCCAACATGATATTGATCAAAGATTGAACACAGGATGTTGAACAAAAGTCATTACAAAGTATGCATACAGTGTACTTGTGATGCCTCTCAATGTCAGATGTAACTTTCTCCTCGTTTCTGCCACAATGGAAAATTAGAATATTGGAAAACGGATTAATTTCTATCAGAATGTAATGCATTTTTAATTAATTAGTTTATTATGTATTTCCTGTGTTGTGGTATTCTTGATTGGAGTTATGATTCCTGTTCTCCTGTTTGTGTTATTCCTCCTTGCTTTACTGTGCCACCTCCTTTTCCTTCCAACAGACTGCCCTCTGCTCTCCCCTCACACCTGCTCTTTGTTTTCTAATTAGCGCCATCCCATTGTTCCAGCAGTCAAAGTCCCAGTATTTAACCATCTCTCTTTCATTCACTCCTGGTCCCCGTTTCATTCTGCTCCATGTATCCAGCAGCCCTCTGTACCTGTGACTGAATTCATGATTCTCTTCTGAATTGTATTGCATTTTATTGGGTGACTGAGAAAATATACTGATTTTTCTATTTGTGTTCTGCCAGTGGCCTCCTTTATTCTCCTCTAATGCACTGGTAATGCATCAATTTACATACACAGATTGATTCTCAGGGAGAAGGTCAGTCATCTTATTGCACGTAGTTCAGACAAAGCAACAGAGATGTAGGTGTTGAAAATTGAGTTTCAAAGTCAGTAGGTGTAAAGAGTTTGCTCAGTTAGAGAAATGACTGACACATCCCTCATGGTAGCAATTTGTAAACTTTTATGGCTGGAGACTGCTATAAATTTAATGAATATTTCCATGAATTTGCACATTTTCTTTTAACTCAATCATATGTTGGAAACAAAGCCCAGTTTCCCTCACTGAATGATTTAAGGTTGCATGTTGCAGACAAAATATATGCAGAGACTTATAAAGATATTTACACCCAGAGACCAACTCATTATTTCTTTAATGCAACAACCAAAACTTTTTTTATTTTATTTTAGCATAAAGTAGAACATACATAAAAAAAAAAAAGAAAGAAAGTGATTTATTGTTTTGAAAATGGGGAAAATACAGTGTCTTTTTCAATTCAACCTCCCTGGATCAATACTTTTTAGAACCATCTTTTTCTGCATTTACAGATGCGCTGGTTACATGTTTTTATTTGTTTTGGGGGTTTTTTGCGACTCAAATTGTAGCTCCGTCAGAGTGGACGGAGAGTTTTTTTGAACATCAAGCTCTGCCATGCATTCTCAATTACAATTCGGGATGAACTTTGACTTGGCCTTTTGGACATATGAATGTATGACCTGCACATCATTCTGATGTAGTTCTGGTTGTATGTTTAGGGTTGTTACCCTGCTGAAAGGTGAACCACTCATTCTCATCTTCATGGTCTCTTTTTTGTTGAAATGAATGTTTATGAGCATGGGTTCTCCTTGAGAATACCCCGTTTTTAAAAATTTCAAGAGTATTTTAGTTGTCTTTATTTGTCGTGAAGTGTCATTTCTGAGAAGGGTCACTGTCTCCTTCCCTGTCTCTTTCCCTAGAAATATTTTTTTCCTCATTCCTCAGTGAGAAAATTCAGTGTCCTAATTACCAAATTTAAATGGGTTCCCCATTTAAACAGAAGCCAACACTGAAGCCAGTGTGCAAAAACAAAGACAGACAGCAAATGAAAACAGAATTTAATAATCCTAATTTCCGGAGGCACTCAATTCCCTTTGAGGAACTTGATGTTTAAAAGGGCTTTACCAACTTTCATCTGTCTTGTTTCAACCCAGGTGTGATGGCCTCTGTCACTCCATGTGTAAACACCATAAGGAATATGTAAGATCAAGGTAGGTTTTATCATAATCTTCCCTGCCATTATGATGAGGAATGATGGTTTATTCTCTGAGCCCATTAGCAATAAATCAGATGGAAAACAAGACCACTAATGAATGGAACTGTGAGAACTGTTTAGACATACATCTCAGGTAGAGCACGCTCCATCCAGGCCCTTGACATGCATTTTAATACCCTTTTATTCAGTCAGTTTATGTTCAATACTGTGCAAATCTTGAAAGTATAGACGGCAGTAGCATATTTCGCATGAAAAGTCAAGAAGGTCATGTCAAACTCTGCATCTATGATCCACTTCTAAGTAGAGTTTGCCATTACATACATCTTCATTTGACAAGTGTTCAATAAAGAGCCAAATCACAGGGGTTAATGTGTGTATCTTGCTTCATCAGGTTAACCTTGTTGAAGCTTTTCACTTGACTGACACTGTATACTAAAACAAAAGAGTTTTAACACATGTAGGTGACAATTATTGAGGTGTTCAGGTATTAATATTTCCACAGCCACATTTAATGAGTTCCTTGCACTTGTGGAGATATTCAACAGTTGCAGTGCATATTCTGGATGTGTGTGGTGGGTCACAAAGCAATGACACACCATCGTGTGAAGCTCTGCTGAATTCTGGAATGAGCTTTAGTTCTGCCACTCCTTTTCTTTTCACCAAATCTTTCATTGATATGCAAAGAAACGGTTTTATCTCAAAAGCCAGCTGGTTTAGCAACTACCTTCTGTGCCATACCCTCATTTTGGAGGGTCTCAGTGACTGTCTGCTGTCATGCCAGGTGTTGTCCCATGTTTATGTAGGCCATGACATTACAATAACCTAACATTGCTGCTTTAAAGAACTCTTCTTAATGGCTTATGCAACATTTACATTTTCTGAGACGCTGAATCTGGGGCTTTTGGAAGCTGCAAGGCATAATCATAAATACAGTTTGAACAAAGTGCATGCCTAAAATATTCCACTCCGATTGTATTTAATCTATAAAATATATGAATTTTATTTTTTGATAAAATCACCAAAATATTAACAAAACGTCAGTAAAAGATACAAAAAAAGCAACTTTTTAATCATAATGCATTTACTTCTGACATTCATATTAATTATCCTTGTTAACAATATTTTTAACTATTTTTCTAACAGAAAATATTGATTACATTGACCTTTCAAAAATGATTGTGATCTCAAAAAAAATTATGATGTTCTACAAACACAGTGATAAATGCTAATTAAAAGCTGTTAGTTATCATAACATTTAGCTCTAAATATTTATGAGGTTAATAAGAAAAGAAAAATCGACAGTGTGGTGTTAATCAGCGAAGAAGTGCAAATGTGTCGGTCCTTGCTTTTGAAGCCGAGAGGAATGGATAGATTTAAATTTGAAGGTAAAGCTGTGCTGGGCTCCATATGGTGCAGCGTGGCTGAACTACTGCTCTAATGAGACTCGTGGAAGCCACACTCCCATGGCTATCCGTGTCCCTTTTATTAAGATGGAGCGAGCCGGCGAATGCATTTGGGAGAGGAAGTGATGGGTTAAGCATGTTCCTCCAGAGGGACTTTGTCTGGAAACTACTGTACTAAATTTAAATGACCACGCTCATGCGCAAGAACAATAAATATGTAAACATAGTTTTCTTTCTTCCTCTCTCTAAGTCACTCTTCCACTCTCTCGTTCATATACATGAAATTAGGACAATTTTGGTCCCTCTGTTACATTGAGCGCTCTCTAAACGCAAAGTATTGCTACTATTAGCTGCAGTTCTGTTCCCTTGGGCCTTGTGGGGACACATGGAAGGTAATTACAGAACATAATGTTATTAATTACTCTGAACCCTTGTGTTGCTGTTGGAGCTGAACTCACTGCAGATGAGTTTCTCAAAGCCATTGGGGCCTTAACATAATGCCTAAAGTTAAGTGATCCACTCATCTCTGTCACAGAATTTGGAAAATTGTCTTAGCTTGTCTATTTGTCTCTGATTCTTGGCAGCAGAGTCTGTTTCTCTGGTTCTGTTTTCTCTAAGCTAAAATTAGAGTGAGGAAAAATATACTTTGTAGTAAACAGACAGTCATTCTTATATGGTTCATTAAAAAAGTGAAATTTATGTGAAATTTAATTCATAATTGAGAGTAGTAAATTTTGTTGCCCTTATTGCAATTAAGAGTGAGGTAGAAAAATATGAAGAAACATATGTTCACCTTGTAGGTACGGTATCTGGTTGAACTTCATCATGAACTCACGAGGTTTTGGAAATCTTCCTCTGACTTTGTGTTACATGTTGACAACATCACTTAAAAAATATATAAAATGTTTTTTTTTTATATTGAAAACAATTTGAGATTATTTGAGTTTCGTGACATGTGGTGCATCACCATGCTGAAAATGGTCAGGAAAAGAATGAACACGATCTGAAACAATTGTCATAATCCACAACATCATCTTTGTAGTTTAAATGCTTGATAACAAGTCCTTACACCCAGTTGAGTCTAAATAAAAGTATTACATTTATTATGATTAAACTTTAGCTTTAATAACATAAGGCTGCATAATTTTTAAAGTTTAATCAGTAATAGTTTTACAACAAATTCATGTGAGATCATGATTTCTTTGTTAAGTTGTCATAACAAAGACTTTTTGAATAATATCAACTTTGTATTAAAAGTGTCATGATTTACCGAATGACACGTTATGACAACAGTCATAAATATTCACAAAGACTTACTCATGTTCATGTCAGGTGTCATGTCATGTTTATGACGGTGTAATGACAGTCTTATTATTCACAACCCGTCAAATAAAGTGTTACTTCAAGGGGTTATTTGAGCTACAGTTGCCTTTCTGCTATCTCAGCCCAGCTTCCACACGCTACTTGTATTATGTTGCATGTAACGTGTAATCTTTGTACTATGTTAGGTAAAGGCATCTGTAAAAAAAAAAAAATAATAAAGTATGGGTATTGATTTGAGCAAATTGTCTCATTTAACAAGTATTCTTATAATCAGTGGTACTGCGTATACAAAATGGCATTTACAATTGGCCCTCAGAGTGCAGTACCAAATGTGGTTTTATTATTGGTGGCTTTTAGTTGAAGCTCCACAGTCATAATTTGCAAAACAAATTAAAAGCACACACAACTCAGAAATGTAATACCAAAGCAATTACTCTTCTGCTGAAAGCAACAGCTATGACAGTGTAACCCTACAGGCCACACAAAAAGAAAAAGAAAAAATATTAAAACTATGCAAATTAACTGGAATTATTCATATATTTAGCGAAAGTCAGTCTGTGCATCAGTTCATACCTGGTTGTTAATATATTCATGAATCAACAAAATCTTATTTAATGGTCTTTATTTCTAGCACAGTAAGATGAAAGTTTAAAAATTACTTTAAAATAATAACCTGAGTCAGTACCTTTTCAATAGGATAAAATAACAGAAACAGAAATTAGAAGACATAGAAGAAAAATTAAAACAAATAAAAATCTGAACAGTAAATAATTGATTTTTTTTTTTCTTACACCCTTACGAGATTCATATATCCACCTGTAGTGTCCATATTTGAAAAGTGTCTTTCTGCATTAACTGCCTGCTCTGATTGACTGATATTTTACCATTTCTGAATTACGTTTGGGATCCACAGAAAATAATCCCAAAGATAGGAAATGTCTGGCAGGCTGCCCTTTAGATGCCCTTACATCAAGGAATTTGACATTTTCTCTGGGACTTGAACCAAATGTGTGTTGTTTAAGTGACAATATATAAGGAATTATTTCATACTTGATATAAATACTTGTAAATGGCAAACAATATAACAATAAATGCATGATTCATAAATGTGTACTAGAAAGGCAAATGATTTTTGTTAGTTTATTTAAGTCTTGGTGATGTCACCATTACAGTGGTTAAAGAGTAAAAAAAAGTAGGTGGAAGCCCATGAAGGAGAATTAATATCTCCTGTTATTTTTAGCTTGGTAGTTGTGATATTTGTAGTTTCTCACCTGAACGGCAATCGTGTTCCTCTGTCAGGGCTGATCTCATTGGAAAAGATCAGTAAGATATAGTTCTACCCGTCTGAAGTACTGTTACATGCTGCTGGATCTTGTTGGATGCAGTGACAGTCGGCTCTGTGTATCATGTCTTGTTTCAAAGATATGATGTGATAGTTCTTTTTCTTTAGGTTGCACAAACTGGACTGCCTGTTATGCTGCATCGGTACAATTTTCTGCATTTGAAGTTCACAGAATAAGCAGCCTACAAAATATGACATTTGCTTCATTTATCACTAATATAAAGAATGTATAAATATCAAAACAAGTCAAAAACTTTGTACACTAACAATGTCTACTGTCCGGTGAAAGTTCCCAACATTTAAACAACTTGTTGATTTATGATTTACCTTATTACATACTCAATCAATAAATGTTGATTCAATCTAAAAATAAATTATAGATCTTAAGTACTTGGTGATGTGAACCTTTGGTACTCTTTTGCTGAAAGTTGATCAAATTTTGTTAATACGTAGTTTTCTGACACACGCAGAATCAGTCCGGGAACAAGAGAGATAAGGTAAATTGGGTCTACTTGCAATATGTACAGCGAGGAGAATGTGTGACGGATGATGTTCCCTCACTGGTTTAGCTGGCAGAGGCGTCTGGAAGCAGAAGGACTGGTTAATCTGAGGTTTAACAAAGTTTGGAATGAAACTGGGAAGTAACAGATGGGTGACAGCTTACGGTTTTGAGGCAAGGATGCAGCACCGTGGGAATGTAATTCTGACCCGGATGTGCAGCTGGAGGATGGTGAGTTCCAGCTCTGTGGTGGTGGTGGTGGGGTGAGTGTTGGCGAGTCAGCAGGCAGGTGGAAGTCCAGAGGAAATGAGGAGGACTGATTCTCGAGATCTTGACACTGGAGGCTTGTAGATGGCAGAATGGAGGAAATTAATTGTAACCCAACAAGGTTAATCATCTGGCAAAGAGAGGTTGTCGTGTAGCTCCTTAAGTCCTCTGAACCCAATGAGGTAATTGATGCCAGGTGTGCCTGCTGCTCAGGAATGGAGCACCCATCTGCAGAAATTCCTCAGACACGTGGCAAGATTCACTCAAAAACACGAACACACACACCAGAACCACAACAGATGATGTTTCACTGAAGGATTTAAAACAACAAAATTTGGTAACACTTTATGATAAGACTGTCATAAACATGGCATAACACCTGACATGAACATGAGTAAGACTTCATGAATATTTATGACTCTTGTCATAAAGTGTCATTTGGTAAATCATAACACTTTTAATATGATCTTGATATTATTCAAAATGTCTTTGTTATGACAACTTGACATCAACCAAGAAATCATGATCTGACATAAATTTGCTATGAAAGTATTTTATGACGGTGTCATGACAGTCTCATTCATAACCCATCAAATAAAGTGTTACCCAAAAGGATAAAGAATTATTGTTACATTTTAGAAGGAAAGATTGCTTACTTAAAAGAAAAATATTATTCAATAATGAGTTTTCAGCAAGGTGAAGAAATTTGTGGAAAATTAGTGGAAGGGTAACAGACACCCAAGCTGAATGTTTTACCTGTGCTAATCTCAAAAAAATCAAGAAAAAGATCTAGCATTTTGCAACACAAAATAACATCTGCATACTTAAAACTGTTAATAATCAATATTCTATATTCTATACTTAATATTTATTTTCTATTTTAACAAAAATAAATTATATTCTTTTGGTAATTTGTTTTTTACAGGAATACAGTGACGTCATGATATTTCTTCTCAAGGTTATCAAACCAGGAGGATCTCAGATTGGCACATGCCTTGTCTGCTGCCACAGATTGAAGAGAGAATTTCTCCGTTCCTTCTTCTCACTTCATAAACTAAACTGACACCCTTGAGAAACAGCACAGCCTGTTTGCATGCCAAGTGATTAGCTGCTTCATAACAGTTATTTTCTGTGTGAATGGGATGGGATTTCCCCGAAGAAAACGCTGCAGAAAAAGTAATGCAAGAATCAAACTCATCCTGGAGTTGTCGTCAGTAAAGAATACGTGCACAGGGTCGCATTTAATTGTCTATGGAAAGACGGGTCTAATTTACCTCCTGGTAACATCGTATTGCTCCCTTTACACATTTTTGCAACACCCTCTGCCACACATATTTTTTTTAGAATGAGATAAAAAAAAAAAATATGCTAAACAAATTATTATTTTGAAACCCTTTGAAGAACTGATTATCTGTAATATCGTATCTCAGGTGAATTCTCCACATTTTTGTCATATTAAAAAAAATACAGTATCACATATAATCTTTGATTGAATTGCAAGGCTACAAGCTCAATTACGGAATTAAAAAATGCAGAAATAAGGCCACAACTAACATGCTTATAAATGACAAAGGCCATGTGCTGTATAACATGGCACATTTCATACCTATGAAAAATTTTTTGTGTCTGCAGTCATAGAAATGATCACGTAGAGCCATCCTTGATCTCAGGACAGGCTTTGGATGCTTCCTCAAAGCTGGAGGTGACTCTCTAAAGGACAACCGGCTATGAAATTTTGCACCTTACTCCCTGGCAGGTTTATTCCCCAACAAAGGACCAAGGGGAGAGAGCAGAGCGCTCTCGGTGCGAGCCAATTAGCCTTGTTTATTTTCCTCCGCTGTCTAATAAACGTCACTTTCTACTTCTAATGGTTTGCAAAGAGAGTGTGATTAAAATTCAGACCAGAGGTGTGACCAAATGTGAAACAGAGCCATGTCTTCTGCAGAGCCCCTTCATCGCGCACAATGGCTCTCAATGCAGCATTGTTATTGGAGCTTATAATAGCAAATATTTACAACACTACACTGACCTCTGCATACCACAGCCACCATGACAGCAATATTTCTCACCAATAACAATAAAGGGTAATGAACACAACCTGTGCATTATTTATGCAAACTCAGATTTAATCTCCAATTGTCTATGCAAATTCAGAGTTCCTTTGAAGAAGGTAAAAGTGAAGCCCTGGATTGGATTTAGTTACGGTGACTAAAAGCGACCAAAAACGTTGAAGGTCATAATGAGAAAACAGTGACTGTAAACACAAACTCATCTACTACTGACTGATTTAAACCTTTTACAAGTCTGACTTCTAAGAAATGTTTAAGTTTTTCTGCAATGTTTCTTTATTTGTTTTGTTTTTTTTATCTTAAATTGTGCAGATTAAAAGCAAACATAACTCAGTGTTTACAACTCAGTGAAGAGTTGTAAACATGGAACAGGCAACATTTTGATTGGTTATAGGTTTCTGTAAAAAACACTAGCAGCAGTGTGGGAGGCAGTCTATGGAAATGTTTTTGTAATGGCGATCAGCTTAATGAGCTCATATTCAGTCACAGTCCTATTTATACTTATCATGACAAGCTATGCATCATATCCTCCTATTTAAAAAAAACAATCTGACAATATAACAAAAAATATCTATGGGAATGGTCAGATATTGTGGTCATTTGGATTTGTTTACAGATAAGTTGCTCTGCAGGTCATTGACCAAGGTTATTGTTAACTTTTTAAAATCTTTTTTATTCTGTGTACTTTTAATTTAAATAAGTTTTGAAATTTTTCCTCAAGTGTTTTCAAATACCTTTAACTAAGGCATGTTTGGCTTGATTGATGGAATGTCTCTGGAACTCTGAGCCCCAAAGCCCCCATCCTATTTTCAAGGTATTTATCAAACACAACATTCACTGACACACCCCTTGCTCAAATAGTTTGTGGGAAATTGAACATACATCCTTGGATGTAAATTTAAAAAAAAAACATATCAAAATAAATTTCCCAATAGTCTACCTGCCTTTGTATGCTCCTGAAATTACTTTTTTTGGTGGGCTTGTTGAGGTATTTTCTCCCTGCCTCATTATAATTGTTGCTGTGGTTGTTGTTTTTCATCTGTGACATTTAAAAATGTTAATAGACTGCACCATGCCTGGAACGCATGAAAATTTATCAGATGACTGGCGGACACACATTGGGAGCTCTCCAGAGCTCAGCAGTTTGCTTTATCATGGTGTTTTTGTTATGATTTAATGCTTCAGCAGTATGCTCGAGTTTTTTAAAATAGGTCTGCAAGGCTCCGGGGCCTCGATCAGATTCAGCTGGCACTTGCAAACTTTGAAAGAACTTGAGAACGATTCCAAGGGCCACGGTTTCTTGGAAAAGCAACAAGAAACACAAGGAGCACTTTGATTGTTTGATATTGTTTTGACCTTGGATTTCACTTAGTGTATCTGTGGGCTATTTTTAAACGAATATCGGCGTGTGCTCTGTGCAGGTGAAAGGAGACGCTTACACAGGTTGGGAGCTCAACTGCTGAAAGAAATACAAACTGAGATCTTGGTGGACTTTGTGCTTAGAGCAGATGTGTTGTGTTTGTGCATCAGTCGCCTGCCTCAGTGAGCAAACTTAAGTGCTCAGAACAAACTCACAGCAATGTCAACTTTCTGAACTGAAATGCTCCATAAGCAGTAGGTAAACACAGCAAAGCACACTACATTGATAAATTAGTATTCAGTGAAGAAGATTTCGTCTTTTCTGGTGTTGCTCTCTAATGCTGCCTCTTTAGTTCACCAACTCCCTGTTTCCATTTGATAGTATTTTCTTTTTCTGATGAATAATCAAGCAAGAGCTGTCTTACGTTATTTTGCACTATGATTTAAGTATTTATGACATTATGTACATGATTTAAAAAAGAGCCGCCAAACAAATCAAAACATGTAACAAATGCAGATACATTCACCTTAAAAATACAAATTCTATTGATTATAAATGAACAGATGAGCATAGCAAATCTCTCTCAAATTTGCCCTTTAATGCAAAAGACTGAAAGACTTAACCTTTATACCAGTTTTAGCACCACTGCTCTACAGCAGCTACACAACTGAGTGAGATTTATTAATGACAAGAAGAAGTGCAGTAACTTTAGTAGGAATAAATGTACCAAGCATTATGAGTTACACATTCTGCTGTTATTCTGCTGTTTGGTAGAGCATATTTTTCTAAATATGTTCTACCAAAGATGTTTTGTGTATAATTTGCATGTTGAGTACATTTGTTTCCAGATGAATACAAAACCATTGTCTTCGTCTTGGTACATATTTCCACATGACCCTCATGGATCCTCATGAATATGGCCAAAGAAAGAAAACAAGGGAGAACCGCAGTAGAAAACAGAGGAAAAAAATATTTCTCCCCTCAGACAAAAAAAGACTAAACAGCACGTTCTATAATTTTCAAAGTGTACATCTAATAAATTTAGAGTACTTGAAAAGTTTAGCTTCCACGACTGAAGAAGTCTAATTGAAATATTTAGTAAGAACTCATATCCATAACAATATGCTGGTGATGTACAGTCTGCAAAATTAAATCACTGTATTGTTAGCCAGAGTGAAAATGACCTCAAAGTCAATGAGAGCACAGCTGAATGCTTAATTAGGCAGTTAGTGTTGGCAAGCACTTTGCCTAAATTATGATTATGGTGTACATCCAAAACTGAAGAAAACATTTTGCTGAGATTTCATCTGTAAACCTTCCCAAAGCTGCCAAAAGGCCTTGTGTCCTGAATGTTGGCAGTAACACAATGGCTGCTCCTCTACCACCCCCTTAGTAGTAGTTTGTGTCTTCGCTCAGCTAGTTTACCTCTGTCAAAAAAAAAAAAAAAAGTAAATAAATATAAATCGCTTTTGTTTTTTGGAATAAATGGGAAAATAAAGTAATCTACACATAGAAGCAAAGACTTAATGCCATGGCTGCGCTCTGGAGTAATGGGAATCAATAACAGTGCTGAACACTGCAAAAACTGAATTAAGCCATGTTTATAATGTACTATTTCTAAAATTACCATTACAAATCCTCATATTTGTTTTTAATTGTTGCAGATTATGTTATGTCTTAGTTAGCATATGAATTGATTCACTTACAGTAACATTTGCATGTTTACACTTTTTTAATAAGCCTGATTTCCCAATAAGGCTGCTCGCATTTGCATATTTTCACAGCACTACAAGGTGGTTTATCTCTTCCAAAACACTCTGGACCAACATCAACAAAAACATTAGCTTGCAAAAATTACATACACAATTTATGCTGCTTTGTTATTTTGGCAACAGTGATATGTGGAGGGATCTGGGAGAAAATTAGAGGTGAAAACATAAAATATATTTTTCTAGCTTCAAGTGCATCCTTTTCTATAAGGTTTCTATTTCCTGAGATCTTAACTCACCTGTTTAATCCCAAATTTTTCCCTGCAAAATAAATGTATGCATTTCAACCTTAGGGCTCCCTAACACATAATTAATTGTGAACTATTACATTCCCAGAGTAGAGCATTCTGTTCTACTCTGGGATTTCAAACCAAAGACTGTGATTCAAAATCTTAGCATTTCTATTTGGATACTTTCCATTTCAACTGTGTTGAGATTTAAAGTTTATGATAGTTACATTCTTATCCGTATCTCAGACTGATAGATATTTACAAAAGCCTGAACGACAAAAGGAAACCCAAGTTGAGAATGTTTTTAAAAGTTGAAGGAGTTGGAGGAGAGTGATGACGTTAAGCTGGACTCTAAAATACTGAACTCAGTCATAAATGCAAAACAAACTGGGCACCTGAGACAAAAGTGGCGATAGCAGAATAAGGAGTTCATAGTGGGATTATTTATGTGAAGATTTTTACCATCAAGGAGAGGGGATATCATAGTTAGACAGAAATAGAAATAGAAATAAATGCAGACATAGAAAAACTAATTATAGTTAATTATTGGAAATAAAGAATTTTCTTACCCGACAATCTTTATGCTCAGAATCGACACCTGTGGTCGACTCATAATCTGGCTGTTTATTTCCCTTTGAGCTTTTGTAGCTGTTGTTTCATAAGTTGGGGTCAAAAGGTGCTTTCAATGTAGAGATTGGCTTTGACATTTCAGGAGAATTCTGTCCTCATAGATGTGTTCACTTTCATGAACCCCCCACTGACAAATACATGTTTTTCTTCATAGACTGAGATAAACTATAGCTAAATCACAGCAACATCATCTGATTGAGGACGACGTGAACATTGTGTGTGAATGGCAGACAAAATGCAGCAGTTATTTTTGTAATTTTCCATCAAAATAAATTGCTCATTACAAGGTTGCTTTTTGTTCTCTGGCACTACAGCAATGACAGAACATGCTCAATGTGAAGGCCCTTCTAACACAGTCAGCCTGTAGCTGGAGAAACCCTGTAAACATGGTGCTTCAACTCTTCAAAAACATTTTGAAATAATATTGCAATTAACGTCCAAGTGCCTATTAAATACATCCATACATTTCTGTGAGTTGGTTTTTATGGCCTCTTTTTTATTGTCATATGACAAGTTAAAGTACATTTACAATAACAAACACTTAGGTGTGCATATTTGCTTAAAAGGTTAAGAGCATGCAACCTTTACTCTCAAAATAAGATTGTGAAATGCCAGATATTCATGAGCTCATTACAACGGCACTTGATGAGGAGAGAAATATGCTGGGGAGCTACTAAAGTCATCCATTGAAGGTAGAAGGACAAATGAGAAAGTCAAAGCATGTGGATGACTTTAAGGAGAGTCAGCTTGTGACAAGTTATTGGATGAACTGCACAGCAATTAAATACACACGTTACAACTGTTAGCAGATGATGCAGAAAGGAATGTGGAAAAGCCTGGGGAAGTGCGTACGTGTTTGTGCCATGTATCTGAGCCACAGTGGGCCACTCTCAACTGGCTGGAGCCTTCAGATAAGCGGTGGTACAGGATGTGATGTAAAATTAATTTTAAAGTGTTGTGTTCTCCACAGCTCCTTGTGTCACTCTGTTATCTAAGGGTTCAGAGCTACAATAAAACTGTAGCGTTACTAATCACACGTTGCAATATGAAATGTAGATAGTTTGATCTTTTTTATGCTATTCTAAGTGATATTTTTTAAGATTACACAAAGTGTCTGCATGGCATAGTAAACAGTTATCGCCCATATCAAAAAGCTCAAATTATTTAGGTTTTCTAGGCAAAATTATGATAGTAAGAGGACAGCAGTTAAATTAATTAAAATATCAATAATATATAGCATTCCCTGACTAATTTACTTCACATCTTTTAGTACATTAGTTATAGGTTGTTGTTTAGTTTTAGTCAACTGTTGGTTTTCTAAGATGGAATCATTTTTTAGAATGTCAAATGTGTGTATTACAAAGAAAACTAGACTTTTGTTCACCTTCAACAGCCTACATGAAAACACTGCTAAAATAATTTAAAAGAATGACTTCTTGGGCAAGAACACCCTGCTAGCGTAAAATTGTACCCATTTTTTTTTTTTTATCAATTCTTTAACAACTTTTTAAAAATACATTAAATTTTTAATTTCAATATCGAAGGACAACCATTTAATTTCTACTCTTTCACAAATCGATGTGCTTGTTAATAGTGTTACTTCCTCATTGCATGTGAATTAACCATCTGATGCATGAGGGTTAAACAATCCAGCTCCATTGAAAATAACGATTTTCATACAATGCTGGTTCCCTGGTTCAATCCAAAGCTTCATACTTTGAAACACAACTGGAGAAAATTGAGGTACAATTTGTTTTTATTTTTCGTATTTTTTTTAAGGAGTTTTGCATAGTCTGGAAAATAAGTTTACTGAAACCCTATAAAGAACAATAAGCAAAAGTTAGAAATATTAGAAAACCAGGATTAAAAACCATCTGGATTAAAACAGAATACGGAAACAGGATGAAAAAAGGACTTAAGTTGGAAGAAAATATGTTTGATCCAACAAAACTTATATGAACTGAACTTGATATGTGTTTAAACAGGCAGACCAGTAATTGTGCCAATTAAGATATAATTTTAAAATCTAAAATGTCATAATATATATGTGTTCTTTTTATTCCTGTAACGTCTGACGTTAAGGAGAAAAAGAAAAGAATATTAATTCCTGTCTTGACTAGCATCCAAATTGCATTTGATCAAGGTAAAGTCAGAATGCATTTCTTGAAATGACAAAGATCAAAGAACTAAGAAGATAGTTATTCATTTCTTCCTATTATTTTCACATTTCCATTTAAAGCATGTGATCTACATCTTCACACTTCCCCATGGATTGGACAGTGTACCCTTCTTAACTTCAGAAACTGTCTTGAACTATTAAAAAAGCTTTGGCTAATACCCAACATATAAAGAACTGAATTTCACTTTGGGGATTAATTTGCAATCGCAGACTTTTTACAGCCTCGGCTCCCTGCAGTCCAATATCCCAGTAATTAAGTTGTTCAGGAAAATGTAATGTTAGCAAGGAAGTCTTGAGTCCCACGTTGTAAAAAAAATACAATTAAAATCTCTGAAGTCTCATCACATTACATTTAATTGATGATCGTAATGGATGATAAAAAAAATAAGCTGTCTCTTTGACCTTCAGCTCTCTTCGCCCCAACATCCCCTCTGTCTTTTATTTTCCACCTGTAAGCTGATGACAAACATTGCACAGAGCCAGAAAAACAGTGGTTGAGTGGAGACAGAGCACTTTGTCAGGTCAACTAATTGAGTAGTTGGCCCAAAGCAGGAGCCATTTATAAGACCCCTCCTCTCCTTAGGCATAAACGACTGAGTCTCATTCCTCTGCCCCTGTCCCGCTGTGTTCCGCTGTGACACAGGGCTTTGTCACCCCCTGTCCCTGAATACTCCCTGCCTCTTCCTCATTCATCACCACAGAGTGATTCCCTAGCTTTACGGAAAAGTGATAGTTGCTTTGAGGCCCACTGTGGACACAGAAAGACCCTTAAGGCTTAAGTGCTCTGATCAATCAAAAGGTCTTCTGGGTCAGGCTGACCTTTATGATATCAGATTCAAGGTAACAAAGCCTCAGGTTCAAATGAGAAAACGCGTCTTGGAGTTCTCCCACTTCCACCCGTGTCGTGTTCACGCTGTTTAGCCATCTTTGAGTTTTCAGCTAATAGCTGTTGCTGTATTGTATCCAATTTCTGGCATAAATTTGTCATTATGTCTGGGGTAGCACTTCATCTTTGTTGAGAATGACAATTAGGGCGTAATCAGAGCAAGTGTCCCAGAATCGTAATAAGTGTCTAGTTTGTCTACCACCTTTTCCCATTTGAACAGCTGTGACTCCTGCAGTGCTCTTGGCTGGCGCAGTCCCCTCTTGGCTCATTTACTTGCCTCTGAAGTATTTGTTTGGAGATGAGTGTTGGCTCAAACAACTGGAGATGTTTTTTTTTTTTTTTTTCTCTTTGATGTTTATGTTTTCTTTTTATTGCTGTTTTCAAAATGTCCTTCTTGAAATGAATGACCATTCTTACAACAATAATGAAGTGCAGCGACATGGCCACTGGGTTAGTACTGCACAAGTCTGTCAAACAGCCCTTAACCCTTCACTTCACCAGACACCTGAAGGCTTGCTTGTTCTATTTCTCATCCAGGAGTTAAAAGCAGATCCGTGAAGTTCTGTAGATCGTGTAGAACCATATTTGTTTCTACGTCACAATGACCATTTTTCTGGAAATTGGAAACGTTTCTTTAAATCAAGGCCAAAAGCTCGCCTGTTTACAGCTGCTTTTGATTAATTATAACTGGAACATTGGTCAGTATACAGTATTTAATGTGTATTTGCTTGGTGATTTTGATTATGGTATTGACAGCATTGTTTTTGTGTGCTTCATAATTGATTTCTGTGTTGCATTTCAATGGCTTTAAGCACTTGGAACTGCCTTTTCAGTGGTCATAATCTTTTGCCTTATTGGTGCACAACCTTCACATGTGATTCTATTGCAAGTCCCACTGCTAATGCTCCTTGCTTTTCAATTCATTTAAAACCCTTTTATGGAATTTGACAACTGGCTTTTGAGACAATCTGAGAGCAGAGCGACTGAGATGACCTCAAATGTAGCCAGAAGGGAAGGAGAGGAGAATAACCTGACATCAGAGAGAGCTTGCTCACAAGCATGTGCAATCAGGAATCCACTTTCTGCTTTCCTTCACAACAAATATTTTCTTAAAAAAGCTGTTTTCAACTGGTAATAGTTTCTCAACGCTATACGTTTCTTTCTCTGGTCCTGTTGCTTCTCTCTGTCTTGGACCTTCAGACAATAGCATGCTAAATTACTGGAGTCCAAAGTCAATCGTCGAAGGCAAGTGCCGTACGTCTTTGATGTTTTCTTGATTCAACACACCTGAATGTAGAAATCATTAACATGCTTTTGCTTAACTTGATGACAAGCTAAGAAGACAATTCGATAGATAGATAGATAGATAGATAGATAGATAGATAGATAGATAGATAGATTTTTATCTGTAAATCTCCTCAGTCAATAGTGAGTTCTTGGAAAGACCTTCTCAGCATAATAAATGTGTGTTGAAGTTATGTTTCTGCTGAGTGCAGCATTATGTCTACACTAGTTAGAAGTGATTTCGACTGGCTCTTTCCATTACCCAACTAACTATCTCCCCTCCACTTTGTGAAGTGTCTGTTGCTATTCTCAGTTTTCTCCATTTTTATTAAACGCCTTGTGGATTGACAATTATTACGTTGCTGCAACAGAGCAATTGCATTTGTACATATTCAAATTATTCTCCTACAAATCATGCCATCTTGTTTATTTGATTTAATTATAAAAACCAACCAGGCTGAACTTATTTACCAGCGACTAATGAAGAGAAACCATTGCTTCAGAAACCTACAAGTCCTTTTTCTCTGTTCTAGTTTATAGGTCCAGTCCATTTCACAGGGCAAATCTCAAACAGCATCTGACAAAATGAGTCAGTTATCTCAGCAGGAAGATATTGTAATTGCTCAAAGGGATCAGAAGGAGAAAAAGTATTTTGTCCTTGTCCCTTTCCTATCTTTAGTGGCTCGAACATTTCTAATCTGATCTGTCTGTATACCTGGTTCTACTAGTTCTAGTTCCATGTCATTACTAGTCAGAAGGTCTTGAGTGTTGCAACAGCATTTTGATTTACACTTTGCACTTTCCAAAATTGTTCTGTGGGCTTTTGCCGCCCTGATGATAATGCAATCCCATGCATCTCTTACACAGCATTTTCCACCTCTTGTCATTAATATGGATGTTTTTGAATGCATCGCTGGATCTTTGTAGACCTTGAGCCAAATGCTATGATTAGAAATTTGATCCACAGGGTCAAGGTGCTGAAATGTGCATGTTGAACACAATCACCTGCATAAACAATAATTTCTGCACCAAGTGCAACATTATTAAGGGAAAGGGCTGTGAACTGTTTATCGCGCTAACGAAGGAAGTCTTTTCAGATTCATATACAAACTTCAGCATAAATCTGTGTTGCTCAGCAGGAAACCAGTAACTTGTTGTGAAAATATAAAAAACAAAGAATCATTAACTCTTTTTGTGAACTTTCTTCGAAAGGGCATGCAGCATATTATAACTTTCTAACTTTTTTAAGTTGATTTTCCGCATGTGGTTCACCATAATTTTATCTATATATATATATATATATATATATATATATATATATATTTTTTTTTTTTTTTTTTTTTTTTTTTTTTTTCCATGTCAAAAATTCCCAACTCTATAAAAGAAATTGAGCGTAAAAGAAAACAGTGAGCAGAAGGCAACCAAAGGTTGCCGAATGATGAGGCTGTTTGTTCACCTCAATACATAACACATTATCCATTATCCTGTTTCAGGATGCAAAACTCCAGAGGGCTAAACTTTGTTTCATGAAACCGAGTTTTAAAACCACTTACCTATCTGATTAAAAGTAAACAATGGTAAAGCCTGCTGTAATTTGTTTATATTACACCGTTTTTATTTTCTACCTCTACAGTATAATGATAAATGGCCTTTAAATAAGAAGGATACTTTAGAAAAAAATTAAGAGGTATAGCTTTATTTTCTGAGCTAAATGCCAAAGATAAGATTTCCCAGTAGAGAAATTGCATTTTATTTTTATATCTCATTAACAGATATTTTAGCAGATGTCTATGTTGGTCAGAACAAAAGGAGGAGAAGCATAAACATGCCAGTGGAAGGAACGGGCCTTGTTGCCTTAAAAACTCAGAGGACCTCCTGTCTAATGAAATGCTGTCAAGGTCCAGTGAGCTGAGCTGCCAGGAGAAAGTCTCACAATGGAGAAAAGTCCGACAACAGCACAAAGAGAGAGGAAACGGCAACCTTACCTTCCAAGCTCTTATTAAATTTTGGGAATTGCTCAGGCAGATAAAGTAAAGAAGACACCTCATTGATACAGAAAGAAATGCATTGCTTCCTCCAAATTACACACATTATTTACTGTGTACTTTAACTTTACTTTTGACAACAGTAATTAATTTTGATAAAATAAAGTTAATTTGAGCAGATTTTTTTTTTTAAATGAAACACTGCTAGAGTAAAAACCTAACTGATCCAAAATGTTATGAATTTCACATTTTACTTGATACATTTATTGAGCAAACTATGGTACGGAAGGATATTGAGGTCAAGGAGAAAAAGATGCATATGCAACATACAATGTTATGCACACATAACATTTTTAGCAGACATGGGAATACATTTTATATGTTAGTTTGATAATTTTGTCATGATGATGGCAGCAATATGCTTTATTGCTACACTGAAAAACAAGACAAAAATAAAAAGAAGTTGACATGACAGGTTGATTTGGCTTAAAGTATGGACAGTATGGACTTGGTCAGAAATGAAGGCTGCTCATCTTGAGGATTATATTTCTCAGAATGATCTTAACAGGAATTTTATTCACAATATGCCGCAGTATTAATATGTCTCCATGTCTTAAACCAAGCATAAAGTAATATTTGACGAACTAATGTAAATTATCCATTGTACTTGGCTTCATTATGCATGAAGGGAATACTTTAAATGAAATCTTATTCACATGCTAGTGTGGATTGGACCTCAGGTTAGATAAGAATCATTGACAAGACATGAACATTTCTATTTTTAGCAGGCATCTTAACTGGGCTTAATCTATTATGCAAAGCAAAATGGACAGAAATGTTAGCCTTGAGACAGTCAAAACTCTTAGAAACATACCCCCCCCCCAAAAAAAAAAAAAAACCTCAAGCTGTAGCTGCAATAAAAATGCTTCTGCAAAATAAAGATAAACATATATAATTTTTTCCACTTCACATAAAATCTTAGTGCAGTAAAACTACATGGAAGTTTGCAAAGTTGTGACATTTTGAGAAGGTTTTTCACAGAAAGTCTCAATAAAATATACTGAAGTTTGTGGTTCTAAATTTTCAAGATGTAAAGATCAAGAGGTGTAACGACTTTTTCAAGACAGATCACAGCTACAAACTGTTTAACTGCATTACAATAGTTTTAATTTCTTTTGTCTGCTTTCTTTCCTTTTTTCATTTTTTTTTTAGAAAACCAGAGGCTTTGGCAATCTGCACAAGAAACATTCATACCAACCATAGTCCAGATGCAGCACGGCTGTATTTCAACAGTGCCATGCCTCACACTGACTTTTCTAGCTAATTAAACAAGAAGCTAAGACAGTTCAAGAAATATGTGGACTGCAAGGGGCAACCAACCTACAGCTGGTGTAGCAGGAGAAAGATGGCTACTTCAAAAAATAAATGATGATGATGATGATAAAATGTTTTTATTTATAACCCTGTCTCAATCAGGTGAAACAACAATGAAGCCATTTACATTGTTATCAAAGAAAATGTGATTTCATCCAACTGAGCCACTCTTTGCAGATATAGCAATACATTTGTTTCTGCTAATGAAGAAAACATTGCTTACAGTTTTAGTCGCATCCATCAGTTGTTCCCGAAATGAGTTTTTCTAGTTTAGAGCTCATCAAGAAAAGAGAATAACACGGCGGAGAGGCTGTTGGTGCAGTCAGTTTCATAGTGGGCTGGCAAAAATAGTACAAAAAAGGAAAACTACACAAAGGAGACACACGTAAAATGTGCTGTTTCAACCACAAAGGTAATGACAACTGTACGACTGAGTGGCACTCACCACTGAAGCTTGTTTTGTGCAGGAGAGGGGAAAAAAACATTTTAAAATATAACTAACTATAGAGCTTTCACCATCCAAGCATTATGGCACTTAACTTTTTGTAAAATTACCTGCAATATGAAAAGCTGATATGCTCTTTAAAGCTTATTCTTCTTAGACCACAAGAATAATTAGGGTTGTCAGGAAAAGATGCTTTGTATTCACCACAGTTAACTGGGTGTATAGGTTGTGTGTACTGGCAAAAAACCCCAAAAAAAACATGTAGTTCAAAACGGTGTTTAAATCTAAACGGGTAACAATCACAGGCTAATGGGTGTGAGCTACACAGAACTCATTGTGTCTGTCTGGTTTGGGTTCTTGCGAAACATAAACATATGCTAAATTTTAGGCTTGTTTAAAAAAAAAAAAAAAAAAAAAAAAAACACCCCCTTGGAAGACAGAAGATAGCCTAAGCACACCATCTTTCCCATGAAGAAGGTCCTTTAAGAGCTGTCCTTACAAAATATCTAGTATTTTATTGTTTTCTCCCATTTGAACTGAACCATAAAGACACTGTCAATGTTTTTGATCAACAAAAATGTAGCCAAAGGTTGTGGGGAGGAAACGGTACAGACTTGCCTTCATTTTTTCAGCTGTATCTCAAACATTACCTTATCTAATATCAATATTTTGTTGCACTTTTTACAGATGAACAAATCTGTAAAATGAAACGTGGAAGTCAAAACACTGGAAAAAAAAAAAAAAAAACATTTATAAAATAGAAAGGATTGTGACAAAAATATGTCAGTTTTTGCAGGCTTGCTCTAAATGACGTGACTTGTGAGAGCAAAACAGCTTTTTTATCTGGAAATGTACACGTTTCGATCATTTTCAAAGCTCAGTGAGAAGTGGGAATGTTGTGGAACTCTGTGATCAAGATCGCTACTGGAATTCCCAATGGATTGTATGAAATGTGTGTTTGGTTTCTTCAACTCACAGTGATTGTCGTTAGCTAGATAGTGTGGTCCAGTGCATAAAATGATTACGGCTCTCATTAAGGACGGACTCAGACCGTGTAAATCCCTGGACTGTCTTGTGAACATAGAGGAGAACCGGCAGAGCGTGCTTCCATGATACATACAGCCTCTACCATCTGTCTGGTGAGTTCACTGCCATGGTGATGACACTCACTGATTAAATTGCTTAATTTAACCCGCAGAGCTCCTTTGCAAATATCTGAAATGTTTCCATCCTTAATGATGTAAGAATATTTCTTGATCGTATCACTACTATATTTTTGGAAACATTTGTTTTTCGCAGATTTAATCCCATTTAATATTTTATCTGCTTTAAAATGTGAAAACAAACAAGGTGTTTTATGACGAGAGAGAAAAATCCTTAAACAATCTCAGCAATAACTGCAATTGAATTGAACTTCAATGTATGTTGCATGATAAAGCACATAAGAGCATAATTGTGCAGCAAAAGAAAACCAAATACATGGTTTTCCAGAGCATTTTTCTTTTTTCTTTTTTGGGGAACCCTGGTCTCTGATGAATCCCGTTTAGATGAAATGTATTCTGGGGTTAGAATAGTAAAGTCAAAGTTGACTGAGAATATTAAAAACTGAGTGTTTTCCATTTATTTTTACTATTTAGTAAAGAACGGTCAACGGTTTTAATCCAGGTATGCAACAGACATTGGCTCCTGTTTATCTCGGAAGATTGAATGCAGTTATACTTTTCATATTTTTAACTGTTAAAAAAATACAATCATATATTTTAATTCTGGACTACTTTGTGTTGCTCTATCACATCAAATTCTAATTTAAATTTGCCATTGTAATAACGTTTCTGCTCTACATTTGATTATAACAGAAGAAAATCCAGTTGTTTTAAAATCATACTCTCATTTGAAGTAAATATGAACACTAGACTGAGTCCTGGGCTCCATGTTTTTGGGCATTTCTCCCTTGTACTTCATCAAGAGCCACTCTTCATGCATGGGTGGCTGCATAAAATTACCATAGAGCAGAAAAAAAAAAAAAAAAAAAAAAAGAGCATCTCAGCAAAGGAAGGCTGAGCCGCATTTCATTAATGTCTGATACCACAGTTCAAGTTCAAAACGAAGCAAGTTAACCCTAATCTGTGTTCCTGGAGGAGCAGAGCTATTTGGTAATTTTGTGTATCTGTGTGTGTTCCCTCTCTCATTTGAATGTTTTCACCCAAACAAGACAGTGAGAAAGACTTTTCCCTCATTGCTCACCCAGAGCAAAACTCGCCGTCTTTCTGACATTGCAGAGAAGCTTTTCACACTTTTTCTGCATCATTGTTTTGTTGTTTTTTTAATTACAGTTTTGGTTCATACTCACTGCTTTAACTTATCCTTTTCCAAGCAGCAGCAGCAGAAAATTCCTCCCAAACCTTCAAACAGAAAACAGCATTGGGTTTCCTTATGAGTTGATTGAAATCATTTTAATGGCAAAAATGGAAAATGATTGCTTGTGTTAATTTATTTCATTGGTTCATTGTTCCTTCTCAATCTGAGGTTCAACTAAAGACCTCGACTCTCACCAGTAGCCTAGCAAACACTAAAATATAGAAAGTGTTTGATTTCTGTGCAGTCTGTTGCTGAAATCATAACATGCTTTCAAAAAACTTCTGTTGTACAATTAGATTGATATAAATGCACCTCTAGCCCAAATAAAGTCAGCATTCAAATTGAAAAACAGTCCTGAATGTTATAAAAAGCAGCAAATATTAAAGGTTTCATATTCTGGAATCTATTGAAAACTTTTTTTCTTCTTTTGGTAAAATATATTTTTCTACCAGTAACTGGCTGAATTAGGTAGTTGTTAATTTCCAAACACAGGAAACAATAGTGTGCACTTTCTCTCAGCAGAGATTATGCCATCCTAAAAAAATAGAGAGACTCTTGAAATTGAAGGGTTTGTTTCTAGTCCCTGACCAAATGACAGCCTCTCCATTCAAAACACTTTTTGCTGTGGGATTACTGTGGCACAGGAGCAACCCAAAGCAGAGGCATGAGGACGCAACATAATTCATGCCGCAGATAAAAGCACTGGCAGAATCAGTAGCCTAACCATCAATGCAAAAAATAAACAAATAAAAATGTTTGTAAGAATAATGTGTCTCAAGCATAACGATTCAGTGTTTTGCATTTTTTTTATTTTTATTTTTTGTGCGTTTTGTTGCAGTATAAAACACCTGTCGATGTCATTAAATCAATAACTACTATTAGCATTTTCACTGCATGCTGATACATACAGTAAACATACCAATGATAACTTGCTGCAGCATTTTTTTTCTGAGTTAAATTAAAGATTGATTGTTTATCAGCAATTTAAACACCTGTTCATCCATTATGAGAGCCAAATGGTTTAAAATAATGAAAAAAACATTATTTGTCATTGAACAAATCAACAAGTACACATAAGCTAAAGATATTATATCACTACTTTCGCGCAGGTGGATATTTTTAATGCATTAATGCCCAAGTAAAATTTTTGTGCATAACAGCATTCATTTTTGACTTTTGGTTGAGTTGTTGGCTGCTTTCTTTTCTTTTACACTTTTATCTACTTGCTTCTTGACTTCGGAAATAGGGATAAAAAATCCCGCGAGCTGCAAGAATGAACATCATGTAACTCAGAAGGAGAAGCTGAGATGAGATATGCTGTTTAAAATAATGAAAAATCCTTTCCCAGTAGTCTACAGCTTCAGTGCAGGCATAAAAGAAACATAAATTTAATGACCAGATGTAACAATTATGTTAACCAGGGAGTTTGGCTGCAGGAGACAGAAAAGTGACTTTTCCTTAAGGGATAATGACAGCAATAGTGCAGGAAATACAAACATTGATTAATTTGAGTAAATGGACTCACATTGCCTTTACTGTTTTCAGCCGATGTCCACTAAAAACCTGAATCCTGAAAAGCTTACCTGAAAGATACAGCATATTGATTAACTTGAAACAAGGTTGACTTTTAAATGTGCATGTCCAGAGCTGGCCTGGCTGTTAACAGTGTATTGCCACAGGCAGACACAGCTCATTAAGGAACTCACTCTTCAATTCTTTAGTGTTTGACCACTGAAAAAGCTGACACTGTGCTCAGATCAACATATACATCAATATGCATACTTGTCCTGGTAAAAAAGAGAAAATGAAATGAAAAAAGAGTGAAGTAAACAAGTCAAAACATGTCAAACGAAGCAATGTCCTTTTAATGTTTGTAACCATGATGTGAAGCTGTAGTTTGCTTCTACCTAATTAATATAAGGCCAATACAGCTAGCTCAGTACGTTAACACACATTTATGTTCATAGAAAAACTATATCTTCTTATTAGTCAAGAAGATGAAAAGGGTAAACAAAATCTCCAATGCAAATTCTCAGAAACTGCAACTGGGGGTATTTCAACCAGTAGATGCTAGTTGCATGCCAACTGGCTATTTTAGAGCCAAATAGAGGGATAAAAAGCATTTTCTGCCCTACTATCACAAAAGGAAATATTAGAGTTTGGTAAATTATGCTGGAATTTAAGGCAAAGCAAGGCCAGGGTATTTGTGTTGGACATTTTGGCAACAAGGGAACTGAAAGGGCTTTTTCCATCATGAAAACATAAAAAGGATACACAACAGCAGGATAAACAGCAAATTAAAAAAATGGCAATCAAATTAAGTATGTAATAGAAAGCTATTCCAAACAAATTGGGATTTTAACCTCAACAAAAAAAACTCTGGATTTCAGAAATTTTATAGTTTTTTACAAGTTTTTTTTTCCAGAGATGCAGTATAGAAAACTGAAAACTGATTATTTTGTTGCCCAACAAAAGAATTATACAAAACATATGGCAAATAAAAACAGAAAATGTTCCACCATTTGTCCATAACCAACCAGATCTAAATTCAACAAATACATTTGAGAGTGAGTTGAATATAAAAGAGCATAGGAGAATACCTAAAATGCTAAACAAACTGCATGAAGATTTGTATTGGTCAGAAACCCGTCTTTCATTATGTTGGAACCTTGTGAAATATTACAGGAGAAAATTCAGTAGTGCGGGATTGGCAAAAATCTGTAAATGCTAATCAAGCTAAAATTCTTTCCTGTTTTTGTTCCAGTGACACCAATGAGCCTTTGGACTTCAGGAAGCTTGATAAAACCCAAATAAATGAGCAAATGTTTGTCCCTAACACAAATTACAAGAGTCAGGCTATCCTCCATTTTCTTATCAGCGAGTACCCTTCTGTAAAGGACAAAACAAAAACGGCAAAATCCACAGGTGCAATCAACCATTGCTTGCTAATGTAATGATGGCATTCATTCCTGAGCTCAGGGACCAAGCTACTGAGGAGACTTTGATAAGCTCCCTGGCAAAATTATATCTAATTAGCAATGCATGGACTACCGCTATTCATAACTACTTTGTCAGTGAACAACACACACAATTCTGGTGTGGTCTTGCAGGGTATAGATACAGTCCTTTTGGAGAGCAATAAATGAGACTTTCATTTAAAACACAAAATGGACACTAATGACACAATTAAGTTCTCTATACGGCAGCAAATGTGCTGTCAATGACTTGTTTGCGTCAGGGGATTATATGTTGTTTTAATTAGGAGCGTACAACAACTACTAACAACTAGCCAGGATTTTGTAAGGAAACCAGAGAACCCGCTCTAGCATTGATTCAAGTTTGCCACAAATTATTATTTATAGATATATATATATATATATATATATATTTTTTTTTTTTTTTTTTTTTCCTTATTTTGCAAGTAAACAAAATAATGAAAAAGCTATGTATCTTAAGGCTGTTCCACTTCACTAACTTATGTCTTTTTTGCTTGTTTTCCATCTTATCATATGTTGGATGTTTTCAAGGCATCTTATTTTGGTTCAAACAAAGCACTCATTTCCCTTTATATGTTGTCACTAGGAGACGTCATAACTGCACAAAGTGAAGATGGATAAAATCTTTGGCAGAACATGCTTTTCAACCATCTCCAAAGTTTTTTCTTTCATACAGAAAGTTCAAAGTGATATAGATTGTGCGGTTTGTAGTTTATAACACCACATGCCAGTGAACGATTGCATAAAACACCTAACTTACTCAGAAAACCCTTTTTACCCTCAGACTCCTCTTGAAACATTATTTTCTGGAGCGGTTTAAAGACCGTGACCCTCCTAGATGTTTGTGACGCTGGTGAATACATTTGATCGTGCTGATATACTCTAGTGATTCCATACTTACGTCACACATGACCACAGTAAAAATGACCCGTGGGGCTCTTAGATGTATGAACTCCTCTACTTCTCATTTGAACGTTTGCAGTGGACCAGAGCCACGATTTGAAAGCTTAATATTAACATAAATCTAAGGCTAATCTTTACAAGCGTAAGAGCAGAATTCTGTTGCCAGAATATATTAAAATGACACATGCAAAAATTTGTGCTGAATTTTTCCTTTATTACATTTTTTGTGCTTGTTGAACGCTATAATTGCTGCAACCAGGGGAGCAATATCCAACTTCTGTCAGTAAGCGTTCATCCACTCGAATGAAATGTATTGGCTCGATGCTACCTGCTGCCGTGCTTTCATTTCTAATTTATAGTATTAATATTGCTCCAGGCCAACTCTGGGGAACTTCATGACAATGAGAGTAATGGACCTCTCTCTCAAACGAAAATGTGGCTGTGGAATAATGATTAGGTCTGTATCGTCTCATCACACACAGAATAACAATCAAATATTTTTTTCCCCTACTTCTCCTTGCATACTTGATTGAATGTGCATTTCCTGGAAAATTCTAGATAATAACTTGTCTATGCCTTTTGAGCTAATCATTTTAAGGGAGAAATTGAAACCATAATTAAGCAGATAGAAGATTTGCTCTCTCTCTTTCAAGTCCATGTGTGGAGACACTGGTGAGTTTTGTCGCTTAAGATACAGAGGAAGCTGTTTGAGTTCTGGATCTCATTATTTCAAGTAAATCCATTTAATAGAACACAATCTTCAACAATTATTTCAAAAGGGATAAAAAGGATCTCAGACTTACTTCAAACAATTTTTGATAAGGAATTATAAATCAGTAATTGTTGTATTTCTGCCTGTGTGTGCAGTGCAGCATGAAAAATAACACTGACTAATAAACCATGCTATTTCTTGAGACAATAAAATTGAGAAACAGTAGTTAGACTCATGTATTTTAAGCCCTGTTCAGACTAACATGATTTTTTTTTTTTTCTTTTTCTGCTCCACATATAAATAAGGTTTTTTTGCAAACTCCTTTTTTTGGTGTTTATGTTTTGACTCATTGTCCATATAATGACAAAAAGGATGATGTAATGTCATAATTAAAAAAAAATCAGAATTTAATCAATTTGAAGTTTTGCACTATTTTTGGTCCAATACTGAAAATATGGGCAAAATTGTGGAACCAAAAACGGTTTTCTGTGTGATGATCTTGAGCCTAAGCTCAGTTTCATTGCCCAATTAAAAAAAAAAAACAATTGATAATATGTGAAAATGGTGTGAGCTGTTTGCTTTTGCTGTATTTTTCGTTTATTTATGGTGAAATCTCAAAACATTTATTTTAGGGAATGTGTTTGTGGATATTGGAATTAATGTTGCTGTTGGCTGTAATCTAAAGATGTTATTTCTGTTTGACGGAGAATGCTATTTTTGGCCTGGACAGAGCAAATAGATATTAGGACAACACAATTAATAGGTTTACACTACATAAAAAATTATACATTTTAAAAAATTCTAAAAGGCTGACTTGTGAAATCAAGTTGTTTTAGCTTTATGTTTAATATGTGATTTGATTTATTTCAATATTGTTTTCTGTCATATAAAATCAGAGTGGTACTTTTTATTTCAAAAAACCTTACAGGTAACTCACAGTTTGAGTTGTCATAGTTCTCCAAAACATTACTCAATATATTTAGATTATTTTTGGTTTAGATGTTGGAATTTTCTAGACTAATATAGTGATAAAGCACTGTGAAGGTGCATTTACTTCTATTGAGCGTTAATGTTGCTTTTGTGGATTATTTTCTTTGAATGAATATGCAGCATGATGCTTTCACTACCATGAGCTTACTGTTAGGATGGTGAGTTCAGGGTGTTGTGTGGTGTTAGTTTTCAGAGGTTTGCATGTAGGCCCAAAAATGAATTTATGACATGAAGCAAAATCAAAGTGAGTGCTAAAAGCCAAGGACATCAATGAACCTATTGTCTTATTCACTATTGTTTCAAACATTATCAAGACTATCATTGAGAGAGATCATTCTGATGACCAGATCAGTGTAAGGAGTAGATTCCTACAGTGATCTCTAATTAAATGTTAAGTAGAAATGAACCAAAACAAATGTTATTTGATATTCTGACACAGCTTTTCAATTAGCCTAAACGGATATAAATAATATATGTTGGACTGAGATGCCATTTTGTTGCAAACTGTGGCTGAACAAATATTGTAATAACTTAACTCTGACATTTGCTTTTGGAGAAATGTATAATTTTATGTGTAAATGTAAATTATACTTATAAATCCTAATTAGCACTTCTGCAGTGTGCTCTTAGATTAATTTCCTGCCTCCAATTTGACTATACAGAGGACGGCATAGCCACATCATGAAATAGCTGCCACTATGTTGAAAGACATTGCAACATAAGTTTGAATAAGCTTACATAAAGCAAAGAAAGACTTTTTTTTTGCAGTTAAGAGACATCCTTGAAAAAGGAAGGAAGTAGGGAGGGAAGATGAGTCACAAGCAAGTGAATAAACTCTGAAGGCTGAACAAAATATGCAATGAAAGGACACTGGTTTGGAGTGCTAAAATATTTGTGAAGGAAGAAAGCTGCAGCTATAGTTATTGATTGCATGTTTGAAGGACTGTTATACAGGATGTACCTCATTGGTTGTTTTCCAAGGCAGTGAAATTTTGAAATATTTTAATTAAAGCTTGCCCGTGTTCATGTCTGGGACTTTCTTCTTGGTTAAAAGCATGCATTTGTTTGTTGTTTTCCTGTTTTATATTTAATAATTTAGCCCTTTATCAAACACCCCACTGAAATACTTTTAAGTAACTGATGAAGAAACTAACAAACACCAGAATAAATATGTATAAATAAGTATGTCATTGTTAACATGAACATAAGTTCAGAGATGAAGACTCTACTTGTCTTCATCTTTCCTATTCACGGTAAAAATATGGAAAATGATTTCACACAACACCTCTTAGTGTTCATGGCTTCCAGTCATTTAAGCACTTCCACTCTCTGCTTTGCCACTGGTTTACGGTTTGACAATCATACATTTTCGCATGCATTCCTTTCCTGCACTACTGCCTGTTTGATTTATTATATTTCTATGCATGCTGCATTTCAATCACAGGACCATATTCCTGCACACAGGAAGCACCCAGGCCTGTATATACAGATATAAATTATTAAGACAGTCAAATTGCTTTGCCATGTTGTCAATACAGCAGTGTACTCTGGGGGGATGTTCAGCCGTAAAGTATGGCTAAAGTTTTGATGGTAAGTATTGTCAATTGTAATTGTAGGAGCTCAAAGGACAGAGGCAGGAAAAAAAATTCACATTTCTGGCAACACTGGTTGGAAGTGCTGTGTTCAGACTGTAATGAATACACAAAGGAGTGACACAGTCAGCACCAAAACAAATGAGACACCTTGTGAGGAACATCACAGTCAAATATGTTCCTGAGTGTAAAAAAGCGCAAACAAAAGAAGTTCTTTTTTTTTTTCTTCTTCTAAAAAGTAACTAAACTTCCTAAAGGAAAATTATTACACAAGCAACACTTTTTCACTGGTTACAGAATTGTGGAAGAAATAATAGTTTCACCTGCAGAATAGTAAATAATACAAAGTCATACAAAGCATAATGGATTCCAAAAGTCTTCGGAACCGTTAAACATTTTCCAGTTTTGTCATATTGCAAAATTTCCTGTGCTAGAACACAAAGGCAAAACCAAAGTTTTGGAAAAAAAATAAATTACATTTTTATTTGACCTGAATGGAGCAATTTATTCTTTTTCTACTGTCCACCGCATGGACAGAAGAAAAGCAAGACCTGTGATGACTCAGAAGATCATCTTATTTCCACTGCAACACCTGGAGACTGTGGTCCGATTCCACACTGAGCAGCCGACTCCAGGACAACCACAATTTGCAATCTGACATGTAGGTCTTAAAGGCCCGTGATTAATCTGATCATTAACTATTAATTAAAAGTTGCAAGTCAACTTAATTCAGAAGCAATGTGTTTGATTCCGAATAACAGAGAAATCTGGTAAATACACAAGAATTAGTGCATTTCTCTTAGGATTTACTGTTCTCTATGAGGTACATCCAGGCGTATGATTATACCCACAGGAAATGTGTTCTGAGGAGGAGAAAGAAACATACAAATTAAATTACATGACACTTACTATCTTGAAGAAGGTGGAGGTCTTTTATGCTGCAATTACCTTTACTTTGCCTAAGACCACAAACCGACTTTCAGCAGAGCTTGCCCTCAATTAACCACAATGCATAATTTAAATCATGCCGCATTCATGCCTTTGAAGAATTTTTTCCTTTTTTTTTTTTTTTGCAGGAATAGTTGGAAGGTGTGACGAACTTTGGAAGTACAAAAAATGCAGTGTGAATTTCACAGTTTGAATATGTTGACCTTTTCTGACAAAATCAACTATCAAGTAGTTGCAGCACCGAATCCAGGCAATAAAGAGTTCCTGGCTTGAAGACGTTGGACATTTTAAGGCTATGTTTTTCTCTTCCCCAGACTCTGTCCCGTCTCTTTTTAATCATGCTCTGTTTTCTTTCTCATCCTTCACCCTAACTACCCCTTCACCAGAAAATCCATCTCAGTGAGCTCAACACTTGCTCTATCTGACAAAACAGCAGCGGGCATGTGTTCGGCAAAAATGGGATCAATTAGAGTCTCCGAGATGGTACAACAGCTGCAGAACAGCAACATTCTTTAAGCGGTGTCCCCTAAAGCCTGGACACGACACATCTAAAACACACTGGGGAAAGCATTAAGCACCGGAGATATTGTGGCACCAATAAAGCTGCTTTCTCATTATGTCTTTGTGCACTGGCAACTCTGATAAAGAGAAGCCCTGGCACTTGTTAACACTATCATCCTTGCTGCTTGACCATGCTCTTTGTATGAAAAAATGAAGTCGGTGCGAATGGTGACAGGATCTATTCAGTGTAGCTGTGTAAATTGGAAGATGCATGATGCTGTGCTTCCTGAGACAGGCTGGAGACAATTATGATCCAGTCAGGGCTTGAAATTTCCTGCTCTATTTAATCAACCAACACCGAGGAAAAAAGCTGCACCTGGATTTGAATGTTCAATATCTCAAATGTATTATGTAGTTGGAAAAATGTTTACTCACTGTTCTTTCATTCTTACAATATGACTCTAAATCTGAGCGAATTTTTCCTTTTTCCCCCTTTTACTGCAAGTACACCGGAGACAACTTGCAAAAACACAGGTTGCTTAAAATTGGACAGCAGCAGATTGGAAAGAAGCTACGTTGTGTAATGACAGATGGGACACAGTTTTTTCACACATTTTTCTGATATATCGGTACTTCTCTACAAACCAGGTTATAGTTCATCAGTTTCTTCTCTTTTGCAAATGAAAGTTTACTGTGCACCACAAAGCAAGATATTCATATTCCTTGACGAAATCTTTTCAAAATGATACAAAAAACAAGACTGCGTGGACCGATTTGTGCTGCATTTCTAACAATCTCTTTCTGCTATATTCCCTGCAGAGTTACTTTACTGTGAAAGACACTGATTTATGTCTCCTGTTGACTTTTTAGTGCATCCCTAACTAAGCTACAGTTTAACAATTTCTGACAGCTGAAGAAATCTTTAACCCAATTCGTCAAACATAATCTGACCATTCAATAATTGTATTATAAAATACAAATAGAAACATGTAAGATCTAAATTTTTATTGAAATAATAATTTGACTCTTGCCAAAACAAACCTTAGTTATGATTAATTACATGACCACAACTTGTACAACAATCTACATCAGCAAAGGGAATAAGTTTTACATATTTTTTGAAAAAGTAAATCCTTTAATTTGGAGAAGACATCCCCACAGGCATCCAACCTGCTTTTGGTCCCTGGATGTGCAAATAAACTAAGTCTTAAAACTGCACATAAAAAAAACACACATGTGTGGACAAATTACTTTTAAATAAATCAAAGAAAACCGACTCATTAAAGAAGGAAATTATTATTAGAAAGACAGTAAGCTTAATTAGAGATTCTTTTTTTCCACATGAATTATCCAAAAGTATAAAGGAAATCAAAACAATTTATTTTGGAGTTAGCTTGTGTTCCTTTGGGCTGCAATTCTACTCCTGACTTAGTTTCAACACTTATTTCTCTTGTGTATGGTCCTTCCCTGCATGTCCAGATTGGTCATTTCTGCAGCCCCCTGCCTGTCTGGATTTTGGCGGAGACATGCTGTCTGCTTCTTTGTCTTGCCTGTGGTTCTATCCGTCTCCACCAGGACTCCCATAGTTTTTTGTTTCTCTTTGGTGATCTTTTCCTCTCTTCTCAATTTCTATTTCTGCATTATTACCATTCATGCTTTTGTGTTCAAACTTGTCGTGATGAATTTATTTGTCTTAGATAACACTGACAGCAAAGAAAGGCAGCTGCAGAATGCTACCATCTGATTTAAAAAAAAAACCTGGTTATTTTCAAAAGATGAAGCTGCCATACTAAAAAGAAATGTTCAGAAATTGGCATTTACCTGTTAGTTATCTTTGTACCTTACTGTGCTTTGCAAAAGCTTTCATATGTAGTTTTTCAAATTCCATCTCATCAAAACTGTAGTTATTTGTATAAAACTAAATTCTTGCCCACTACTCACAAACTCAATGTATTTCACTGCTGTGACAGACCAAGTCAAAGTGAAAAATGGTGAAGCTGAAAGTTTTATAAATTTGATTAGAAATAATCTGAAATGTGTGGAGTGCCACAATGCTTTGCTGTAAGCAGCTTTTCTTTCTTCTCTTTACTAATGCAGATGGAAATCCTTACAAGTATGTCACTATGAGCTTTAATCATATCGAGTCTGAGAAACTCGACTTCATCTTCATTCAGACTGAATGAAGATGATGTGTCAAATTCCAAGTTTAGCTTCTGGTTCTAACTTTGATTTATTTCTGGACTCTTTCATTCACACAAATATGTTCTATTTAAACTATTCCTTTGTCGATTTATCTGGCTTTTTGTTTACAGTTATCATCATTATCTCTAAATGAACACCCTCTCCATTCTCAAGTCCTTTAGAAACTAAGATTTTTTTATGAAGGTCAGTTGTGTTTTTTGAGCACACGACTGATAGTTTATGTGTTGACAAACTGTAGTGATGGAGCTTTGGATCCCTGCTGTTGTCCACAGTTACCAGCAGCCCTTTGGCTGCTTGAATCGAACAGTGCTGTGAGAAATGATCAAAGCATAGAAAGTTGTTTTATAGCCGACACCTGAAGTAAATTCTGTAAATTTTATCTGTGTCCTGTCTGCTGTGTTTGTTGGTTTTCAAAGAAAATGTGTCGTTTGTGCTCCAATGTTCTCTAAGAAACCTCTAAGGTGTTAACAGAGCAGCTGTCTTCATACTGAGATTAAATTACATTCTGACATGTTACAATGAACACCACACAAAATGTTATTCCCTCTTCACAGGTTTTCACTTAACTGTGTTTAAAAATCACCCAAGATCTCCTTCAAATACACTGAAGCATTTGATTGTAATGTAAAAAAAAAAGGCAATGCCACCATCATGTTAGCACCTGTGTAGGATATCTCCTGTTAGTGTTTATGTTTTTTTTTTCTGAGCTTCATTTGAAATTGCACAGGATTTTTGTTTTTTGTTTTTTTTTTGTTTTGTTTTCAAATCTGAATGTAAACTTTTCTCAGGGTAAAATAAATGTGTTCAGATTTAATATGAAGTCCAATGTCCCATTCTAAGAATGAACAGCTGTGCCTGTTACTCTATTAAGCCCAGAGATTGCTTGTGCAAAAAGTGTGAAGAAATATGTTGAAAAGTCTATTACACCAGTACTTTTCAAACTTATCAAAATGACAGGAAATGATTGAATATTAGTCTGTTCAAGTGAGTCCTTTTGTTCAGCCATGTGTGCTGGTGTACGGCTTTGTCCAAGTTATTAGCTTTTTAATACTGTGCATAAATCCATTTACAGTCTTCGTGTAAGGCCTCGCATTCTGTTTTGTGGGCAAGCAATTCCATGCAGTTCACCACGGTCAGGCATACAGAGTGTGATGTGTTGGAGAAATACAGGTAACGATGTGGAGAAAGAAAGTCGCTGCGCCGGTATTTGCAGAAGTGGAAGACTTTGCTTAATGCACTGGAAATGTTTGTGTAATGATATTACATTCTGGAAATTATGTGTCTCTCACACAGACAATAGATGATTCTTATGAGTCCTAAAACTGACAGTGGATTCCCATTTATATGATCTCAACATAACCTAAAATGGCCATATTTAAAGAGGTTCAGAGTTTAAACTTTAACTAACACTTTAATATTTTTAGAGAAAAAACATAGAAGCATTTCTCAGTTTTTTTCCCACACACTGTTTGACTCACTAAAAACATCTGGACATACATTTTCCAGCTTACTGCAGAGACATTTTCACAGATGACAGCCTGACTTCAGGAGCTAATCAAGGAATTAACTAGATGTGAGTTTTGCTGCTCTTACATCATTGAGCATCAAAAATTTTGTTTAACAGACCTTATTTACTCTGTCTCAAGCTTCCTTTTACTCTTCACACATTAACAATTCCTATAAATTAACATTTAAAAGATATTTCTCGACTCAGTTGTCTTGATGCCTAGAGCTAAAGGAAATGTGTGTAACTGGCCAGTTAATTTCACTCTCCTGATTAATAGTCATTAAGCTATGCTTATGTTTTCAAGATTTGCCTGAAATGCTTCTGTGTTTTTACTGAGTTAAATCTACTAAATAGAGGATATTGAAAATGCTCTTTATTTCACACGTAATATATCCTACGGTTCAAATAAGAGTCAGTACAACTTCTGGGATGCTTATTACAACAAAAGCATAGGACAAGAAAACAAATATGTTTTATAAGGATTTGGTTCTTGGCTGTCACGTTAGAAGACTTAAACAATCCCAAGACATTGCTTCCATCTGTCGATTTTGAACAGAAAATGTAATGAGTAAAAAAGTCTCCCACATCAGTTTTTCATTCTTTGATGGTTCACTTCCCTTTAAAGTTTTCCTGCATATTTTTTGTTATCCACAAGTTTACGTTGCTAAACCGCAAGGCAGCCTTTGCAAATCACTGGATACCAGATATACAATTTCTTGCCTTGTCTGTCATGATAATTGAGAATATAAAACTTACAAAACACGGTTGCTTATTCTTTCTTTTTTCGGGTTACAATTGCTTTGTGTTTATTTTTAAATTCAGTGTTCATGTCGACAGAAAAGAGGAGGGAAATAAGAAAAAAAGAAAGGAGGAGACATGGGGCAAAATGTTAAATAGGAAAGAGCAAAGAGAACAAAGAAAATACAAGCAAACTCCCAGAAGTCTGCTTCTCCACCTGAAGAAAGAGAGAAGAAACCATGAACTGAGAAACCTGCTGCATTTAAAACATATTTGGAATAATTTGGACTTTTGTAGAACAAACATGCTTCAACTGATTCAGTCCTCCTTCGTTAAAGTTTAGTCAAAAAGTAAATTTAAAAGGGTTTTAGTGTTTTGCATTACAGGCTCCTTTGTTTTATCACTAATACATCATACATGTAAACAGCTGAACAATGCTGACTCTAAAAAAAAAAAAACATTATTTGATTTCTTACCTGTGCACAGGTACAAGTTTTAATTTAGATCTGATGACTGGGAATCTACTCTCAGTTTATTTTGTGGTATATTTTCAACTAGAAAATACATATTCAACCCCTTAGGGCATGCCAGGTTAAAAAATGTTTCACTTTTGAATTCACTCACAGAAAAAAAAAAAAAAAAAAAAAAAGAAAAAAGTCATGATATTCTAATAAAGAATATCATAAATACACTCACCCTCCGGTGCAAGACTTAGAACTCAGACCCCCACAGGGAGCTCAGACCTGAACTGCAGGTTCTTGTATTGAGAAGATACAGATGAGGGGGCTTGTAGAGCCTCCTGGGCGCTTTCCAATAGAGGTATTTCAGGCATTTTTACCTGGGGAAAAAGCCTCAGTGCGAAAACGGAACAAGCTGGTAGGGATTACATACACTGTCTGGGTTTGGGCATGGTCTGGGTTTTCCCACCGGAAAACAGAGAACAAAGCTGGAGAAAAGGACAGCTCACTTTCATAACACACAAGACCCAGATATAAAGAAAAAGTTAGTCAGAACTAATATACTGAACTTTAGGATGAGAACTATGGATAAAAATGTCAAGGTATTAGACTTTCATTAACTTCTTATTTACGTATTTTATTTCTACATATTTTCTGATGTAATCCATAACTGACCTTTTACCTGCTTGAATGGCTCCAGTTTACAAATTAGTGATGTTGATTGTGATTTCCTCAGATTTCTAATACGCTACAGATTTAAATAGTTGTAAATTCTTTGAGGTCAGCAGAGGGTCAAAAAATTATCTATATAGTCTGTAAAATGCCCATGTAATTGTTCAGATTAATAATTTATTGGTGTTAGAACTTCAAAAAGTGTACTTTAGTCACCATGCCCTTTTAACCTCGTGGTGCTGATCATTATCTAGTTCAGCATGAAGTGCACATCCCGGTGGGATGAGAATCTGCCTTTTAAGAAGAAAATCCTCCCCATAAATGAAAACCCTTCAAGTTTGACTCAAACCTGTAGGTTACCATTTAGTCAAAGAAGCCTTTCTCAGGAAAGTTTCATAGTCCAATTAAAAAGCGCCTTTACAGTCTAAAGATCACTTGAGTTTTTTTAAGGGAAGCAGACAACTTCAGCTTTGATTTTCTGTGTAGTTAAATGAGGATAATATATATTAATGGTGTGTTTAAGGAATTTTCTCAATTTCTCAAAATTGAAAATCCATTGAATTTCAATGCAATGTAGACCTCTAGTCTCTAGAAGTCCACACAAATTGCACTGTTGTGTTCTTAAATATTTTTCTCAATCAATTCAAACCAGTTTTTGTCTGTATAATGCCAAACTACATCAATGCATATGTTTTAAGAAATACTCACTGAATGCAGAAGCAGCCATTTGTCAGTATTTTAGCAGTTTGTTTTAACAACACGTTTTGCCAGAACTAGAAGTTTGAAGACATCCACGATCTTACAATGGCCCAAAATGAAAATGAGTTTGACACCCATGCTCCACGAGACGGATTCCGAGTCCCTAAAGCCAGATTACAATGATTGAATCAGCATGGTGGACCGCTCCATTTACTCTTTGTCTCAAAGAGAGGAAATTAAGGATCTGACCACCTTATTCACAAGTAATTGTTAGGATTGAGTGGAAGACACACAGATAGATATGAGCCACATCTGCAGTAATTCTGCCACAGATACGGTCCGTTGCACCGAAGAAAGAGCTGTATCAAAAAGCGTAGCTCTCAATTTAACGGTCAATTCTCATTACGGCCATCATCTAGAATCCTGAACTATAAAATAGGACAAAAAAGAATGTGACCCACACATACCGTCTAAAATGAGCTTCCTCAGCAGGGGGGCTGACCTTACACTTAGACACAAGGTTTTATATAATAATATATAAATGCCTTTTGATCCCCCAGAATGAAGTGGAAATCTTTGTAGAGTGGGCCATCTGGCTAACGTTTAACCCTATTACCCCAAGAAGTGAAAGGCAATGGAAGAACAATAAATATATGTTTGGAATTTATGTCAAACTCAAATGCAGCTACATGCAGTCCAAACTAGTCCAAGCATAATAAAGTACCATCAAATTCAACCTACTGTTATATTTTAATGCTTTAAAAAGTTGTCTTTTAATTAATCCAGAATATGACAATATATCACTTGCATTGTGGAGACAAAATCAAAATCACACTTTTAAGCAAAGCTTGAGATGCCTTTTAGTTACTTTGTGTGATTTGTGAGGATAACATTGGATGTGGGGTCGAAATGCTGCATTTGGTTTGTCTTAAGAGTTGAACATTGAAGCTGAAAATTATATAGATGCACTCTGGTGTCAAGCTGGAAATCCTGTGGTAATTGCTGTTTAAGGTGGAAACGTCAAGTTTTTTACCTAAGAAGTCATTTCCTTCTGCTCAAAAAATTATCTGCAGCTCTTGCCTTAAGCTTTAAGTATTTACAATAAAAACACCTGTTCAATTTTCTTTAACAAAAATACTAACAAAGGTTATTAAAACAAGCCTGCAAAAACGCAAGCCGACTTTAGTTAGCACACAGAAATAGCCACATATGTAACAATGTGGTTCAGTTAATGTTTGTTACTAGTCCTTTATTGTTATTTCTGATTTATTTAATTTTTCTATCATTGTCATAGTGCTTTAACTTCAACATTGACATTGCAACTTTACATCATTCAGTACGCCGGGTTTGTTTGTGGTAGCATTATGTTGCAGTTTACAAAATGCTACCATTATTAGTATTAGCTTGGTACCAAGCTAACACATTTAGTGTTAGCAAACACTAAATATGTTGGCTTTTAGCTAAAGCAAACATTTCTGAACTATTGGACAAATATGAATGCTTCTTTTGTTTCAAGACACATTTCTGGTAAACTATTTGTTTTTGGTGTTTTTACTCACCATTGTCCCTTTTAGATGCTATATCCTGAGCAGATGTATGGGAGGGGCCGGCCCAGCATTTCCTGCTTAAATACCTGTATGATGTCACTGATCACATCACTTGGTTCTACCAAATGGAGGGTTATCATAGCTACTAAGTTTTTTGCCAACGGCCAATAAAACTCAGAAGTTTTTTGTTATGATATTTTTTGTATCCTTTTGAGTTGCCCTCCATTAATTCATTTTGCCAGACATGCAGTTATGTAGAAAAGTTTGCAAACAAGATTGATGATCTTCTTCCTGTTTCTCTGTTCAGATTGTGTTGTTTGGTCTGACCTGTTCTGTTACGCTATGGCCTAATGAAGTGCAGGTGTTGCCAATTTGGTGTCAGACCAGTAAGACTTCAGATGGTTGACACGGATGTCAGAGAACAAAAAAATGCTAATTAATAAAATTCACCAGAAGACCCAGGAACCGGTGGCTGATGCTGTTTTTTGGGTCGCCTGTTTTGACCGTTTGACTTCACCACCTCAGAAATGGTTTGATAAACAATGAACAACCTCTTCTGTTAAAAGCAAGCTGGTCATTTGCAATGCTGCCAAGCGGAATGAAAAAAAAAAAAAATAATCGTTGCAGGTGCTGTGGATGTGATGTAGCAACAAAAACACCATGGCAGTGATGATCAAAGTCTTAATTGTTAATGTCAAGCTCATAATGTTAAAGTCCTCTGAGCGACAACAGATGACTGTAATGGATTACACTTCAGTAATTGTGTTTGAATATTCATGATCCTTGTGCGTGTGAGAGCAGGTGTTGTATGATGACTGACAAAACAGCAAAAGTAGTAAATATATTGGCTTTCCTCAATCATTATTCTATTCATTAACGTAAGTGATCCTTTGCTAATGATGTTTATAATTTGCTTAAGCAGATTTATTATGGACTAAGGAGACCTGTTCTTTAATTTGATTATTATGCCAAGGAACTGTTTCTTGAGATAATTTCCAAACTATTTCAGCACACGCACACACACGGGAACTTGATTCACTTTTCTCTGCTGCACAGCTTTCTGATTTATCTGCCTCCCAATATCCAGACATTTGGGCAGCGTTCTGGCACCTCGGGGAGGTATATCTCTTTCTCATCATCCAACCTTTGTGTGTTGACCTCCCATGGGCCAATCATTCCAGCTCAGGCTGTTGTGGCAGCCATTGCAAACAACACTTATCGCCTATCCTATCACGTACACTATAGTTGATGGTTCGGCCATTGAGGGAATTTTATCATAAGTGGTGTCACAGCTGTATGCTCCTGGAGCAGATATGTGAAGAACTCCTTTTTTTTCTGGGTTCAGATAACACCATTGGTCCTTTTGAAAGTGTATATAAAAAAAAATAATCTGAAAATACATTATTCAGGTTGAGCATTATGGCCGCTCAGAGAAACTCTGAGGACCCAATTTTGTCCTCAAAGTTGATGTATTTAGGCAAGAAAAATAGAAAAGTTTAAAGAAATAAAAACCAAATGAAGACTCTTCAGTATTATTTAAAAGAAAATTAAAAACTAGATCTAGCACTAAGACAAGAAAACCTAGGAGGAAAACAAATACAATAAAACCACGTTTGGAAAGCAAGAAGTCAGGGGTTATTCATGAAAAGCTCATTCACACTTTGATCACCTTATAAAAAGTAAAGTATAACTTACTGCAGTTGCAATTATTTTATGCAAATTGTTAGAAGTATTTGTGATTTTGGCATATGTGAAGAAAATATTTTTTAACATATCCTGTTTATAGTATTCAAATTAGTGAAAGCAATTTTGGGATTTTGTTTTTAAGCTCAAAAACATGTCAGTTTTTATGCACTTGTGCACTAACACATTTAGTTTTATGATGCTTTTTCCATAGTAAATAAGTTTATTAAATATTATAACACAAAAAACATATCCATCGGATTCTTCCTGACCTCCTGCTGCATGTCAATCCAGTAAAAAAACACAAGCCATTTACTCATGTCTCAGCAGAGACTCCCCCTCAGAGCTCACACTACTCTATCTAATTGCAAACCAGAATGGATTCCAGGTCAGAGGAAGAGCATGGAAAGAAGAAACTAATGGAACTGAGCAGTATCATAAAAGATAGACAATGGGCACCAGATGAACTCAGTGTCTGCACGTGCCTGCAGTGCACGGCTGCTGTTCCGTTAAAGCTGTCTGAAACGGTTTGAGACAGTTGACGAATTTGTAACCTTTGATGTCTAAAGTCAGGACAAATTTGCATGAAAGGTTTTATTGAATTTAAATTTATGTAAATGCTGTGCTGGCTACTGTTCATTTCTAGAAAGAACAGTAGCTGGAAAGAAAAACAAAGATGCTGGAACCATGGAGAGGCAGAGCCTGGGGGTTCCAGTGTCAGTACCATCAAATCAAACACTGAGACCAGTTCACGTATAGTTAGGTGGCATGTCTGTGACACATATGACTCCACAGGTTTGAACAGATAAGATAAAGAATAGGTCATGTACCTGTGACAGAGCACAAGATGTGAGAAAAGCCATACAGGGAGAAATGCATGTGAATTATTATTCACATGTCCTTCCATCTTATTTTCATGTGTATTAGTTTGTTGTGACAGGATTATGATGTTCTACAGGGCAGTCTCCTTTCCATACCCAGAGGAAAAAGCCTGCCTGACAAAGACCATCTGGCACTTCATCATTATTCAGAGCAACCCCCAGACCCAAAGGACAGAGGCCTGCCTGTCATGTATCACTAAGGGATATGAAATCCAAAATAAAACACTCTCACATATAGTTTCACAAATGAGAACAACAATGCTGTGTTGCCTTGTACAACACGATACGTGTACGAGGCGACTTCCAAAATCATGTAAACGTAAATAAGGTAAAGATGATCCTAACACTGGGTTGTTTGAGTTGGTTTTGGGGTTTGTTCATTTGTGTTCCTTAGTGCCTTTTCTTTGATTAGATTAGTTGCTGCTTTACTTCGGTTCAGTCCTTTCTTAGTGATTCTAGTTTATTAGGTTCATTTCTTGAAGTGATGGGTTCGGCAACACCGATGCGTCACCCGTAGACAAAACCCCGTGCCGGTGCACGCATTGTCACATGACCGATAAAGGAACTGCTTCGAAATGACAAACTGTCCAGCAGGTGTCAGTATTCAGTGACACAGTATCGATACAGTATCAATAAGGTTTTGCTATGGGTCAAAATGCTTCAGGACGCCTCATTTACTCATCACTAATTTATTGAGTCCAGGCCTTTCTTAGTTACTCTAGTTTTATTCTTTTGTTTAGTTATTGTTAGATTCATGTCTGCCTTCTGCTCGCTCCCCTCACACCTGCAATCAATTAGCTCATCAACCCAGGTCTTTTGTTCCAGCGTTCACCCTCAGTATTTTAAAACCTTCCCCTGCTCATACCTCTTGCTGATTCCTCATGGAGTATTTTGTCGATTCCTGTTATTTCCCAGCTGGCTTTTTTTCTCTTGGATTCCTGTTCTTGTTTTGGCTCCGGCTCCTGGTGTTCCCTTTAGTTTTTGTAAGTTTTCTCATCATTTTTGCATTAAAACATTCTTCACCTACAAGCTGCCACTGCCTCTCTGCTCTTGGGTCCTTCATCAACCAACCTATGACATGACAAATTTAACAGCAAAGCCAAACAGATCCAAGGCAACCATGATGAATGAATAAAGTCACTCCACAACATACACAGAATTGCATTAGAATTTGTGTTATCAAATTTGATAAAGTACACATCACTGTTTAAAAGGAAGATGAAACTTCTTTTTTTTTTAAGAAATAATCTGATTTGTATGGTTAAAACATAAATATGCAAACCTTTAAATCATGCTGGTGTTTACACATATTTAACAGTTGATATTTTAACTAATTCACAATTGCTTTTTGCAATTGATTCTGCACATTTCACAGAAAATGAGAAGCCATTTTGGATCCATATCAGAGGTGCATTATCATTTTGAGGTTTGTGAAAAAAAAAAATCACAGTTTTAGTAAAGCACTAAATGGACAGACATTTTTTATCTTATGGCAGACAGGTTCCATCATTATCCGACATTAGCTGAAAAACTGGATAACGGCAGAATAATCTAAAGTTGCTGATGCTATGAGTAGCAATTATACGAACAATACATGTTAAAAGTTTTCCTCTTAATGTGACTTTTGGATTGGCATGAAGAAGACATAGCATGTGTTTTTGATAACTGGATCAAAAGCACATGGAGACCAATCTGTTCCATTAGAGCAGCTGCTAGAAAAGAGGTTGCAAGTGAGAGATTAAAGCACAATCAATGGCCTCCTTCCTGTGTCCTTTTTACAGAGACAGGTTAATGGTGTTCGGAGCGAGACTAGCATTAGTCCCCTCATTAAAGACTGACCCACACTGATTTATCTGGACTGTGAGTGAGGTTGACGAGGCAGCAAGATTCAGAAAGAGATTAATGACTTGGTCAATAATGTTTTGAACTGCAGGTGAATCTGGGCCAAACCTCCTGGAGTTTGGATCGAAATCTTTCTAACCTTCTTTATCTGTGCCTCTTTTTTGATCTACCTTGTAGCTGAAAATACAATTATAGCTCAATCACATGGATTATCAATCGAAAGGTTGATATTATTCAGTAAATCAATTTAGAAAGTCAAGTTCATTATACAACTACAGATATTTGTTATTACGTGTTGGACCTGATTATAAAAATCCAACTTCTAAAAAAGTTAGAATTCTGAGGAAAGACCAAGGAAATCTCCACCAAATCAATTTTTTGTTTTGTTTTTTGATTTTTATCAGGATGTACTGCAATAATTTACAATTATCTGGATTTTAGACAGGATAACACAGTGGACAACAAAACCAGTAAATGATATGACTTTCCGAATCATCACAGTAACTTTACACTCGACTAGAGGACTTCAAATCCAGGTCTCAAGGGCCAATCTGCAGCAACTTGGTCCAACATGCCTTCATCAAATGACTGAAATACCTCCTTCCTCAACTTCTCCAGAGCTCTGCTAACGACTTGGATGTGTTGGAGCACAGACAGATCTAGAAGTTACAGAACGCAAGTCATCAAAGGCTGGATTTGAAGACCCCTGAATAAAACATTAAGCAACTTTCTGTTCCTCTCCATTCTTCCTACATAATCTGGAACATCTCTGATTCAGGAGTGGTTTGAATCAAGGGATGTAGTCAATTTGCTCCATGCTCTTGAATGTGTGTGATGGCTCCTGAACCTCTGGCTGAACTGAAACCCCAGAAACTCTTGAATGCAACTTGCGTCACATTTCTCTGGAGGATGCATTTATCAAATTAGATTTATTTCAGTTACTTTTGTACCTTTTTCTGACAGTTCTTCCTTTCAATTATTAATTTGCCTGGATATATTTTCTGAAAAGTCACATTCTTTAGCAATGGCCTTTTGTGGCTTATGCTCCTTTAAGTGGATTTTGCTAAATGTCTGCAGGAGAACTGTCAACAGTAGATCAATATATATAAGATTTCTCTGTTTCAAACCTTTTTATATATATTGTTCTGAGAATCTTAATTATGGGCTTTCAGTAGCTGTAAATCATAATAAAAAATTAATAGAAAGAAGTCCTTGAAATGTCACTGTATGAGTAATCAATCTCTATCTCAAATGAGTGAACTGTTTGCATATTTAAAGGACTGCTGAACAGGACTTAGTGTTGTTGTTGACAATCATTTTTCAAAATTGGTCAAACCATTTAAAAAAAAACGACCAGTTGACATATTTGACAAATGGTTGTCGTAAATATGACACTCAGCTTTAATTTCCATCTTTTGTGGGGTTTTTTAAATTTTTGTTTTTTTACATTTGATCCTTGTTTTGCAACTCACTAGAAAGTGTTTTCACAGCTGCTGGAGACGTCAGTGAACAAAGTGAGTCCAGTCCTAATATCTCACTGTTGATGATATTCTGATTTATTGAGATGCACTTTATGCTTCCATATGTATCTATACTATTAGCTTTTGCCATCCAAACTTAACACACTATCATTATCACTTACATTAATAATTGTATGTTCAATACTGAGTTTTCAGTAAGAACAGAAATAAATAAAAAAAATAGATAAAAAAAATCTACAGTTGTGTACTGAATAGTAATGACTCATTATTAAAGTAACACCTCCATAATATGAAAAAAATGTGTGAGTTTGTGTGGAGGTGAAAAGTATAAGGAAACTGAGATGAGAGGTCTGCCTTTTTCTTCACAGGTATGATTGTTGAATTACCTAGGTGACAGTCCAAATCAACAAAAAGCCATAACCTTTCGATGGAAAGGCAAGAAAATGACATGATTGTGCTTTTTGTAGACATACGCTATTGTGCTACAGTTTTCAGCCAATGTCTCCAGCAGATCTGAGACGAAGCAAGCAGTCACACACTGGCCATTCACATTACCTGTTGTACTTTACCTTTGCAATAATGGTAGGATTGCGACCAGATCTGTGCAAATGTTACATTTCTTTTAAAGCCAGAAGTGTGTCCGAGATTTGCCAAAAGTCTCCACACAAACGGATGTTTTGCAGGTGGAGAAAAAGTAGGAATTGTTGTGCAGGGAAAACTTTTTTTATGTGATCTCAGTCTTGCATTCATATTCGAATGCCAGAAAATGTGTGTCCCTTAAAAGTACATCACTAGAAATTCTTAATAAGAAATCTTAAAGTAACCTTGTTAACTTCTCAGTTTTTCATGAGCCTGGAGGATTTTGATTGAAATTTGAAAATGTTGAGAAATTCAGTCAGTGGTTGTGTTTGAAATTTCAATTTCCTGTCACCATCCTGTCTAGAATCTTCTAGAATCCTTTTTTTTTTCTTTTGCTTAAATGAATGTCCAAGTCATTGGAAAGTTGGCATAATTATAATCTTTATGTGCTACAGAAGGAAAGTTAGTATCTCAACAAAAGGACTATTTAACTCTTTATTTTAAGAAATCCAGACTACATTTATCCTTTTTCTGCACACACAGGTTTAAAGTGTCGGAAAAACAAAACATGGTTTTCATAAATGTTTTACGAATAAGCTGAATGTATTAAGCCACTTGACATTTTGCAGAGCAAGTTGATATCTGTCTTATCCAGATTTCAACAACTTGCTTCTTTCTCTCACTCTTCCATGAATGCCAGATTTTTGTAGAGTACAACCAATATTAGTCCAATCATCACTGCTACCTGAACTGTTGCTCCATCTGAGTTAGCATTGGCCTTTTTGGATGCTTGGTCCATCAGTTCAGGCATGGTGGTAGTTGTGCCAGATTCCCTCAATTTTCCAGATGATGGACTGTATCATGTCCAGTGAAAACTGTGGACATTATTACCACTGTAGACTGAGCAACAGCCACTAAAGATTCACAATATATACACTCTGAGTTGAAGGAAAATCTGATTGTGAAACAGATCCAAGGCAAGAATATCACACAGAGCACAGTCACCAAGGCACTGGACAATCTCTATACACAGGATTTTTCTTTAAAGCAAAGCGTGATCATCATGCTCAGCAACATTTTCTGATTTTATTTTCAAGGTCCAATACTTATAGCTTTAGTTCACAGCATGTTTGGTTCATTTAAACAGAAAGGCACTTCCATGAGAAATATACTGAGCGAGGCTGACCATCTGCTTGAACGGATGTGGGGAGATATGATAGGAGAGCAACTTTGAAATCAATAGTAATAATAATAGACACAAGGCCGTGACTCCTGCTGAGGAGGAATAAATTACTGGTGTTATGTTCCTTATGTAGCTGAGAAAATGCTAAATTTTTCAAGCTTACAGATACTTTCTATTTGTTTTTTTAGGGCCTTTGCCAAACAATAACTGTTACCTATTGCTATCTTGTAGTTGTAGTTTATTTAGTAAGTTTATTCAGAGGTTTGTGTAACCTCAACTGCCTTTGTTGTATTAAACTTTTTCTGGCATCTAGATTTTGTATCCTAATATTGTAATGTGTCTAAGCTCTCTTGTGTACCAGGACAACAAAGCTGTGTCTCCGTTGGATGCTTTTGTTCAAGCAAAGGTTATAATACTGGAGCAAAAATATGTCTCTGTGGTATTATGTGATGGTAAACAATGTGGCCTCACAGGATTTTAATGCCCAAATTTTCCACTTTCCTTCTAGAGTTAAAAAATATGAATGTTAGTTTTATACAACAACATCTACAGGTGCATCTAAAGACAATCTCCATTAATTAATTTTCAATTCAATAGTTTTGGTGACTGTGCCTTACAGCTAATGAGACAAAAAAAATATATGTTTTGTCAGAAGAGTAAAATTATACATTTGGCCAATTTTTTTTAAAAAAAAGGAGAGTTTGAGGGAAATTTTCATAGGTTGCTGCTACCACACTCAAAAATATGTAGGTTATTTTTATTATATTAGACAACTAACAGAAAGCATGTCAGCACAGACACCTGAAATCAACAGTCAAACACGACAGTAGAGTTTTATGTTGACCATGAACTTCTGTGTGTGCCAAAGTATTTTCCAATCAAACGTACAGCTATTTGTCCTAATAGCTGAAGCTCACCTCAAACTGGGTCATCAACCAGAAAATGATTCCAGACACAGCAGCAAATCTATAACAGCATGTCTGAAAAAGAAAAGAATCGCCCAGTCAGAGCCCAGACCTTCACTTGACAGCGATGTTGTTGTATGACCTCTGAGAGTTGTGCAGAAAAAAAAATTTTAGAGAATCACAGGACTAGTTTTTTTAATGATAGTAAACTTTTGCTTTTTAATAACTTTTTAACAGGGTTTTATAAATTACTGCTAACTTTTAAGCCTGGTGATAAGAAGAAATGAAATGAGTGAAAAGAACCCAAAACCTTCACTCTGTTTGATTTTTGTTTGTCTTCATACTCCCATCCCTTCCACTCTGTCACTCTGTGACACAAAAGCTGTCAGATGGTTTATCAATGCAAAAAGAAATAAACTAGAAATGTAATACATGTCAATGTCAGTGCAAACTGAAGAGAATATACCTCTAATATTTTTTTTTTTTTACCAATGTTTTGGACAGTCAATAGCATACTCTGGTTGACTCATAAAATATGTTCTTTGCGATTGTCCTGGTTCACCTGTGCCGGCAATCTAAGCAGGTGCTCCAGACCTGTGTAAATGAGGCAAAAGTGACCCGTCCTCAACCTGGTGCCATGTGTGATGGATGGCTTAACAGTGAGAGCAAAGTTCGGCGCTGAAACAGGTCAAAGAATATCAAAGCCGTTCTAGTTCAGTAGAAGTTAGTTCTTCATTATTTCAGTCTTTGAAACTGACTCCCAGAAACAAAGTAGATGAGAATTCTATATCTGACAGGAAAACTTTGATTTTTGTTAAAGGAGAATGTTAACTTTTGTTTAGTGTAAATAATTTATCATTGTATTCACACATTATCAGCTTTGCTGCATTTGCTTGTATTATAGTATTTCTTTTCGTACTTATCAGTTTATTTAATGGTAAGTCACTTAAGACCAAGTTAAAGTTTTGACACAAAATTCTTAGTTTTGCTTCTCTAGATAGAAATGATCCGTTTTGGGGTGAAAATATGCAACTTGTAGCAGCAGTTCTCATTATTTTAACTATCCTCCAGATCCTGTGATCATGAGGACTGGAATATAGGACAACTTTTATCTTGTGGAAATTTTTTTTTTACCACAGTTGTCTTACATTAGCTCACAATACATCACAGTTGACACTGATCTATTCTTCTGCTTCCAAAGTCTCCTGTTCCTTACAGAAGTGGCTACTCAAAAAGGTCATTTTCTGCTGAAGGCAAGAGAACTATGTCATCTGCGAAAAGATGGATGCAACGCTGAAGTCTCTGAATCACACACACCTTATTGTTAAGCACATTTTCTGGAGGTTTTTTGGCCTTAAGGGCCTGCTTTCTTTGTCTTGTAGATTTAGTGAGATAATGGGAACATTCCTCCTGGATTTTTGCACCCATTGACATGACAGCATCAAACAGTTGTTGCAGGTGTTTTGGCAGCACATGAATGAACATCAGTCTCATTTTGCACCACATCCCAAAAGTTCTTGCATTCTGCTAAATGTTGTTATTTTTTATTTTGGTGAGCATTTGCAGATTGTAATTTCAGTTATTAGGCATTTTCTTCAAACTTGACTGTACTGTACTCTCAGACATACTATTCTGTATAGCTTGGTTTTTATCTGAAGCACTTTTACCCTTTTATCATCTCAAACCAGTATTTTCATTCTTTGACCTCTGACAGTATCAAGACATTTTACTCCTCTAAGCTGGAAATCAAAGGATATTTTCTCTTTTTCAGAAAACTCTGTAAGCCCGAGAACCGTGTGTCAAGCTTGTAGCCAGTAGTTTCTAAAATAAACAAACCAACAATTCATTTACAAACTGCATTTTCCCCTTTATGGTTGAGATTTGAACTTCAGTAAGCCTAGCTGCAGTTGCTGACAAAAGATTGGCTGGTTCATCCTTTGTGTTCAAAACTTTAAAATAGATTATAAAATGACAGGTGATTGTAAATGATTTTTTAAAATTTTGTCAAAATACAGACAAAAATGACTTTCCATTGATACATTAATTGAAGTGCATGTGTATTCATTTGTTTTAAAATATATTTTTATTGTTTGCTGTACTAATGCAGATTCAGAAGTCTGTGACCTACGAATGACAGAACCAAGAAGCCCAAATCCAGATTTTTATCATTTCTGTCACACACGACTGTTGGATCGGTGTGACATACCTTGTCACTCTCACTCTGCAGGAATGCTTGCCTGACAAAGTTGTCAGCATATTCTGAAGCAAATGTCACGAGCTGTGCAAAATAAATCATAAATTAAAGATATTGAATTTAATTTTGAAAGTCTTAACAAATAAAGACTTTTCGTAAAAAAGTTATAATTACCAAGTGTAAATGATTTGTAGTGGTGTCCTGCCTGCTTTAGGCATTCTGTCAAATGGGAGCTAAGCACTCCACCTCCACTAATAATCTGATTGTTAATCTTCCAATGCACTGGATCAGTCACAATGCTTTATTTATCCTCAGGGTGCAGACGAGAAATGATGTAACACTAAAAAATGTGGAAGAGTATGACTGTGTTAATAGTTTTATTCCCTTACTCTTTCCTTGAACCCTAAAAGTTTGCTCTGGACTGCCTTTACCCAACCTCTGCAAATCCATCAAGGCTATCAGTTACTCTTGCATGAATTCAGAGAATAAACTGGACTGGACTTCTACATGGAGAGACTGTTTTGCTTTCTCTACAAAAGGGGAAAACATTTGCAAACAGATCTTTGCTAAGGTTTATTTACTGAAAAAAGTATGACCATGCCAGCATTTGCATAGTAGCTGCAGTAATTGGCACCTTCATAAAGTGGGAGGTGACTACTTTTTGGAACCAGCAATTTCAGAAAAAAGTCAATAGTAGTATTTATATTTTTGCATAAAATTTGCAAAAAAAAAAAAAAAGAAAATAAATAATTGCAGCTCAATTTGAATGGCTGAATTCCCAATAAAGGACTTTTTTTTTCTGTTTTAATTTTGTTTTGTTATGTTTTATTTATCAAAGTCAAAACTTCAAAAGTTTTGAAAAATGGAACCCCTGGTACTGTAAAAAAAAATGGTTTGGATGACATCAGTTGTGAAGTTTGAACAGGATCAAATTGTAGACGGGTTGGCAAGCAGCAAGGTGAGATCCAGTGCTAATTTTAAAAACCCCTAATTCTCTGTCCTGTTTGACTGCTGTTCTCATTGTAACATGAGGAATGATGGTAAAGGGACAGGGACATTGTTTGACAAGGACAACATGGTAAACAATGGTACAAATGGTATCATTTGTACCATTGTTTATGGTACTATTGGGGGAACTGTTGGGACTGGACTGCTACACTGTTGTGTCCCAAAATAGCATCCACAGACAAGTTATTAATTGAACACATGTTTTATTTTTTCTCCAAGTTTAATACAAGTACAAGTTCATAGTAACATAGTATAAAAGTAAATCATGAGGAAGCTGACTCTTCAACATTTTCCTTGGATATCCCTTTTCTCGCCATCAGCATAATAAGCAGAAGATTCCTCAGTTTAACTCACCCAAATTGTGCACAGTTAAATTTGTTGAGTTGAGTTTAGCAGTTTTAGCTGTGCGTCTGGACAACATGCTGTCATTTCAACTTGGACTCAATCTGAGTGAATCAATCTTCTGGTCTGACACCACAACCGTTCTGCAGTACATTGCAAACACAACGACACGGTTCAAAACATATGTAGCTAATAGAGTGTCCATCATTCGTGATTTCACAAAGGTTACTCAGTGGTGATACATCAGCTCAAAGTTAAATCCAGCTGATGCAGCCTCTCGAGGCAGGAAGGTTGGCTCTTTTTTAAAGTCTTCCACCTGGATCAATGGGCCAGAATTCCTCACAAAACCTGAGATGCAACGGCCAGCAGGGATTAAGGAATTACCTGTCCATTTAAAACCTGATCCAGAGGTTAAAGATGTGACATGTGCAGCTGTCCTGGAGGAAGTGTGCTCCATCTCTAAGCTGCTCATGTACTTTTCCAGTTGTGTAGCATGGATCCTGAAAATAAAAGAGAGGCTACGAACAAAGAAGTTGCCAACTGCACATTGTGAAAGTCAAATGTGTGATAAACAGGACAATGAAACGGATGCTCACCTCACAACTGATGATCTATCCAAGGCTGAGGAAGCCATAGTGAGCATTGTGCAGAGAAAACATTATGGCAGTGAAATAGCTGCCCTGAGCTCTGGTGCAGTGAAGAAGTCAAGTCATCTGTACAAGCTTGATCCTATTGTTACTGATGGTGTGTTAACATTTGAAAAGATTCAAGGGTCATGAATAGCTTTGCAAGACACTCTGTTATGTAATGACGTTCTTTATCTGTCTCAGTAGAGCTGCATGAGGACCGACGGTTCATGCCTTACACAGATCAGGCTGCATTGAGATCTGCTAGCTTCTCACAAGTGAGGTTCCAAGATGAAGCTTTTTCAGCTGTTTAGCTAAAGAAAACCTGAATTGCAGAATGGAAAAAATAAATATTAAAAATTCTTCTGCTTTACCAAACTGTTTTGGTTTATTAGCAAGTACTCTGAAAGTTTTTTTTTTATTTGTTTTCGCATTTTGAAAGTGCTTACAAAGAGAGTGTCATTCCAGCTGCATTACAGGGAGAGTCATAATACAGCTGAATGGATTCACTGGTGCTTGACTCTGGAAAGGCCAGGCTTTAAGGATCACCAAACATAACATTTCCAACCACACACACAATGCATTACAATGGCCTTCACACAACAGAAACTTGTGTTTTGTTTTGTTTTTCTGACAAAGGCCACGCTGCAATGCTGCACTTTTTGAAGACTTAATTAAAAGCTGGACCAGCAGTATAAAAAAATAAATAAATTCAATTGTGAGTATCTCTGAAACTCATCTGTTGTGATATTTAGTTTTATTGATAAGTTTAAATCAGAGAGTGGGCGGACAAAAATAGAAGTTGGAAAGTTTTTGTTTTTTTCAGGACTCTTCAAGAGAGACAGGACACATAGTTAGTGAATATTACTCAAAAGACACCATATATAAAAATATATGAAACAACAGCAGACTTCCATTGCCTTTCAGGTTATATGTGGTTAAAAAAATAATCTTGAACAGATCTTTCTGCAGAATCAATAGAGAGAAAATCTGACCAATCTCAACTGCATACAACCATCAAAACAATGTTTTAATGGTTTGAGCTTCATCTAGATGAAGCTCAAAAACAAAATTATTTGATTAGCAAATTAAAATAATCAATACTATTTATACAATGTGCTTTACAATTTATCCAAACAACCAAAACCTTGCAATCTATAGTAAAGAAAAGAAGATAGAAGAATGAAATAGTTACTCTCATGCATTACTCTGAGAGACGAAAGAAAACAGATGAGTTCAATAGGTTGAAGTGAACCTATGGTCTCAGATGTCTAGATATATTTTTAAGTAAACCAGTCCTAATATTTACATCCACTGATTGATTGATTACCTTTACATTTTAATTTAGCTCTTGGAACATCTAAGACAAATACTCTCAGTAAAAACTGTCTGGAAGACCTCGTTTGTCTTGATGCTTCATACATGGTGAGGAGATCAAATTAAAAAAAATAAAAAAAAACCCACAGATGATAAACCAAAGCAAATATTCAAATTTTAGAAGACATGTTAAAAGGAACAGGCAAGATCGGAAACATTGTTAGGACTGAGAGAAGACACAGAAGATGAATAAAAACCCAGATGAACTTCTCTTGCCTGTGAGGTAAAAAAAATCCAAAAGACAGATCTATAATTTTAATTCCTATACATTCTAAATGTACATTCAAATATAAGCCAAATGTAAAATCTGACAAACTGTCTCATTAATCAGGAGAGTTGTCATCACCCTAGAAACATAATTCACTCATAACTCTGGAAATTAAGTCAAACCTCAATAGGTTTGTTTTGTCTTTGGGTTCATAATAACTGTCCAAAAGAAAAATGGATGCCTTCGTAAGCACACTCATATGGAGTTAATTTTAAATTGCAATATCTAATTTTGAAGGTATTAGAGATTTTATTTTCATCAAGCAATCTTGGCACGGGAAGCAGGCACCATCTTAATAAGCTTGTTTTGATTTGATTTGGTAAATTAACAACATTGATTTTATTTTTTATTTTTTATTTTGAAGTAAGGTATTTGATTGATTGTTCAGCAAAAGCTGTAGTGGAACAAATCTTATTAGAAGAGATCCAGATAATGACAATAGGGTCAACATATTCCAATGCATTGTGCAATACCAAGTGCCTCTGTAAGTCTGAGTTCTTGGATATTGTATTCAAACTTACGTTCTATTGAACCGAATTAGGAAGTATGAAAACTGACCTGCAATCCATCTTACTTAACTTACGTTACACAAGCTGTTGTGAGTCGCAAACATAACTGAACAAACAATGGATAGGTGTCAATTTCTCTGCAGAGAGGGTTGATCCTTAAAGGTGGATTGCCCCCACCACAGCACTCCATCCATCATACCCCTGGTACAGTTGCTAGATGGAAACTGCTGCTGAATAAAGGGCATTTGACAGCTTGCCTGGAGTCTGCCAAATGGCACCTAAAGGACTCCAGCAGCATGGGGAGTAAACATTCATTGGTCTTCTGAGACAAAAATGTAATTACTTCTTCTGAATGCAGGGCCTTACAGCTGGCGAAACCAGGTAGCATGCGTAGCATCCTGAATGTCAGCCCCGTGGTGAGGCATTATGAGGGCAGCAGGAAACAAGTGCTGGTAAGAATGTTATGCATAGAATGTAAATTATGTCTGGATTAACATCTAAAAATACTATTTGAACAGGCCTCAGACTAATGCCTGGACATTAGTTTGAGAGTCTGAAAGAAATCCAAAGAAGTCCTAACAAAAAAAGATTACTAAGATATCTTTTAATTTTGTGTTTTCTGAGGAAGTTGTGATCAGTCACTATTAGTATGAAACTAATGTTAGGCCAGTTACCTCATGCAAAATTATAATGGTGTATAAAACAAAAACAGGCTGGTATAATGAAAGCATTGTTATCTCAGTTTTGCACTGTTTTGAATCATTTTGGATAGTTTTCCCGGTTTCCCACAGCACGTGTTGAAGGACCAGTATTGGTTTCAGACGTCTGTCTCAATAAAAAATAACCACAAATCTACTTCTTTTACAGTCTAATACAAATGTGAGACTGTGGCGTTTCACAAAAACTTTGTTTACATGAACTACTACAATTCCACTAATCACTTCTTCACAAAATGCAGATTATGCCTTTAAGGTTGTCTGTTAACATTTATTTCACAATTTCTGAAATGAACATTGAGTGTTATTATTTGTTATTATAGGCATTTTAATTGCCAACATTTTTTATCACAACCGTATTACTGGCTAAGCTTGCTCCAAGGTAGAACTTTCTTTTTTATTAAATAGCAGCAGAATATTACTTCTGAGATCCATGGATCGTTATTAATAGGATATATGCTCATAATTTTTAAGTTTTTGTTATTATGAAAAGTAAATAAAATTTTAACTTTCAGCCCTTTATTTTTCTGCTTAATTCTTTACATAGAAACTACAACAGTTACTGATGAATTACACTCAACCACATGGTCTACTTTATAAATGCTCTGTGTTTCCTGTGTTTTCATTCCTCCTTATCCATTGCAACAAATCATAGTTTTACATTAAAACTATGATTTTAATGTGGAAATCTGCAAATGTGGAAGCAGGAAGCAATCTACAAAGCAGTTAAGATGTGCCTTCTCTAGGCAGTAACTAACACATGCATAGTAAATTCTTGTTTTAATAGGTGTCATGGAGAAATGGTTGTGTGCAATGCTTCATACCTGGCATTGTTTGCTAAAATGAGAATTTCTTTCCTGTTTTTTAGGCTGTGTCAAAGTAATTTTGCACTTGGTTACCATCCAAATAGATTTGAAAAAAAAAAAAAACAAACGCACCAACAGCTGACTTATCATTTAGCTGATTTAGGCTGCAGTTAGTCAATGAAGGGAAATATTTCCCAGTTCCATCATAATTAGCACAGAGATGAAACAAACTAAACCAAGCAGAGTGCAAATGTTCAATAATAGCTTTCACTAAATTGAACACTATGTATTTCATGCTACATGGGCTTCCATTCCTCTTATGGTTGAATGCATGGATTATAAATACAAACAAGATACCTACAGTAAATTAGAGCTAATGAACTTAAAACATGAATTTGATTGATGTTGCTTGTTGCCCCTTTCATCTGTAATAACTTCTCATATCTGGGCCATTGCTATTATCACATTCCTTTTAAGATTGTTAGATGGGTGGACTTCTTGTTTTTCACAGTCTCGCATCCTAAAATATGCTTTTTGTATTAATTTTGTTCACATAAATACACAAGTCTGTGTAAAAGCCTGGGAACAACTTCTATGTATTCTTTATTTAGTTTTTCAGTGGGAGGAAACTTTCCTCCCACTGAATTAAATTCATAGTCATAAACCTGACATTTCAAATTAAGAGATTCAGACAGAAAAACCCCAACACTGCTTAAAGGGTTCAGATGTTTGCAAACAGCATTGTAATAAAAAAGGAGTAAATAATAGCTTGTGTAATCAGTTCCTATTATATTATGTTGTGGTGTATTTCTCTGGAGGCTGCAGGTTGTTTTCTGTTCAGCTATGAGGTGATTTTTGCTGTTAATTGACTAAAAACGGCCTTCAGACTCTTGGCGGATGTGCATTAAGCCACAAGATAAGCTCATCATAATTTACCCACTGAATGGGGAAATTTCTGTGTTTATTCACTCATATTGTAATCTCATAGTGGGTGAGGCCACCTCAGCTCATTTTGTTGAAAACAAAATTAATGGTCACAGCAATAACAGCCGTCTCAAGACCAGGCAGAGTGGTATTTTGTTAAGCTTATCAGATTGGTGAACAGCTCATAATACACATATGAGCCTCATCCTCCTCTGTGAATGGCCAGCTGTCTCCGTCTGCTCTCCACATTATCAGCACAGAAAGAAGGTATGGTGTTTCCAAATCCTAATTAAATGACATTTTAACACTCCATACCCCACACCTCTTCAAGAGTGGACATGTCTGTAAGCTAGGAGGTTATTAAAAGTGGCACAGACATATGAAAATCTCACTAATGAATCAGTAAACCTTTCTTACAGGGACTATCAGTTGCTCAACCAAGTGGAATGGTCTCATTGTGCAGTAGGGTGAACTGAAGAGCTGGTGAGACCGTCATGGAAGTCCCCTGGAGGCTGAAAACTGATTATTAGTTGCAAACTGTGCGAGTCCAAACTCTAATTTGATAAGTTGAGAGGATAAAATGTTCCCTTGTCTTTTTTTGTCATTCTGACATTGCAATTATTGCTGTAAAATATCCTATTAATGGAGACATACATTCTTTACACGTATTAAGATTTCAGTCAAACTAAAGATATTTTATTTAATATTGAACTATCTTGTTTTCCAACAAATCTCTAGTGCAGCTAGAATTACACTGTGATTTAACTACACACATGTTGACTCTATTAATCCATATGTGAATGATAATTTTGCATGTCATTGTGCAAAATGATCAATCCGGAGAAGAGTTTAAAAATTGTCTCAAAGTAGCATTTATAGAATATCTTAACACAGTGATGAAGGCCATCAGTAATTGAAGACAATAGTGAGTACAAAACCTAATCCATTTTCCACACATTTATAAAAGGATGAGATACAAACCAGTCAGGCAAACTGCCAAGACCTCAACAGCAACACTAAAGGAGATGCAGGAATTTCTGCCAAGTACCGATTGTTCTCTACATTTGACAACAATAAATGAATGAATCCTTTTTTATGAAGGACTTTTCAAAGACATGGTTACGAGGTGCTAAACAAAATCCTAAGCATCCCAGGTCATAAAAGTGGGAGGATAAAAACTGTTTAGACATAAAATATCTCAAAGACTTGATTTCCTTTATTATTCAAGTCTTGTGCAGTAAATGAGTATCAAGTTCTTATTCCAAGACTATAGACGAGGAAAGTAAATGTTTGGACACAAAAGTCTACATAGATGCTGATATCTGGCCATTAATGCTTTACTTGTAGGCTTCAATACTTTATATATGTTACAAAGTGGAAGGTCTGTAAGAGAGGCATGTTTTGATATTGCTCTATGTCTTTAGAGAGAATGTGTTTTGAACTTAAACACTTGAACCCAACCTTAAAAAAAAAGAACAAAACTGTACATTACCTATAAAACATCATAAATAGTGAAACATGGTGGTTTAGTCGGTTTTGACCTAACTGTTTCTGGAAAGTGAAGGTGATAAAGACTTTTATCTGTGAGCAACACTGTGACGAGCACACATGAACAAAACCCTAATTAATTCATTAAAGTTGAGAATGTTATAAAGTCAGCTAAAATACTGTTTGGTCTTTGAAGGAGACTTTATTTTATTTCAAACACTTGGTATTTTCACAGGAGATTGTAGACTTTATATATCCTCCTTACTTGCTAGTAGAGGGATAAAACACGATTGATACTTAAGGAAGAGACCTAAAGCTCTGTAAAAATCACACCAACCAACAGCGGTAGTTAAAAGTGATGGCTAGCTCGGCGTTTGAACGAGGTTGGCAATGATTTCACTGTTACCTGCAATGTCATCTTTATTTGTCTCTCCTAAACAAACTCAGAATATCATTGTTTTCTGCTCTTTAATGCACGTGAAAAGCTATCTGAAATCCCTCTGGAAGGAAAAAAAAAAACCTGTGAATGTAACGTTCCACTGTTGAAATTCTACCTAAAATTAAAAAAAAAAAAAAAAAAAAAAAAAAAACAGGCGCTGGCTAGAGCATTAGAGAACGTCCAAAGTGAATCTACATTGTTCACATTTTAATGAGTCTCTTCTACTGTTCTCTACCTGCTCACTGCAAATGAGGGCAGCCTGCCAGGAATATTTAAACAGAGAAGTTCCTATAAGTAGAGAGGGTACATGGATTATTGTCTGCTTTTTTTCAGTCACATACACTTGGCCATGATCCAAACTCTGCTATAGCAGATCAGCATCTACTGTAATCCTGGCAGTCCTATTTTAAGCAGCTGACTTGTCCTACTGTTTTCTCCTCCTCGAGCTGAAATTTTCCATGGATTTGACTTTTTGCCATATTCCAACAATGACCTTCAAAATTATTCATTGAGATTTTGTGTGCTAAGCCAACAAACAATAGCACATGATTGTAAAGCGGAATCATAATGAACAATTATTGACTAACGTTTCTTATTCTTTCTTTTTCTCGTCCAATTCTGTCTAAACAACATGGAACTCTGCGGGAGATCTAGTTCAGATATACTTTATAAATGTTCTTTTTCCAACACAATATGAAAATAAATGTCTTGGGATAATAGTGCTACCTCCTGTGGTGCCACGATTAATGAGGACAAAGATGTATTAAAAATATATGGAACAATTAGGAATATTTAAAATGTTCTTTTACCTATTGTACAACTTTTGAAGAAATTCTCATATTGTAATTTCTGGATATCTGTCTATTTTAATTCTCCTTGCATGCACTATATGTGCCCAGTACACATGTAAGCCTCAACCTCAATCTGTGCCATTGTGCTTGGTCATACAGAAGAGATAACTGTTTCATGATCAGAACTTAGTTGCTCTCTTTGATCCCTAATGTGATGATTGATGATGGCACTTTAACCTGGAGGCCACCGCTGTGTCTTCGATCGTCCCGCAGCCATGTTCATCACATTCACTTAAACTGAGGGGCCCTCGTTGGTGTGAAAAATGGATGGGTCAGGGGAGAGACAGATTCCTTCTGCCGTCGTGCCACTCACAGTGCACAGGTGTGAGGTTAGGCAGTAATGGCCATGCAGAGATGAAGGAAAAGGAAGCATATTGTAGTTTGAGCTGTTGAGTATTTAGATATGAGAGGAATTTGAAGTGGTTATATGTAACAGCAAAAAACTGTAATATATACATAAATTGAGGGATGTGTTGCCTGTTGTACAGTATGTTATTTTCTTTGCAAAAACAATATTTAAGTCAAAAGCACATATTTTGTTTTTATTTCATTGGACTGATTGATTTGATTCATTGTTTTTTTAACCACTATTTGAACAGATTGACTGAAAGGTGCAGGAATAGGGGCAAGGCTTATAAAAAGAAACTAAATAAACATGTAACAATCACTAAGCAGAGATATAGAAAAAGGAAAAAAAAAAACAATCAAATACCAAGCTTTTAAGAATGTTAATTGTGAAATTTTATAATTCCTTTCCATGTCAAAATATGTATTGCTTTGTGTTGGTCTATCACATTGAATAACAATAAAATACACTCAATATTGTGGTTGTAATGAAGGTAGGCACTTTAATAATTCACCAGTAATCTTCTCCTTCAAAAGTTCCAGCACCAGGTCCTGATGTGATGGTAACGTTATAATGTGCAGCAATATTATAGCCAAAGACATGCCCAGGTTATTTGAAGATAACCTGGGCATCAGAACTGAGATGGTTGTTATTTAAATAGACCAAGTGACATTTTCATTTTCATTTTCTTCTTTCAACTCTGATTTTTAGGTCATTACAGGAACAGAGGGTTTTTTTTTTGTTGTTTTTTTGTTTGTTTTTAAATAAATAAATAAATAAATAAATAAATAAATAAATCCCAGACAAAATTTTATGACACAGTTGAAAAGGTGGCAGAACACATTTTCTTATTAAAAGTAACCCTGAGATGACTCTGCTTAGATGCCAGTTGATTTCCTTTCACAACATTGATGAGATTATCTTAGATACCACTGATAATTAATCATTTCTTGTCAATACAACTTTTTTTTTTTTCTGGGAGGGTGGAGGTGCTCAAATATTGACCTGAGTTTGCACAGGCCTGTCTGAAGTCGTATCAGTTCTTATAAACGTCCTTTATAAGAACAAATTCACTGCTCGACTAATATATTTTTTGTATTATTCAAAGTGTGAAATTCATTTAGTCAGAGGAAGAGAAAAATATGAATTAATTTTTCTGTCAAGCTCCATACTTGAACATTTTTTGGTTTTCCTAAACCCAAAAAAACTTGTGAAGTTTTATAATTAGCTGATAATGAATGTTTAGAGGCTGTGTGAGTAAAGTCTTTCATCTGCAAAGGCAGACTGTTGAATTTTGTCATGTTAGGGCTCCGTGTGCATGTGTGCAGAGATATTTTGCTTGTTCAAAAGCAAAGAGACAAACTGTTTCTCCAACCCATGTACTATGAAAAATGCCTTAATCCTGACAGTGTATTTTGTTTCCTGTTGTGAAAAATGATAGTTGAACTTTTCAGTGGCGGCTGCTCATGCGCCACCCTCCCTTCTGTGGATGGGGGAGAATCTAAAAATGATCTATAAATATGATTTTAAAACATATTACCCAGTTTTTCTCAGTACTGTGTGCCAAAACTAAAACTATTTACACAACCTTACCACCAACTAACTCATTTAACCGTGAATTTCCCCTGACAGATTCCAGTCAGTTTTCTTCTAGCACCCCAGTAGTGAAATATAGTGTGTTCGCAAGGTAAAAGTAACATTTAGCCAATCAACATCGTTGAATTTAAAGCTTTTGGGGCGCTCTTAATTTCGTCCCCATCTGGAATATGTTGGGACATATCATAGTAGGTAGTGGTAAAGCAAACATTTCTTGACAACCGCCAAGAAAAATCAAGACGATGATGATGTGGGAAAGTTTCATCAATCACAACATATAATTCAAGCACTTATTATATATTTAAAAGACACACAATTAGCTAAGATGATTTAGTATGTATGCGAATGTGAATGTATGCATGTATGTATAAAATATAGTTATATTGGGGTTTTTAAAGATACAAGATAAATTTAATTTCTGGATTGCACCTAATACACCGAGCCTGTATACTGCCAGTAACCACCAGATCAGAAGAAGAAAAAGCAGAAGAAGAAGAAGAAGAAGCAGGAAAGCTTCAAGAATTTGAGGAGGGTCCACACTCCTTACCAGTTGGTGGCGGTAATGCTCACCTAATGTTCTAATGTTCTAGATTCTCCTGCCAGTAAATTTCAAGAAAAAGAAGAAGAACTTGAGGCTTGCAACAACCACTGCTGAGTGAATGAGCTTAACTCATTCCACTTTGAATGAGTGTAGAGGAGTTGACAGAGGTTGGTAAGCTACAGCTTTTGTTCTTCTGTGTGTTTTATTTGTTTTAGCAGCCATATTTATCTGCTCATTTTTGCTGTTCACTCTTCTGTTTGGCAATTTGGTCTTTGCTAACAATCAGCTATGAATGATGCTGTGTTTTATTTGATGCATATCTTTATTTAGTTATCATAATGCTAACCATGCTGTGGATGCATGTTGCTAAGATTTCTTTTTGATGATAATGCTCCTGTTGCTTCCTTTGAGTTTCTGTTGCTGTTAATAATGCTCATGTTTGGTTGATATGATGCTTGCTGAGTTAGGTGATACTTTGAGGAGCTGAAATACTGCTTGCTGACTCAGATCTGTGAATATTCATACCTGTAAGTGTTTGTTAAGCTTCTGGTTGTCAGATATTTCTATGGTGTTTCTTACTGTTTTGTTTTATTTTAGGGCTGTGCTGTCTTGTGTCAGTTGATTCTCTTCAGTTTTATATGGGCGACATAATGTTAAATGGACCCCCAACTATAGCATTATGGAACATAAAAGAACATTGTTTAAAAACACTATACTTGCCTATAATTTGGCAGTTGAAGGGATAACGAACGATAATGAGTGTTTTTTTTTTTGTTTTTTTTTAATGTTACAACGCCCCACAAAATGGACAGAGAACTAAGTGATGTTTAGTTCAATTTTATTACTTCACAAAATCAATGCACAACTGTAGAAACATTTGGAAATGATCAAAGATGCTATTTGAGAAGTGCTGAATAAAACTTTGGAGACATTTAACAACAAAAGATGACATTTAATGAATATGTCAGAATAAAAAATACATAAATATAATTCCTTTGGAAAATCAGTCAGGCTTTTTTCTCGAGTTGACTGCGTACTCCCTATTTGTGCCTGAACAGACCAAAGTAACCCAGTCACCATGTTCAACAGCCATTTAAGAGTTCCAGATCCCAGTTGCTCTATTGATTAGACCCACCCCATTTAGTACCCTCAGATAGCTCTGACAGGTAGAGAAGAACACTAGAACCAGCCCAGTCATTATGCAGTGCACCTCACACAGCAATCCAGTACACCACACATAAGCATCACTGTGTCCTTATCAGGATGCTCCAGCCAGCCCTCGGAGGCTTGCTTAACATGTATCACCAAATACTCCAGGCTGATTTAGTACACATCGGAGTTCACACATGCCTACAAACTAGCCAACCCCAATAATATACAATTATGTGGTGGAGGTTTCTAATTTGCATTTAGATTTAAGTTCTTTTTTTTTTTTTTTTTTCTTTTACTTTTTCTGTTACTGAAACCTGAGGTCCTGACGGCTTTTTTTAGATTCCTGACTTTTACGCTGGAAAAAAGTTTGACCTCACAGGAACCCAGAGCATCCTGAGCAATGCGTCTGACTTCTGTAATTGGATTTGTTTGACCCTCATTTCCTCCAGTTGATCCCTAGACAAATCCAAAAACACATGCAGCTTTTGATAAAAGATAGTGAAAGTCACTCAATGGAAAAAAAAATAATAATAATGTAATTTGTTTCAAATTTTAAGAATAATGGAATACAGCTTTGAATTAACACTTGCAATTAGACATTATGAGAAAATGTGTGTCAACAACATATGCTGACCAGACCTAACATTCATTCAGAGTCAGAATGGTTAATGGGTTTGTGCAATTAAGACATACATATATATTTTTATCTTTTCTTGACTTTACGTCACTCATCATTTTGGAAGCGTCTGTCTTAATCGCACAAGGACGTTGAGGTGTGACTTGCGCAGAGGAACCTGAGACTGAGGACCAAAAAGTCATCAAAACAGCTGGGTGTGCTTGTGTAATAACTGTCATAAGTGATGAGAAAGCTATTAAACTAGCAGATGGGCTACACAGCAAACAACTTATTTATGGTAGACCAGACAAATGGCCCAAGGTTTAACAGATTGAAAGGGGATAAAAAAATAACCCATCATTTATCTTCATGTGAACCATCATGTTCAAACGTTTCCTGGGTGTTTGCATGCAGATCTGTTCCTGCTTCTGGGCATTGACAGGCTTTACCTTTTGTCGACAAGCACGTGCTGTATTCATATTGTGTTTTGCTCCATTTACAGATTTTGAGTTTTCACCAATGCCTCTTAGAGGAGGGATAATAAGGCAGCTTGCACACTGTCTACGCCGAAGAACATAAGACGAAAAAAACAGAAATTAATGAAGAAATTTAGTTCTGAAGACATTTCCTGAAAATGGTAAATGATGTATGGCCTGTCCTTGTACAGTGCTTTATTTTGCACACAAAGAGAAAAGATAAATTCTCTAAATAGAGAAAGTAGCAGATTTTACAGTTATTTATTTCTGAAAAAACAATCAAGGTGTTCTTTTTTTCTTCTTCTCTCAGTGATCTGTCCCTCTGTTTCCTTCATCTGATGTGAATTTGCTGCCACCCTTTGAATGAGACCATCATTGATGCTGACAGTCACAAGCATCTGGGAGGGATAAGGTAACCCAGTGGGTTGGTACAGATCACAAAAATGATCTCGAATAAGGAAGCACATTCAGGCAGACAGTGGAAAGAACATGGAGACATGAATGACACCATTGCCCACATAAAGCAAAATTGAAACAGCACCTTGGCAAAAATGTCAAATGCTGTTGAAATGTTATTGAGCCACATGATTTTATATGAATTCACTGAGCTGTAAATGTTTTGTCACCAATGTCAATGTAATACTGAGTCCTTAAACAAGGACAACAGGACTTCTTTTCAGGTTTTTTAATGAACTGCATCCCTCAATTTAATAACATAGATTAAACTACAAAAGGCATATTTTCTAATGTGGAGTGTCCCCTTTGAAATAAGTAAACCACAACATAAAAGAAAGCACTTCTTAACTAACTCACTTTGGTTAATGTGAGCCCACATATTTTCCCTGTGGGAAAACTGCAGAATAAGTCTTAAAAGTTCTGTGAAGCTTTTAAACTTCTTTTAGTGCTTTAAGTTCTCTCTGGCTGCTACCATTTAAGAAGTAAGCAAAGTATTATCATAGGACTGTCATTTAGTTCAGGCTCGACTTGAAACATGAGGAAAGCAAACAACTTTGAACAATGTCAAAAATATGGTGAGCAGTGCGACTTCCTGGCTTAAAGAAAATGCTGGCTTCAGTTACAGAGATCCAAGTATGTCCAAAGATGGAACAGTTTCACAGAATTGTGCTGGCAGGCAAGGATAATTCTTGTCCTGATTGAAATCTTTGACTCCAATCCTAGCCCTGTTTGAAGATGCATGCCCTCTCAGAGGGAACGCTTTTCCCCGGGTTGCAGGTGTCTCATTGTGATATCGCCCTAGGAATGCAAACACAGATAAAATGAACTATCACCCACAATTTGATTGAACTGTCAGCTCCAACACTTTCTTCTTCTTTGAGAAACCAACAATGGACCATTGCTGTAATAGCCTTGGGGATATAACCAAAACAAGGTTGATTCCAGTGTCCTGTGTTATCTATTCATTATGGAAATAAGATTTGTGAGCCTTGCTGTCATTTGCAGTCATAATATTTGTCTTTTGTGAATGACCCTTGAGAAACGTGCAGCCAAGTTGGATAAAAACTGTAGTGCAGCGTTCCTTGGTTGAAATATGATTCCTTTTAAATTGACAGCTGTGTAAGACTTGATGAGCTACTGTTGTACAGTCCTGTAAAAAAAAAAGTTTTTCCCTGTTTATAAACTTATTTTATTTTTGCTTTGTTACCACACACGTTTTAGGTCATCAAGCAATTGTTAGGGTCAGGCAAAGATTTCCTGAGTAAATGCACTGGGGGTGAAAATGCAGTTTTCGCCCCCAGTGCCTTTCCCATTCAGTTCCACCAGACTAACGGCAGCAGCAATTAGCAAACGCCTGGTGGAACTGCAAGTCTGCTGAGCTCATCACGTGAACTGCTTCTCCATTCAACCCTAATAAGAACAGTTGTGAATGCTATAATGGAACGGCATCGATGAGATGAGTTCCTGAAGATGAGTGGAAAGAGAAGGAGCTTCTTAAAGAGACAGGCGTCAAATTGCCAAGCCGATTTTGTTTTAAGTTTTGTTTGACAGATAAAACAGTTTCTCCACAACTGCATAGTTTCTTGATTGTGCCTAGAAAATACATAATAACTCCTTTAAGTGGGACCAAAATTAAAAAATAAACTTCAAGAAATCAAATCCTTTTGCAGCAAATTCACAATTTTAAAAGAATGAATAATAAAGTGTTTTGAGCATGCAACCAATGCAAAACCTATCGCAGTGCTGCATGCACTCTTGGGTTGTAGCCCTTGCTAAACTGTTTAGATTTAATATCCCTTGGGGGCATTGGCAGAAGACCTTATAGTAAAGAAAAACATATAGGCAAAGTCACAAACTCTGCAAACACATTCAATAAATCTATGCTGTAGCAGAAATTTCCCTTATTCAGGCTCCTTTCACAAAGAAGATACTGATTAGGGCTGATAAAAGCACATTCATGCCTGTGCAAAACATTTAAATTGCCTTTTTTCACTGCACTTCATAAGACAGTAGCGTAGTTGTGGTTATATACACATAGCAGAACTGTAGATCTCCTGCAGCTCCAATGCCAGACAGCTCCATTAATCTTCATTCCCAATGCAGACCTCGTTTTCTGTTTTTTCCATCCCTTTATCTGTAAACATCAAGGTAAATGTGAAGCCCCCACAGTGAAATAATCGATTTTTACAATCTGTTACTCATACAGCAACCTCTAAATAATACCAACAACAAAAAGAAGCAAAAATTGATGTGAGTGAGCCATTAGCAATGTATCCTCTGCAGGGCACACGCCAAGTGTCGTGAGTTACCTGATATTGCTGTGTGATGCATTGGTTGAAATGGAAAGAACCACGCTTTTTCTTTGACTGACATGTTCTGGAAGTTGCATATCATGTTTTAGTACAAAATGAAACAGACAATGTGACTTCAATCTTTCAATACTGAAAGAAATTCCCTGATTTCAAATCAGACATATCAAAAAAACCCTGTAAATGTAAAAGTTGTTTTGCTAGGTGTTCTTTGCTAGTCTGCTCATGAAAATACAAATTTGACCTGCTGATGTTAGCTGGGTTAGTAGGTGAAAGCCAACTTTCCTCTGCTTAGCAGATAGCATGCTGCTCACTAAATTTCCAGAAAGTAATTGCCTAAATTCTTTATTTTGACAGAATATTTTTCCAAAACGAGAATACATTTTGCGGCCTGCTTTCAGCCATCTGTCTGGCAGTGTAGAGCAACAGTTTGGTGATGGAAAATTTAACCCAAGGATTTTAAAACCCTTTACACACACTGAAAGTCAGGCCTTTCTTCTAATTAAGACAATACAGTATGGACAATTAACCACTAATCAAAGGTATCCCAATTCACATAAAATAACACCATGTTATTTTTGGACATCCAGACCAAGCTCTCAGTATTTTTAGTTTCGCGTACAGACTGAAGGGATTTTGTTCTGAATGAACATCATGTTTTATACCTAATAAAAAATCCAGTTGTACAAGTTGAGTCCAATAACCCAAGTTGAACTTCTTATTTTAAAACGAACAGGTTATGTGAATATATAATCTGACTACAGACAAGACTAAAGATATTTCATTCGGCATTTACCATGCTGACCCTTGGCGAATACATCTTTTTTTCTGAAGTGCAACCTTGATAAAAATGAATTTGCTCCAGTGTCAGTTTAAATGATGAAAAGGCCCGCTCCTGCCAACAGAGAAAAAGGCCTGTCTCACTCAATGAAGCTGACTTGTGTTCTCTGGGCAACAAGAAACCAAAGCTTGAAGTTAAAATTCATAGCCAAGTTAAACATATATACTTCCCCTTGTTCTGGCAGAGTCGTCTCCATAAAGACTGTTTTACTGCCTGAACTTAGTCATCACTCCTTCCTCTCTCAAACAACAGTCTTCTGATTAATGAATATATCTTGCACACATTGCATTACAGAAACGGTATATTAATGATTGTATCGACTGTTGGTTTGAGACTGTATTGCACTTGTAGTTCTTAAACACCGTTATACTAACTCGGTAAGAAATGCTTTGCTCAACCAGGAGTAGAGGTCACAATTTGTACAGATTGTATAAAATGTTTATTGTAGTAAATGTCGTTAAGCTAATACTTGTTCGTTGTTGTTTTGTTAATACTGGTATATGATTAGAAAAATGTATTAAAACAAGCATGTTCCCATTATGTCAACAAATAGCATTAGCAAAACATGACATACACAGAAAAAAGCAGAAAAGATCACCTGGCGTTTGGTATTCAGATTTAATTGATTATTGATCTTAGTTTTAAGATATTCAATCATTAATAAATACATAATTAATGAGTCTTTGTAGCAACTTCCAAACTACACACATGAGGGAATGCTTCTTGATGGGGACATAAAGTGGAAACTCTGTCTGCTTAGTATGAAAATGTGATCCAACTCGTATTTTAAACTGTCATCTTAAAATTACTGAAGCACGCTTTTAAATGTTTGCTTTGTTGGTATTACCAACAGTATTTATGCTTTTGTCCCAAATAACTAGATCATAATCTACTTGTGTACAGGTAGGTTCATGTTCTTAGGCAAAAATGAAAACTGTTAGTAGTGATAGTGAAAACACCCCAGAGCTGCCAAACTGAAGACAATGTCAATTTACCAACACATGCATAGATCCAGAACTTAAAGATCTGCAGCATCAGTCAGAAATGTTAGTCGTTCAGTTGTAATGCTCTGTGTTTATTTATTTTTATTTTTTTTGTGTGTGTGTGTCTTTGGTCTTGACTCATGCTTGACAAGCAATACATTATATATAAAATAGAAATGCATGAAATATTCATCACAAACGTTTCACCAGCTAATATTGGAGACGTCCTTATCTTACATGTGTGCATCTTTATTCTCATGTTGCAGGATTGAACTCATAACCACAGATAACACCTCTTGAAAAATCGCAAGCTGTTTCTTCCGATGATATAAATCAGTTATATCATACGGTCTTTTGAAACTCATTATAGTTCCATTTCAAATTACTGATGGCACACCATCTGTTATGATTCCTGCCTACCGTATTCTTCAGTTTCAATTAAGCATATCCAGGGAGTAAGTGCACCAGTCATTTCCTTAATGTGGAGTTTGCTGGGTAACCATATAAACAAATATTATGCTTAGTGTTTCAAATCCACCTTGGTCAATTTGGCAAAGTCATCAATCTGGATATTATGTGATAAAAGCGTTATCAAACTACTTAACACTACTCTAAATTACTCACATATATATATATATGTGTAAACCAAAACTCGGTCATTGCAATGAATCTTACTATTCCAGGACAATCAAAAAACCTTACATATTTCTCAGAATTTTATTTTGTTTTTCATCTTTTCAGATGAAAGGAGATTGTGTCTTACGTTGGTTCCCAGAGTCTTAAGCATGACTGGATAGTCCAAGTTGTTTGAGGGTCAGTGTTTAGATTCCACACTCAGTGATGGCTGGCTGTGACTATGCAGTTCACCAGCTGCACAGCATCAGAGAGGAAGACTTATCTGGTCAGCAGAGAAATTCATCAGTTAGCACCTCCAAACTCTGGAAGAAGTCTACATTTCCTGCTGCATCACAAAAGCCATCAACATTATAAAAGATGCAACATACCTTCAATACACTCTGCTTCATCTCCTACTGCTGAGAGAGATATAGCAGAGATTTAAAACTTGCATGATCCATCTGAGAAAACACTTTTTATCTACAGGAGTGATGGTTTTAAACTATCAAGTTCTAGTATCTAATATCACACAATATGTAAACATATTGTGTGATATGTTTACATATCACACTCATAGAATTGTTTTTGTTTTTCCGTGTTTAGCAATTTTATTACATACTTAATTTACACTTATCTGATCCAAACATTTATACCTCATAGTTCCATGTGAGTGAAAATGACCTTAAAGAAATCTTATTTGAGGAGTCATTTCATCTGTTGGTGTCAGTCTGCCGTGTTCTATTAAGCTCAAAGTCAGTGCAGGCGTCTCTCTGGAGAGTACTTCATCCGTCTGTAGCACGAGCCAAACCTGTTAACTTGAATCTTTTCATCTCCAGAGTCTCTGCTTTCTGATCTAAAAATTGATCAAGTTTAAAAGAAAGCATTGCTTCAATCAAAAATAGTTTTTTTAAAAAAAAAAAAACATTGTTCACTTCCTCCACTGTTATTGCTAAAACTACAAGCAGACCGAAACTCTAAGACAGAGCAGAAAACTGACGTCAGAGTTTAAAACTTCTCCTCATTCCCTGATTGGCCTGGTAGAAAATCTACCAGAGGCAATCCAAGTGAAAGGGAGAAAGACCAGGCTGTGCTGTAAGCAAGGTTGTTTTGAACAAAATTGCACAGGAAGGCAATGGGCAGCAAAACTTAGCATGACCTCAAAGTTTCTGATTTTTACATACAACTACATCTAAATAAACACACACATGCAGTTCAGGATAAAGAGCAAAGCTGTGTGATAGCATAGGCTCACATTTCCCACACAGGAAATGTGAGTAGAGTAAAATCACAAATTGTTTGAAGAAACTCTAAGCATATATTCTAATAAGGCTTTCTGGATTGGATCTGTCCCCTCAAAGTTGTGAAGGTGTGTTTTTAACAAAGTTCCAGACACGCAAAGAAAAGATCAAGAAGCGTAACTGGAGATAATATTCTAATTGTGTGATTCACTGTTAAATCCAGACAGAAACTGGCTTCAAGGTAGTTCACAGTCACAGATTAGTGACCTTTTTTCCATGACCTTCAACCTTCTGAATAATCTGTAGGTGTGGGAGTACAATATAATGCAGGTGTGCTTGTATTGCTTTTTTTCTCTTAACAAAATGCTAAAAATATTAACTGAATTGATGGTTATCTTTGAAAAAGTTTGTATTATTTACTAATATAACAGAATAAACTGCTCTTTTCGTTCTTGCAGAAAATATTCGGAAAAAAAGTAGAGCAACAACCGATCTGCATGGAGGTAGACCTCTATCCTTTGAAACCCATTCAAGCTGTGAAATTCTGTGAAATCAAAGCCCTTTATTCAAAATGGATCTGAATCCAACACTTTTTTTATCTTTAGGACAAGTTCTTTTGTCTGCTTGCTCAGCGTGAATCAAATCCCCATTGGAGTTTGGGTTTTATTTCTGGTCTAACAAAAGCAGAGCTACGACTCACCAGAGAATTTGATTGTTTCTCGTAAGGTAAATCGAATGCTTCACTCATATGCAACTCTCAAGCTCTCTACAAGGAAAATGAACTTCTAGGTTCATTAATTCCAAACATATATTAGATATTTTCTAGCTTTGTGACGAAGTTGCAAATGGCTGCGACGTCACAATATCACAAAGCCTAACAAAAGAAACCTCGATGATTAAACAAGCTTATGTTTACTTAGGTGTTTTTAAATCATTCACAAGAAAATTCATCATTTGAGGGAAGAAGTGCTTTGCTCCCTGAAAGATTCAACCAGTGGCTAATTTCTAGTCTAAGCTGTTTAGCAGTTGTAAATGCTTTCATAAGTTAATAAACACACATCAAAGTGAAAAGGCTGAGGGTTGAAATTATTCCCCTCTTTAAAAAAAAAAAAAAAAAAGAATTTTATCAGACTTATCCAGCTATATATCATGTAACTGGCTGCAAGATATGAACAAGCTCTCTACACCCTGCATGAGAATATAACGGCCCTTTTAGAATTGACTTGTTAAGCATATCTACAGGGTCTCATAAATTTCTCAAACTGCCTAGTGTGCTGTGTGGATTTTGGTGAAGGCAATAAAAAATACTTTGCATGCAAACGTTGAGTGTTTTGATGTTTGATGGATTGGACTTGGCACACATGCATGAAAAGATAAGGAATATTCGATTTGCTTGTGCGAAATGGCATACAGAACAAAATCACTCAGTTCTATTAAGTTAGGCTTTATCAAAAGTAAAATGTGAATTCTTTCAATGAAAGCAAGACTTCATCAAGGATTTTATATTTTTCCACTATAGAGTAAATTTGAAAGATCTGCTGTGACTTAGTAGAAGATAACCAAACAATATTTCAAAAAGCATCGCCTTTGTCAAACATCTCAGCAGGTTAAGTACAGATAAAACTGGCTAATTAATTTCACATCGGTGTCCTTGATTGTGTGCACCCTCGCAGATGTGTTGCTTTCATTTTTACCTCAACTTTGCAGAAATTCAAACTTTTGTCAGGCTCTGAAATCGAAAGCATCTTAACCTTGTTATATTTCTTTTCAGCTTTGCTCTGTTTTCATTGAAAACAAAACAAAAAAAAACTTGTTCCGGCCCTTTTAATTATCAATCATTTTGTTTTGTATCGCTTCCTTGAACACAATTATTTCTTAGATAATATTACTTACATATTTAGACCTATGTATCACCTGTGGATCCACTGCATACTTTCAAATGAAGATAGATGGTTATGAGGAAATTCCAGCATTTCCGGTTCAAAATGATTTTACTGAGCCAAAAAAATGTAATTTCTTAAATTAGTGAACAGATTGCTTCTCTGTAAATGAATCATATCATACAGATAGTTGATCAGTCAAGGCCTCAGTGGGCTGCTACAGAAATGTATAAAGCAATCAAAACATGAAGACCAAATATCATACAAAATGCTACATATCAATCTCCCAAACTTTTAATATCTTATCTTTGTTAATCTGGCATTCATAAATGTAAATCAAGCCTGAACTGCAAACCTTCCATCCACCTTAACAGATGAGTGACATTAAGACACTGCTGAATGTTCAGTTTACCAGCTTTGGCTTTAGACTGGAAAGAGAAGGTCAGATATGAGACAGAGTTACTCTGAGTGCAACCATCAGAGTAAGCACAGAGAAACAAATGAAACGTTTAGCTTTCTCAGGGATGTGAATTTTGATTGTGTAAATCTCTTAAATACTGAATCTCTCTGTTGAGCTTTAACTGCTCGTACTCTTTTTCTTTCACAGTCCAACAAGCACCAGTCATTAGGAAGAAGGATTTCATGTCAAAAGTGAGCATAATGGCATGGACCGGAAATCACTGACATTCACAAAAAAAACTGATCTTTAATATAAAAAAAAAAAAAAAAAAAAAAAAAAAACTTGTTTTGTAAAATTTGTCAGACTTCAGATGTAACAAAGTCAGACTCAGTACCATAACAGAGAAAACAAGGTAGTTAGTACAACCAGCTTATTACACACATCACAAATATGCAAAAGAGCTCACAACTGCTCAAACAAATTTCCTTTGAATCAGCAGGTGGTTGGAGGAAAGAAAACAAACGCTATCACATAAAATGTCAAAATCAAGCAGAGAGGCTTTGTTATTGCTGTCGAGATTGACCATTGTGTTTTTTGTTTTTTGTTTTTTTTTCTCAATGCTAACATTAAGGTGCACCTGTTGTTGGCATTTGTTGTACTTCTCACTTAGATGTAACTTTATTGTGAAATTATCAGTGTTGTGTTCATTTATGTAAGCTTACAACAGCCTCAGCCAACATTTCTGGAAATGTTTTTCCTAAATAAAAGGAGGAAAGATTTATTCTACCCTGTGAAACAACACATTTTTTTATGTGTGATGAAGTGAACACAAACTTATACAGAGTACAACTCCATAAGTTTTTTAGTTTTTAGAGGTGTCACTGCAATTCATCCATTTTTTTATACCTAATTATCTTCTCTCTGTCTTAACTTGAGAGTTCAGTGTTCGATACAGAGACTTTGAATACGCCCAGAGATTCAAACAACCATTAGAAGAGGGTTATATTTCAAGCATCAGAGTGAGAGGGGAGTGAATCCTTAACAGTGAAAATAGTTTCTGTGCATGTCTGTGGTAGATATGGCATCTCGGATTTGAAATGGAATTTGTCAAGATGTCAGGAAAATCCATAGTTGTTTGTCACGGTTGGAGATCACATTACAGATGTTGGATGCCAACAAACAGTAGGCACTGACAGAGCTCAAAAGTACCTCTTTACTTAGCGGAAAAAAATACAGACAGGTAGATGGAGCCATACTAACACTGTTATAACCCTGTCTTTAGCCCTTTTTCTACCTGTACCTAGTTGATATGACTCAGTGCCCAAACTCAAATAAGAGCTGGTACCATGTAACAGTCTCTCTACGGCAGGGGTGGGTAATCCTGGTCCTCGAGGGCCGGTGTCCTGCAACTCTTGGATGTCTCCCTGGTCCAACACAGCTGAATCAAATCGCTGAATCACCCCTAAATGCAGTCAGGTCCTCCAGAGTTCTGCTAATGACCTTATTATTTGACTCAGGTGTGTTGAAGTAGAGAGACATCTAAAAGTTGCAGGAGACCGGCCCTCGAGGCCTGGAATTGCCCACCTCTGCTCTACGGGAACCCTAAAAACTAATTCACTAGGGAGGTTGTGTCTCTGGTTGAGACATGAGAGCAACTTCATCACAAACAACAAGTCTACTATTTCAGAAAACTTGCAACTGAGTGCATTCTGAGCTTTAAGGAAAATGGCACCTCTGAAATTAACACCAATGATCCAATGATGGTGCAGACATTGTTTTACTTTGAGCTGATGAACAAATACAAAGAGGTAGATGCAGCAAATGGAAATGAGAACTTGTCCTCCAAAAAAATAAATAAAAACTTTTTCAGCTCATGTAAGCACCAGAGGATGTTGCTGCAGAAAGAGTTGCTTTTTTTGAAAAAGGATCACATGCAGGACCTTTAACCCACATTACACGTATGGCTTCACGTCTGATCCTGCTGAGAGTCGTCTGTAAGGGTCACGGTTGGCAGGACGCAACTTTTGCATTGACATTCTTCTTGCATCCCAAGGAATCCAAAAGCTCAGTATAAAAAGATATACCTTAAGGCCGTAAAGCTCTTACGAATTGGGCTTTGGAACATTATTATTGCTTTTGAATGTTGAAATCTGTATTTATTTTCTATACTTATTACATTAAATATACATTACAAATGAAGCCAAGCCTTCAAGATAGTTCCATTTGCTGGTTCATGCTGTGTTGTGTTTTTTCACACATAAATTGCCTCGCTTTTAACACCTCACAAATTCTCTGTGCTAATTCAGGTCCTTTGTATAATTATATTTTTTCTCTATCTGACACAGTATGGACCAACACCAGTGTTTATAAAATTTTGCTTCCATTCATAGTAATATTGTAAATCCTTGGTAAGAATGATGCATCCCTCTAGGTGTTTTGTGGGTGGTGCCAAGGATTTACAATATTACTATGAATGGAAGCAAAATTTTATAAACACTGGTGTTGGTCCATACTGTGTCAGATAGAGAAAAAATATAATTATACAAAGGACCTGAATTAGCACAGAGAATTTGTGAGGTGTTAAAAGCGAGGCAATTTATGTGTGAAATCAGATGGACATGTCCGGCCCACATCAGATAGACGGACATGCCCATCTGATTACACAAACAGGGGACTATGTATCCGACAGGGGACATTTTTTAGGTCCCCTGTTGGTCATGTTCAAAATCATGTTAAAAACATGTTAAAAACCATCTGGAAAATTTTTAAAACTTTTGGTCATGTTCAAAATTATTTAAAAAAACATGTTAAAAACATGTTAAAAACCATCTGGAAAATTTTTTAAACTTTTGCTAAGAGGGGACCAAGTGTGTGTTGGTGTGTGCAGTAGATGTTCAACAGCGCCCCAGCAGGTTGGGAAAGGAATTGCAACGACCCAGATAACACACAACGCTTTTTGCACACAGTACTTAACAATACAAAGTTAGGGCTTTGGACTCAGGTCCATTTGCCTGTTTTGGGACCTGACCAGAATCCCTCAGTGTTACTTTCTTGAGAAATAATTAGATTTGGTTTAGTATGAAACAAGCTTTAATGCCGAAAACTGATCAAATGTCACAAGTCAAATAAATGGAACAGAAACAGAGTGACATTCACCGTCCAGCACTGAGCTTCACTCAGCTCACTTTAGGGCTGACACCAAGTGAAGCACAGATTGTAGAGCAAGTACATATTTTATTTTTCTCATTCTGTTGCATTCCTAAAGGGCAGTGTAATCAGTCCCATTTTGTTTATGTGCCAGTCTTTAGATAGGATGGAGCGACATCCACACTCCAGATAAAAAAGAAAATTACATTTTATTAAATGTCTTAATTCTTAATGAAGTAGACAGACAGACATACAGACAGACAGATATCTGTGTTTCCATCAGATGAGCCCAGGTCAAAGCAACAACAAGGGTTCACTGTTGGCTGGTGCAGAACGACACAAGACCCAAGATGGATTGTGTCGAAACGACATACACACTCTGATAAGGAAGACATACACACTCCGGATAAAGGAGCAAATGAGCTTTTGTCACCAATGAAATTATTACTGTGTGTGCAGAATCAGGATCACATGCATTAAAAACACTGGTCCAAGCTTTAATTTCAATGCTTACACCAAGATGGAGCAGAGTCCTTTCATTCAGCATCTTACTGGTTATCTCAACATGCAGAAGTGCAAATTTGTGTACATAATTAACAAACATCACAGCAGGAAAATGGTCCAACTTATCAGACCATTCCCAATCTCCAGCTTAGTATTTTGGACATTCGTAACAATATTGTCAATGGTAGATCTTCAGCCGTGTATTATTCTAGTGTTAGTATTAATGGTCAGATGAAAGGAAGTGGAGTGAAAAATGTTATAAATGTATTGACTATTTGTCCCAAAAACTTTATTCCAAAATCAAAACAATTCAAATCTCAAAAGTGATCAAAGCAAAATGAAATAAAAAACAGTCAATACTGTGCATCGTGGGTTCTGGTTTATACAGTCCAAACAAAAGGACAAAACAGTCAAAATGCGGCTCTTTGTTTACTTTATTCAGTTTTTAGCAAAAAAAAAAACAAGTTACAGGCTTCAGATAAACCTGCCCTAACTCCTGCACCTGTTCTGATAAAACTGACTGACTGATGACAGACAGCTACAAAGCCACCAGACCACCCACATGCCTGAAGACTCATCTAAACTCTACATATCTATACTGTGAAACACACCCACTTCCCAAACTGAAATCAATTCACTAATTAAGTGAATTACTAACCAAAAAACTTATTTAGAAACAACAAAATAAACATTCTAATTATTAATCAACTAGAAAACAGAAATAAAAATAAACTAAATAATCTAGATTCCAAACTTTAACTGAAAATAATGGAGAAATAGCTCCTACAATAAAATTAATTTGTAATTGGCTCATTCTTGAAGACGTCTACACTAGACTGACTGACAGACTTACAGATACATAGCAAAGCAAAACTTGCAAGGCAAGTACTCGGATGCAGCTGCTGGATATGTTGCTTGCCGTTTTGGAATGATTTGTCCTTTTCCAGACTTCAGAACAGAACTATTGTGTTGGAAGTTTCCCAGGTTTTTTATTTTAAGTGAAAAGCAAGGACTGCTTTTTTGATCCTTGCTTTTGTGCAAGCGCCTTGGCCACATCAGGTTTGTTTGAGTGCCTCTGTTTCAGATGTCTTATTATTTTTGAATAAGGCTTCTCACAGTAAAGACGATACTTTTTCTTCTCATACACACGTTTATGTGCAGTGTTGGATGACATTTTTACTGTGATGTCAGTTGTCGAAGGTGATTTTCTGTGGGGTACTTCAGTTGCACTTTCTTCTCCCCCTGGTGGTTGGTCATCATCCTCTGACATTTCCTGAGAAAGGGAACCTTGTTCTTCAGTATTCTGAAAGAAAATGTAGCTTATGAATTACTTAGCAAACAAGGGAATAAAATAATGCATGCATCACTTTTTTACATAGTTCTAATTTACTTTACTACTACTTGAGTAATTACACCCTTTATTACCTTTTCACAATCAGAAAATTCCTCTTCTGTTGTCGGAGATGAAGGCAGCAGGGTATTGACACAGATCTTTTCTGTGCAACGATCTGTGTCAGCCAGATCTGTAGCCATACTGTGGTTGTTTGTGCCATCAGAAGATTCAACACTGACATTTGGTGAATGGGATCCATCCTGTAATGATAACAAAAAGTAGTGAATAAATGTCTATATCAAGTAACAATATATATATATTTAGGCAATGTAATACAAAGTAAGATAAAATCTCCACTGTGGAAAAATCTGTAGTCTCTTACAGGAAATGATCATTGTATTGCTCTACCCTAAAGTAATTAAAATAATTACTTACTTTATTTTGATTCTCAGACCCAGTGTTGTTTGTGGTTTCAGTATAATCAGCCTGATGTGTCATACCTGTAAACAAAGTTAATCAGTTTTCATGAGTTACATAGTATTTTTAGCCCATAGCATTATATGGCAAATTTAAAGCAATGGTACTCACACATGAATGCCTGAAGGGCTTCTTCAATGGTGGGACGATCTTCAAGCGATGTACTCAGCATCCGGGAAATCACATTTGTTTGGCTGCTCCAACTTTCCTCACATTGAAGAGTGAATTTTCCCATTCTGACATTTTCAAATATCTGAAAGGGTTTCTCAAAGTATGGTGTTGTTGTTTGAAAGGGATGTTGGCCATCTGTCAGGATGTAATGCAACAAGCACCCCGCAACCTAAAATAACAAATTACATGAAAACAATGTTCTTTAGCAGTCGCAATAATAACCTTTCTTTAGTAAACTGTTGAAAATCTACTTGCCAAACAATGCATAGTGAAAACTTATAATGAGCAAAAAACAATCATGTAATGCAGCTTTATTAGTATTTCAAGGTCAACATACCTGGACTTCTGACTCCTTCTTGTATTTTTGGTCCATAGCACACTCATAACTTATCCAGCACATAGTTACAGCCAAGTTGTAAAACGTGGTGCTTTGTGCTGGATCCAGTTTGCTTGCCCCAAAGTCTCCAATATACATCTTATTGTTTATATCTGTAGACAAATAAAATTTAATTTGTCATATAATTATCACAACATAATGTTATCAAAATGTGCACTTTTGTTTTACACACACACACACACACACACACACACACACACATATATATATATATATATGACTGGATAGCTCAATAGATAAGGCGTCAGTATATCACCCGAGAGGGCGGGGTTCGAATCCAGTCTGGGTCCTTAGGCAACATCTTGCCTACTCATACCATGAGAGATACTAAGTTGCATAACTTAGTATCTCTCATGGTACTCATAACCAGAGCACCTTGATGACAAATGGGCTACTGGAACAAGACGGAAATGGGCGAGAGATGAAAATGTGGATCTGTTGGAATGCTACTACTCAAGTAACCCTAGTCAGAGAGGTTACATGCAAAGACTGGGGAAGGAATGGTTACTTCGACATCCCCAGTCAACACTAAGCGCTAAACAACTAGTAGCTCAGTGTTCCAACATCCGCAAACGGCAACTGCTATCACAACTTGAGATTGACGAGATACAACACAAAAATGCTACGGCAAAAAGGGAGGAACCCGGATGTCAGAACTGTGGGGACTTAACTACAAGTCCCCACCCAGTGAGGGGATACACGGCCCCAGTGAGCGAATCAGAGCTGAACGAGACAGCTGCTGACCTGAGAGAGAGAATCATGACCCGAATGACAACCAGGCCTCCCCGGCGCCAATTACAACGGCTTGAGTGAAGTACCATCAGAAAGTCTCATTGAGAACAATCCCTACCAACACCATAACAGAAACCAATGAGCTGATCTACAACTCAGCATCAGTGATCCTTGAGATACTTGGCTATAAGAGCAACCATGAGACCCAATACCCACCATGGAAAAGACGGTTAGAGGCTAAAATCAAGGTAACAAGGAGGGAAGTGAGCCAGCTGTCAGAGCTCCAAAAGGGTACAATGAAAAGCCTGAAGCACTCGAAACTGCCAAACAGAGACTCCAAGCCTTGGCTTGTCAAAACCTATTTTTAATTAAATTCCGTACTGCAGCTTTAAGTCTCGTTTGAGAACAGCCTTGGCTTGGAGTCTCTGTTTGGCAGACCCACCAAGGCTGGAGACTGAACAATACTGGAAAGGCATATGGGAAAGGGAGGCGTACCACAACAGCAATGCACAGTGGTTGATCTCTCTACGAGAGGACCATAGCAACCTCCCTGAGCAAGCCCCGGTAACCATCACTGTGACAGATGTCCAAGAAAGAGTCTCAGGTATGAAAAACTGGACAGCACCAGGGCCTGACATGATCCATGCCTACTGGCTAAAGAAACTCACTGCCCTCCATGAGCGACTGGCAGGCCAAATGAACCAGCTGCTACAAAGTGGGACTCACCCTGAATGGTTAACAGAAGGGCGGACAATCCTAATCCAGAAGGATCCATCAAAGGGGCCAGTCCCACCCAACTACCGACCAATAACCTGCCTCTCCACAACCTGGAAGCTCATGTCAGGCATCATAGCGGCCAAGATAAGCAAACACATGGATAAACACATGAGCACGGCACAGAAAGGTATCGGTGTAAATAGCAGAGGAGCCAAACACCAACTCCTCGTAGACCGCACAGTTGCCCGAGACTGCAAAACCCGACACACCAACCTGTGCATGGCTTGGATTGATTACAAGAAAGCCTATGACTCAATGCCGCATACTTGGATCATTGAATGCTTAGAGATGTATAACATCAACAGGACTCTGAGAGCCTTCATTGCAAACTCAATGAGGCTGTGGAAAACCACCCTTGAAGCCAACTGCAAACCACTTGCACAAGTGTCCATCAAATGTGGCATATACCAAGGAGATGCTCTGTCCCCGCTACTGTTCTGCATAGGCCTGAACCCCCTCAGCCAAATTATCAACAAGACTGGCTACGGATACCGACTCAAAAATGGGGCCAACATCAGTCACCTTCTCTACATGGATGACATCAAACTGTACGCCAAGAGTGAACGAGACATCGACTCACTGATCCACACCACCAGGATCTACAGCACGGACATTGGGATGTCATTCGGACTAGAGAAGTGTGGTCGGCTGATCACAAAGAGGGGGAAGGTCATCCGCACAGAAGGGGTCTCACTCCCAGAAGGAACAATAGCAGACATAGAGGACAGTTACAAGTACCTAGGTGTACCACAAGCAAATGGCAACTTCGATGAGGCCACAAGGAAAGGAGCCACAGCTAAATACCTCCAACGAATAAAGCAAGTCCTGAGAAGCCAGCTCAATGGCAAGAACAAAATCCGTGCGATAAACAGCTATGCCTTGCCAGTAATCAGATACCCTGCTGGAATAATTAGCTGGCCAAAGGAGGAGATAAAAGCCACAGATATTAAGACTAGAAAGCTACTAACAATGCATGGAGGGTTCCATCCCAAATCCAGCACCCTGAGACTGTACACGAGCCGCAAGGAAGGAGGCAGAGGACTAGTGAGTGTGAGAACCACTGTCCAGGATGAAACAACTAAGATCCATAAATACATCAGGGACAAAGCCTCAACAGACAATGTGCTCAGTGAATGTCTCAGACAACAGGGAACGGAGGTTGAGGTGCCAGAGACAAGCCCCTACATGGGATGTACCACCAGCAAATAACCCAAGTGGCTGATATCAGTAAATCCTACCAATGGCTGGAAAAAGCTGGACTCAAGGACAGCACAGAGGCCCTCATCCTGGCTGCCCAGGAACAGGCCCTAAACACCAGAGCAATAGAGGCCCAGATCTACCACACCAGACAAGACCCAAGGTGTAGGTTGTGCAAGGAGGCCCCTGAGACAGTCCAGCACATAACAGCAGGGTGCAAGATACTGGCAGGGAAAGCGTACATGGAACGACATAACCAAGTGGCGGGCATAGTGTACAGAAACATCTGTGCAGAATATGGACTGGAAACCCCGAGATCAAAGTGGGAAACACCCCCAAAGGTGGTGGAGAACGCCAGAGCTAAGATCCTGTGGGACTTCCAGATCCAGACAGACAGAATGGTAATGGCGAACCAACCAGACATTGTCGTAGTGGATAAACAACAGAGGAAAGCCGTTGTGGTAGATGTAGCAATACCAAGCGATTGCAACATCAGGAAAAAGGAGCACGAGAAACTGGAGAAATACCAGGGCCTCAGGGAGGAACTGGAGAGGGCCTGGAAGGTGAAGACCACAGTGGTGCCTGTGGTCATCGGGGCCCTCGGGGCAGTCACCCCCAAACTGGATCAATGGCCACAACAGATCCCAGGAACAACATCAGACATCTCAGTCCAGAAATGTGCAGTCCTTGGCACAGCCAAGATACTGCGCAGGACCCTCAAGCTCCCAGGCCTCTGGTAGAGGACCCGAGCTCAGAGGATAAGAACCACCCGCGGTGGGTGAGAAGGGAATTTTTTTTATATATATATATGCAACCTTTCTATGTGTTTCAATATAAAAATTACAACAATAATAATGATAATACAGACCTTTTTGCACTTAAATAACTTATAAACAACATAATATGTAGGGGCAAACATAAAATACACAGTACAGTACAATTTGCCCATTCAGCTTAACTCACCAAACAGGATGTTTTCAGGCTTCAGATCCCTGTGCAAAATTCCATGCGAGTTGAGTTCCTGAAGTCCAAGCAATAACTCCTTGCAGATTTCCAATCTCCACTGGTCAGTCAGGTTGTGTCGCGCCGCAAAATCCTTATTCTCGATCAGGTCTTTGAGATTATACTCACAAAGAGGGGAGAGGAAGTAGAAAAAGTTCGAGTCTTGCAACACAGCAAGGGGCTGCAACAAATGTTTCATCTGTAATTTTTCTGAACATAAAAAGTTTGCAATTTTGAATTCGTTGTTGGCCATAATTTTTAAAACTCTCTTCACTGCAACAGCACGGTCGGACAAGAATCCTAAAAAGACTTCTGCTCCATTGCATCCATTTGCGATCTTAGTTTTCGGATTGAAAACAAGGTCATCAATTTTTATCACGTCAGGCTGAGTCTGCAGATTTTCCAGAGAGCTCTTCCACCGGGATTCCTTTAATGTTGAGCAAAGAAAATCTCAATTAGTTGATAGAAAACCAATCAGATACATAGAACAAGCATGTGATATAGTAGAAAAATGTATAGAATTTCTCCAGTGAATGTAGATGAAGAATTAAACTGCCACACATCTTTACCTTCCTTTCCGTCTGCTCTTTCCCTGATGATGAAGCGGGCTTCTGATACAAATTATAATTACAGCATTTAATTAATTATGCAGCATTAAAACAATGGTTTTTTTAACCATGGACAGTATTTTAAAATTCTACTTTGAATTTTGAGTTTTCAGATGTTTAAAGGAATTTGTGAAGGTTTGCATAGCACAAAAATCAAATATGAAGATATAATCTCTAAGATTAATGTTATTTGGGAAAACACGCCTTGAAGAAAATATAAATATATGTAAATAAACGTTACATACCTGTCGCCACTCACAGTTAGGATAACCATAATCAAAGACCACTTCTTCCCCTGCAAGTATTTTTGTGATAGCAAATGCACACAGATGCGGTCTTTTTTGCTCATCCAACACCTGTTGATCACAAAGGCACAAACACAAATTAATTTCAATCAGTTTTTTAAAAAAAATTTTAATGACACAGATAATAAATTAATAAAGAGTGACTTCTGGTTATGATACTTACAATTTTCATTTTGCTGTTTGGTTTGACGTGGTCATCATTCATGAATCTTCCAAGTCTTGCTGTATCTTTACTGCCGTCAATGCTAAAAAAAAGATAAATAAATAGTCAAATTACACTTATTCCTGGACTTAGATTCATAGTTTGGAGGTTTAGTTGTACTTACCAGTGGGTTTGTCCTTGGATTTTGTAAAAATACAAAAATGCTGCATCCACTTCTGAATACTGTTTCAACAGTTTGTCTCCCTCAGAGCCAGTGATGTGTCTTCCAACATATTCCAGCAAGAATTCTCCTGGCTCGATGTTTCTGCAAGCAAAAACTCCATAACCTGAAAAACATAACAAGGAATACATTTAGCTTCCCACATGCTCTTGACATGAACGCAAGTAAATATTTTCAAACAATGTTGAATTATGACCAGCTAATCCTTACATGAAAACACATAATGAAGATGATATGCACAGACTGCAGCAATAAATTAAATACGCAGTTCATCGTCACATTCGAAGTGACACAAATGGGGTCCTTTAAAAACAGTATTTACTTGAGGGTATTGAACAGACATTGTTATATTCTCAAACAAAACATACCTTTGTCTTTGTTGATAAATTTCTTGTGAAATATCTCTTTGTCCGTATCAGAAGAAATGAAGTCCAAGGCTTCCTTTTCAGGACTAACTCTTCTGGGTCTCATTTTGTCTGTGAAAAAATAACTACATATTATACATGGTAACTGTTTTTAAACAATTTGATTCAAAATGACTGTTTATACAAAAGGCAACAAAAAAACGTGGCAGCATGAGTGAAATCATAAAAAGATTAAAGAAAAACTTGTTGTAATGTTGAACTTACCTGGTCTAAACTCAAACAAGAGTACAAAAAGTTCAAGATTGATTTTCTTCCTTCTGGAAATTGAGAAGCAGTCAAGTCTTCCAAAGTCACCACAAACTGACTCTCTGCCAAGGGAACCGAAGTTTATACCCCTGGCTGGAATGCACTCGTCTGTGGTGACCTCCCACAGCCATCTAGAAACAAAAGAGAGTTAATGGCTGCATTTGGTTTTAGATGGCTGTGGTGACTCCACACAGCCATCTAGAAACAAAAGAG
>VMRN01000004.1:11573983-11660411 GCA_010277015.1 Poeciliopsis turrubarensis
GGCTGCATTTGGTTTTAGATGGCTGTGGTGACCTCCCAGAACCTACACTGTAAAACAAATTTACTAATTTAATTTAAACTATTTTAAATAATAAATCTGAAGTAACAATTTGCATGTGTCTAGTCATGTGTGTGTGTGTGAACTAAAACAGCTCCTTTGGACCAATCCTGTTTTTGGTATTCATGAACATGAACTCAAGGCGTAGTTCTGGAAAATAGGTATATTTTGTTGTTGTCTTACAGCAGCTACCTTCAATTTTCTTCTGTGAAGTGGGTAGGATTAGAGCCACGTTCTCTTAGTGTAAGGACATGGTTCGCTCTCTGAGTCAGGGGTTAGTCTCTGCCTGAAGTGGGACAGATTAAGTATATTTGCATTTAGTTCAAGGTTGATGATGGAATGCAGTGTCAGATTGAAAGACAGATTAGGGATGCTTCTACTCATGCTTCTGGGAACAGAAGCATGAGTAGCATTAGCTCCATTTAGAAGGAGCTAAACATGCCTTTTGGCCTGCCTCGCCTTGTAATTTTTCCTGAATGAGCTGGAAAGTTTTTAGATTAATTTCCGGGTTTCCCTCCTGGACCTGTTACACCTGTGAACAGCAAAAAAAAAACAAAAAAACTGGGTGGATGGATCGGCACGTCAAATGATATTTTGACAGATGTCTGTACACTTTTGAGAGCCCTTTAATCAAACAGTACACCTTGAAATATACGGTGACAATTGTTGCCACCTTCATAATTAATATGGTAACAAATATCTGATACATCAAATTTTCTGGAATTGCAGATATGGGGTTAGTTTTAGAGACCTTGTCTCTGGCTGAAGGACATTATACTTGCTAATTATAACTCTTTGTTTTTTAGAAAGTGCTTTCAATCTCAGTTCTTACTTTCCTAAAGCTTGTTAAGCCTGTGTTGCTTTGGGATTGTTCCAGTATGTAATTGGAAATCTTTAGCAATTTACAATTTACTCTGATGCCATGTACTTCTATTACTTGCACATGGAGAAAATTGGACATACAAACAGTCTAAAAACCATTCACCAAAAAAGGTTTTCTGCAGACCATGTTTTTCACCTGCTTGGAGTCAGAGCACTTAACAATTTATGGAGAACGGCCCCTCTTTCTTAAAAATGAACAAGTCTAAGGATATAAATCATGTTTATTACACACTTTTCTGTGCTTCACAGGGAGACCAGACTTGGATCCTTTTAGATTCATTGCCCTCAAGTGGCACAAAAATCAAGCTAGTAACGTTTTTATGTTACAAAAAAGGAGAGAAATATAAATACAAGCTTCTACCAACAGTTAAAAACAGCATGAAGTGTCACTGTTTTATTTTGCAACCTGTTGCTATGTGATTAAATATTTGTTGTGGCCCCCGGGGTAAACAACTGAGCTACCAAACATGCCCCATTATTTCAAATAACTTGTTCAAATACACTGTTGCTGTTTGATCATAACCAGACATGAACCGGTTACCAGTATCATGATAGTTCAATGAAAATGTTTCAGACAAACAAGCGTTCGCTAGATTAGATAAGGATAGCCAGAGTAAATACAAAAACAGTTTACAGCTTAATGGTTTTGTTCGTAAAGCAGCCCAGGGTTAGATGTCCGTTAAACATAGCATCTTGTCTGATGCCCAAAAGGCTCAATTTTGGTCTCACAGACCAAAGAACCGTCTTTGACTTGACCATGGAGTTTCCCACGTGCCTTTTGGAAAACTAGTTGAGCCTTGATAAGAGTTCTGGTCTTATTTCATCACTCAACAGAATATTTCAGCAAAGGTCTTTTGGTGTCTTGGGAAAAGTGTGATGGGTCATTGTGTTCTTTTTGGTCGCCAGTGGTTTTGGCCTTGGCAGTCTCCCAGGGATGCCCACTATAGTTTAATCCATAACACTGACTTTTACAAATGAATCTGGGGCCTGTGGTTCGTTACATGTTCTTTTGTAAATGTCTTGATGCGACACCAATTCACTCATGGAGTAATTTAGATATAACATCCAGTCGCTGTTGCATGTTTTCTCTTTGTGGAAAAGACTTTAACTGTGGTTCGCTGGAGTCCCAAACTCTGACTAATGCCTTTGTGACCCATTTTAGATTACTGATATGAATTTATTTTCATGTATTCTTGAATTTATTTTAATTCAGACATGATGTGTTACTTTTTAAGTTTGTTTCACAGACCTCTACAGCCTTTAAGTCTGACAGTAATCAGGCCTGGGTGTGGCTTGTGAAGTTGAACAAAGCTTTCCACACAATGTGGTTAATTAGAGTTCATTTGTGATTTAAAAAGAGGTGGAGGCACTTTTCACATTGGGCCAGGTTTGCTTTGAGAACTCCTTCTTACCCTGTTATTTAAATCAAAATTTGAAAAAAGCAAGCAGAGACAATAAATTAATATATTATATTCTAATTATATGAGCTGGACCCATTTTTTATTATTATTATTTTTATTGAGTTGTTTTAGTCTCAACACCATCTTTTGGGGGGTATTCTTGTTTAACAACATTGTTAAATGGAGGTCCAGCATGTAGAAATTGTATTCTTGTTTTTCTTGTCTGACATCACCACTGCTCCACAGGCATCAAAAGACTGAAAATTCCTGGCTGACTCATGCTTGAGCGAGGACGGGTATGTGTTTTGTTTTAACCAAGACAGAGGGGAGGGAGGACGGGAAAGTCATGGGAGATTTACGAGCCAGTGTTCACTGCTCTTTAAAAGGATGCAAAAGGGAGGGCGCTTAATGATTTATTGCTTTGTGCCACCTTGGAAATCAAAATGGATTTTAGAATCGGCTCAACTCTTAAATCCAGACCTGGAGGAATATGATTTATGGGAGCGACATCAGGAGCCCTTTGTGTTCCGCTGTGTGTCTTAGTGAGCAAGTGTGAAACAGCATTTGGGCATCATTAGGCACGTTCACATTATGTACAACGGAGAACAATTCTCCTTATACGGTGTTGCTTGAAATCTTGTTTTCACCACTGCTGTCTGACTGTCCTGCTATTGCAGTTTAAACGGGATGGATCACGTCGATTATAGGTTGCTCTTCATATAAAGCAACTATACAACAATGTTGCATTCAGTATTACAACCTCACCGTAACAGCGACCCATACTTCCCTTTCCTTTCTGCACTTCCCTGTATTTCCAAACTGCCAGCCCTCTCAGTTGTGACAGAGCCTGACTAGTGAGATTTCATCTATGTAGCTTAGTGTTTCATATCAACTGCATTGCCATATCCATTACAACCACAAACATAAATATATTTCATTTCTAAAGCAGAAAGAAAATTCTACATGATTCAGACATTTTTACAAAATAATTCACCATCCCCTTTGTTTGAGTCCAACTAAATGCCTTCAGAAGTTGCCTGACGACTGCTAATGACTAAGTGAAGTTCACTTGTGTGTTAAATAATGCAATTACAATTAAGTACAAATACAGCTGCTATATGACAGCCTCAGAGATTAGTAAAGATAATACTTGCATTTGTGAAACAACCTCTGTAACTACTCAGAATCTCTACGGACAATGCTACGTGTCTTTGATAAAGAATCTTGCCTCTCTTAATCACTCTGAATTTTGTCCAGAATGTTTGAAATGTTGATACGTGCAAAGCATTTTCTCCACCATTTGGAGTAAACATTCTCCCACTCGGACTCAGAAATCCACTTCAAAACAAAACGTAGGCAGGAAATTGTTCCTGAAAACAAGGACTCTCGGCAAACACTTGACTGTTTGCCGGGTCCCCGCTATTGATCAAAAACTCTGTCAACCCCCTGCAGATATATTGCTCTCTTTTTTGTTTCCAGCAGAACTGAAACTGTTATTTCACCTTGAAGGACGCATACCCCTGTGGTCCTCCCACACAGGTGTTTTCACAGCTCCTGTCTGATTGTCGCTTTTCTCAAAACTAAGTGAATGTGTGTCCGTGCTGCACACTCTGATTGACACGTCAGTCTCACGCGCTCACACTTTCTTACAATAGAACAATTACCAGATCAAGATTCTTCTCAGTGGAGAATTTAATGTGCTTATGTTACCCAGTAAAGCTCTAACAGCCCTAAAAGCTGAGCAGATATCTACATAACAATTTACCATCTGTGTAAGTTTGCTTGCATTTCATAAAGCCTTATTTAAAATTTACTAGAAACGACCATTTAGACTATTTCATACAGCTGGGGTCATATCATTTTACCTATAAGAAGTTAGGTTATTGATGTTTTTCTTCCCATTTAGTCAATTTGTTTATAATGTGTCACTCTACTGTTGCCATGTCTGATTGGCTCACAGTGTCTAAGTGTCTTGCTGTGTTCAATCGGATTATGTTACCGACATAAAACCAAGCTACAGATTTTTTATTCATTTTGGTAAAGGACAGATCAGTCTGCCTGCTTGGGATATGACCATTTATGCTAGCAATAAAAGCCACCTGGAACAAAGTCATGCCACGGTCCACACAAAATTTAAAAATAGATTTCCCATCTAACATTGGCTCAGCAAAGTCACCAAGTTAACCAGCATTAAAGAAACTACAGCAGCTGTTTGGAAAGTCCACTGAGAATCTAAACACTTGTAAAGAGACTTTGCTTCATGTGAGTCTTATAGCTAGACTCACATGAAGTCAAGCTACAAAAAAACATTTACAGGTGTTAATAGCTTGATTTTGTAAAGACTCACGTTTCTAGATTTCCACTCTTAACACTGTGTAATACATCAGCAGGTAATCAAGCAAAGATGCTCTCATGCAATGACACTTGTAATAATCATTAACACAGTAAGTGCAAAAGGACTTACAGAGGCTCTAAATCATAACTGTTTGAGGTGAACAGGAGTATTTATTTCAGCATGCTGAGGTCCGCTGGTTATGTCAGTTAAAGGGTTGCAGTGCTTTGTTGAACTTCTCCCACCGATTCAATAAATTTTGGGAGCAGGACATGAGCATCATGCAAAACTGTTAGATGAGGCATGACTGCTCTGTTTGGTCTTTCTTACAAATCTGATGGGGAAATTAAATGAGCTAAATTCTAACCTTCTGGGCAAAGACAAAGGATTGGGGCACAATTAGTCCTGCCGTTGCATTCAAAGCCAAAGTGGGTTCGTGGACCACACAACTGAGAAAGGAGAGACTGTCATGCTTCCCAAACCTCAAAACGCTGGTAGAGAATGTGAGCAATGCTAATCCTTTACCCAGTGTTCATCTGGGTAAAGAAGAATTAAATAGTTGTTTTTTTTTTTTTCAGGAAATGTCATGGAGGACGTTTTCAAATTCATCATAGATCCATTTCTCACCATTGGCATTGAGACTGTATCCACAGAGATGGAGTGCATTTTCTTTACCTAATGGAGTGAACACAGAAAGTTGAACTGCAGCCAAAGACAAAGGACAGCAACTTCTAGGAAATTATGAGCAGATAAAATGTTGTTTTCTTTTGTACATTGAAAATGAAGACATTCTTTTGGTCCACTATGTGAGAGAAAGTTTGCATTTAGTATTTAATTCGTCAATATTTAAAGTTATGACCAATTTGATGACTTTTTCTAACAGGAGTACTTTTATACATGTGTGTGTTTACATGGTTAATTATTTTCCCCATAAATTGCTGCACTCTAATATCTTGTGCGGAATGATAAAAGGTAAAGACTGACTCACAAATATGAGGTTCTTTCTATTGCTCTGTGATATTAAATCTCAATAACATGCAATCAAGTCTGGGGTTGTAAAGAAATGGGGAAAATTGTTCAAACGGTATGAATACTTCAGCAAACATAGCCTAGAAAGTTTGTTTATGAGGCTCACTAAGCTCAGTTGATTTTTATATTAAATTATGGAGGTAAAATAAAATCAACAGTTCAGATTTAAGACCAAAATAAAAAGTGATAGATGTGCAGTGTTAAAAGCCCCAACCAAAAAACAATACTCTGAGGAGTGCGGTTGAGCTGAGTCACCAGCATGCAGTAACTCCAAACGAGGTTGTCTTACTTTATGACACAAGAGGCAAACAGAATCCAATTTCTTAGCTTGGTTTATTGAGCCTCATCTGTCCGTAAATATGGCCGCAACAAAATGATGTTAGCGTTTCCTTTTAATTAGCTCATTGTGGATACACCTCTTTATCATGAAGCTGTAAGGCCCACATGAGGAGAAACAGCAGGATGGTTAGTGGATCCCACCACCATCCCTCCAATCCCTATCCACTCTTTCATCGCCTCAGTTTTCCTGCCATCCGTCTTCTCAGGGCTCTGCCTTCTCAGGGGGAACAAGAAGACTTATGATGATGTTTGAAAATTTCCTCCTTAATTCACTGAATGTGAGGGGGAAACAACATGATCATCATTTTGCAATTACCTGTGCACTTGCCTCAGAGCAAATGAAACTTAATGGTGTGATATCCTTATGAGAGATACAAAGGAGCTCACAGGCAAACCTGAATGCTAAAGGATCATTTTTGTTTTGTTTTTTTTGCAAATGTTAAAGTTGTTGATGGAACAGAAAATATATTAAAACATATTTTGCAATTATTGTAAACTTTAAGAAGTAGTTTTCATTATAGCAAATTAATAATGTTGCAGTTTAATGCACATGAATACAGTTTTCTTCTGTTCATTTATGTTTTTTATTAAACCGCTCCATTTCCAAAACAAAGATAAATTGCAGTCGTCCATTATTTACAGATGGTACACAAATAAGATTATTATTTGTCTCGTTATTAAGATTTAAACTATGCTCTAAAATTTTAACTGCGAAACATTAACAAATTAACGATTGGTAATTTTTAATCTGATAGTCACTTCTACACTTCCAATTATCAAAAACTGAAGGATAATAAGAAGTGAATTTATGGTACATTGTCTCTAATGTACCATAAATACAAATACGAGCTCAAACATATAAACACTTTTTATTCACCTTTTATCCTATTCAGTTTGTGTTTTTGGTTTGGACTTGGACTTCTGTATTGTTGATTATTGTTATTAAATGGTGTTCTATAGAAGTTCATTTCTTTGCGTTGATTTGTTTTTTCTTTATGTTCTACTCTCTGTTTTCTATTGAATTAATTCATAGACCATTCTATGGATCTATGACATAGAATTTAAATGAATTCAACAAATTTAAATACATTTTTAAAAAATATTAGATTTAAGCTAGCTTAAAAAATAATTTATTGTATTTTTTAAACTGAAATTCTCCTTACTGCTAGTGAAAAAATTATTTTGGATTATGTTGCTTAAATAAAGGGTTTCTATTGTTTTTTTTGTTTGTTTTTTATATCTCACTTTATGAAATGTATCATAATTAATAATAATCATTTTGTAGAAATTTGCAGTCGCATAAAGATTTTGTCCTAAGTTTTAATCAAGCGCTAACCTTTCTCAAAAAACTCAGAATGCAAACAGCATTGGTCTGGGAGAACTGCTCACAAATGACTCAGAAAAACATAAAGCCGACGGCATCTCAACGATTCAGAATGGCCCGCACTTTAATCAGATCAAGCATCTGCTCCGGTTGAGATGGAACAAGCCCAATACACAGTGGTATCACTGGAAAAAATAAATAAAAAATACAAGATACATTATCCAAAAGACTCACTGCCAACTCATCATCTCCACAAACCCCAAAACACAGCACACGTCGGGGCTATTTAGATGGAACAAGTAGGTCTGACAAGATGCTATCCAGGATTTTTTTAATTGTTTGGCTAATGAAAAAAGTAAATAAATGTGTATTTATAGTCATATAAATACAAATGTTTATATGCATATAAGATAAAGTGGAAATGATGTGCTCATGTCTTTGGGGCCTTTTTTAAAAGATATATTCTCAAAGGCACAAAAGAAGAAATCGGGAGTTTCTTCAAGTCGCATCAAAAATCTATTGGAGGATGCAGAGCTCAAAAAGGCAGTAATGGACTCGTCCATGTGTTTGTGACTATAATTAAGAATTCCACAGGCAGGAATTTAGCAAAGTCTACAAGCTCCATTAGCTCCAACTTCACCACATGTTCTATTTGTACCTTTCTGCATCCATAATTTACTCATTTTTCCAACATGCTGAGTTTCTGCTGCCTTCCGGCACTCACATTCACTTACAGGTGAAGTCTTGTGTGCAGCGTCGCACATTAATTTCTCACACGTACATTCTTCTGTTTCTTGCTTATTTCTCTTGGCATCATACTTTTTGCTGTTTTGATCTTTGAAAACTCATTGTGAACTCTGTCTTAACTTCATGATGAAAACTTAATATTCAGAACGTCTTTAACAAAGTGAACGCAATAAAAAGCTTGAGTATTTCATTGCTTTGTACACATAACAGTAGAAATTCTGAGTAAAGAAAATCTATATTGAAAATGTCATTTGTTAGGTTTATTAACATTGACGTTCCACATACATATCCCCTGAATGTTTACATCTAATTTATGAATTATTCACAAAAATGTAAAAAAAATAAATAAATCATCAATTTGTTCTGACCACATATTACTCTGATATTCAAAAATAAAATCCAGCATAAACCAATTAACCTCAGAAGGTATTTAATTTACATTAACAAGACAAAGATCCAAGAGGCGTTTTGACAGTAAGCTGAATGGACTCTTGTCTTACTACTATTAGTTTGAATGCAGCATTTATTTATTTATTTTTTTTACAATTCAGTCTTTTATGAAGAAGAATGAAATTGCCATTGTATCTCCTCTTATTTTAAACCCGAACCCCTTCTGTTGCAGCCATTTCCGGAAAACACTGAGCAAAATTTACTTCAGAGTATCTCTCAGTAAACAGTCTAACCTGGGTGCCATCTGGACCCCAGTCCACCACTAGCTACAAGTTTTCTTTTCCCAACAAGGGAAACAAATCACATGTTACATCAGTTGCACACACAGATGCCAGTGAAGACTGTGCCTACAGATATCCTGGAGAGGGAAATAAACAACTTGAAGCAGAAGGAAGCTTCGTTGGACAAAAGGAACAAACTATAGTCTTTGCTGCGGGGAGTTGAGTGCATCCAGCTGATAGCACAATTACACAAAGAAACATAGACTGTAAATACAGTCAAAGACATGTTTTCAGGGAACTGTAGAGGACTGCCACATAGTTGACTGAGCAGAAGTTTTTATAATTACCGCTTGGATGAAAATCATGTTTGGATAAGAAATAGTGAAAAACTCTGGCAGTCTAAAAACACAGATGCAGGTCAAAAAGCTTCATACCTAAGATTTTGTTGCTGCTCTTTAACAGTGAGCTTTGGATTTTTCTTTTCTTTGCCATCCTCTGCTTCGTGAGTAATGGCAAGGTAAACTTTGCTGCTTTACTGCAAAGCAGCAAAGCCTTGTTTGTCACAGTTCCAGTCTTAAAGTTTTAATTATGGTTTTGACTGTAGATATGGATGTGTTTAAGTCTATTATATCATTTTGGTCTTTCCTGACTTATTCAGGACACATTTCCACCTTACATAAATTGAATGTAATTTTATTTTTAGGGGAAAGTAGCTTTTGTTACACAACATCATTACACACAGAGTGATATAGTATTTATTTTGATGACGACGCCCACAACTAATTAAACTTAAAAATGCCTTTTCTTGGATAATTGGAATATTACCTAAGAGGACTTTACAATAACCCAATAAAAAAACAGATCTTGAATCCAGAAACGTCAGCTTACTGAGTGTGTCCTTGTACAGTATATGCAATCAGTCCTTTGTCAGTATTCTTTATGCATGAATTACTGCATTAATGTTGCATTAAATGTGGGTGATCAGCCTCTCATCTTCCTCCTGACAATACTCCGTTGGTTCTCTGTGGGGTTTTGGTCAGGTGAGTTTGTGGACCAATCAAGTGCAGTGATACAGTGGTCATGAAACTAGGCATTGTTACTTTTTGCTGTATATGCAGTTACCACGTTCTGCTGTAAATTTAAATGAACTCCAACGGGATGCATAAAGGCCCTAGAAATTTTCTGAAAGTGACAGTGACATTGGACTTGATTACACACTTTGGGCCAACAGCAGCAGATGTCATAATATCCCAAATCATTAAGTCGAACTGGACCTCAGGCATCTTAGATTGTGAGTATCTCCAGTCTTCCTACATACTCTGGGACCTTGCTGTCCAAATGAAATTCAAATTTTACTTTAACCCGAAAGGGTATGTTGGACTATTGATTAAATGGTACTTTTGTTATTCTAGGTAAGACATTTTTTTGTTTACTCTGGTTAATGTGTTGCCTAAGAGAAGGAATTTGATGTTATGGCCTTGGTGTTGGATTGGTCTGATGCAATGTTTACATTTTCTGGCACTCTCGATTTTTCTATTTTTAATAGCTGGAAGTCACAACCATGAAAAAGCCCACTTTATATAATCTGCTTTTTATAAATATAGGCGAGCCTCACCTTTTCCTTAGAGTTTTGTCAATAAAAATACCATTCTAATTTACTAACATAAACCTGTGCATCACTTGAAATATCTGTTGTCTCTTGCTCACGACCATAAGGGATTTGACAGGAAAATGCGCCTCGTGTTGCTCAACACCTCGTCTGCTTTCGGTTTGATTCTTTTTCATATAATAAATTTGTGGTCTGCAAGAAGGTTGAAGCTCTGGGGGAAAAAAAAAATGTTTGTATGTGAAATACAGAAAGACAATAAAGGACAGACAAAGAGAACTATGAAAAATAACAGGATTTTATGATGATTCTGCACTCCTGATCATAATTACCTCATTAATTATCCTGTCAGGAGAAATTTAGGGAATATTTAACAAGCAGTCATTAGTTCATCTCCAGTTACAATGCATATGCAAAAAGGTCGACAGCGTTAGCGTTTTAAATAAAGCCCATGTTCAGATACAATGCTCCCAGTGTCTTCAGACATATTTAAACATGCTCACTGAAAGTCATTTGTCATTTTTCTGCGAGCACAGCAGAAGAATGCAGTGTTTTTTTTTTTTCTCGCTCCAACAGAACACTGCCGGTTTCTTTGAAGCTGTTTTTGAAAAAATTATGATGGTATGATTTTATTGGGATGAAAGTGATTGATGGCTTTTAGTTTTCTTTCAAAATGCGCAGACAGAATCGCGTGTGCAGCTGGACGCTGAGACCTTTTTATCCCATTTCGTTGTGATTAATCTCCCATGTCCCCATTTATGATCACACATGATGTCTTGTAATGGCCTTTGTGCAGTAATTTAGCAGTTGCAAATGGAGGTGGTAAACAGCCAATATCCAACTGTTGGCTTTAAAAAGTAACCACAACCAAAACGAAGATGCATGTAACAAAAACAAAACAAAAAAGTAAAAAAATAAGATTCTCATCTGCAAAGTAAGATTTAGTAGTATTTGGACAGAAGTTGTCAGGTATGCACTATTCATTACCAAAGGGAATATTTCTTGCAAGTAAAGATGTCATCCATTTAAAACTGACTTCATACCTTTAACCTAAAACTCTACATGATCTGCTGTCAGCATTGCTATTAATTTGTTACGTAAGCTGAGATTTTGACTCGCATTGTATTTCAGTATTATGGGTTGGGTTCCTTTGTAGGATTCATCTAGTCAGTGAAGGAAAGGTGATGAGTTTTCAGTGATTGAAAACCAGCTTTCTGCTGCAGTGACAACAATACTTAAAGTTTAAAACAATTCATAGTGTGACTGACAATATTGGATGAAGAACCAGGTTCATCTTGGCTCCACACATAATGAGAAGGATGGTGAAGGAGCACAGTGTTCAAGAACAGCATCAGAGTCTCACACTGGAGCCTCTGTGTCCCCATAGCAACAATATGTTTTAAGGCTTTTTAAAAATCTTCACCAGAGAAGCCGGTAATTGTGGAGGGTGTTATATGTGTGTATTTAATATGTTAGTTGAATCTGCATAGTTACATCTGGCTTTGAAACATTTGTATTGTGGTTGTCAGTAGGTCTGGATTATTTAAACACATAATCTGAACTCAACAAATACAAAATGAAGATTGCTATAATATTTAAAAACAACAATCATTTGCAAAATTCTTTATTAAAAGACAGAATAGTTTTTTTTAATTGTTATTTATTTAAAATGTATGTTTAGTTTTTTTTACTAACTAAAAGGCTTGTTTGTAGTATCCATAAGTCTCTTGTGTATATGTGGTAAATGCTATTGAATTTTGTACATCCTTGTGTCCTTTTGAAACCTGACCTATTCATTGTCTTTAACCACATTCATCGATGCCCTGTGTGATTGCAAATTAGTGTAACGCAGTGCTGACTTCATTTAAACGGAGGAGAAATGAGCTTGTGAAGAAGACCTTGCCGAAAGCAGCTTTGGAAAGTTAATTTCTCTACCACCAGCAAAAAAGAAATGTTGGGAGTAATGAGCTAACAGTTAAAAAAAAAAAAAAAAAAAAAAAAGAAAGTTAAGTAAAATATATATCAGTTTCTGTATCAATCAAGTGAGGTTTGGGCTACGGGACTCTGCCAACATGACCAAGCAAACCTCTGCTTCACTGGGATTTTATTTAAAACTCATAGTCAGTTTGTCTTTTTAAGGTGTAGTAATAAGGGAGTATTGTCTTCATATCTTTATCGTTCCGGTGAAAACCCCATTTACATTAATTATAATATAGAATGGAATTAAAATGCCTTTATTCTCCCACAATGGGGACAACTTTGCGCAACATCCTCAAAGTGACAGGCAATCAAAGCCAGTGGGTGGGAGACGTTGTCCATCAGTGATGTCATTTTAGTAGATATGTCTACTATGGGATGTGACATTAGTGAAGTTCACCTTTTGATTCATTTAATACTTAAACACAAGTATGTTTCTGAAGGATATGCAAGAATATTCATTCACAATAAAGTGCCTTGCAGAGACATCCATGCCCTGTAAACTCCCATTTCTTCACATTATGACACGAAGGAATGTATTTGTCTGGATTTCATATGACAGAGCGACACAAAGTGGTGTATACCTGTGGAGTAAAAGAAAATAGAAAAGGTTGCATTCATTTGTATTCTTCCATCATTAGTCTGTAAAGCTGCAAGTGTATTGGCGAAGGTCTCCACCAACTGCACAACCACAAGCGGAAATTATTCCACATTCTCCTTTGAAAATAACATGAGCTGAGACTGAATTCAGAACGTCTGTAAGCATGTTCGTTTCATCATGCTTATATCCATTTTCACCTGTTTTTGGTTGGATTTAGGTTTCAACTTTTAGACCATTCGAACATGAAAATGCTTAAGTTTAAGTTGTTCAACAATTTGTTTCCAGATAAGGCGTTGGTCATCTCTGCACTCCTGTTAGTTCCCTTAAGTTGCAATGACTTTTTTCACATGTAAGTATTTCCACAAGTGTAAGTGTAATTGTAAGTATTTTTGCAAGTAAAGCAATATTAATATAAGTATTTTACTTTGGGTCTTCATCCTTTAAAACTTTCTTGCATTGAGATAAGGAATAGTGTTGGCTATTTTTATAAATCTGCAAGCTGAAAACGTACTTCCTCTTTTTCGAGAAACCTGCTTTTCCTTCTCATCTCTCTAACTATGATTTTTATGATTCCATAGAAAAAAAGTAGAATTAAAGCAAGTTTTGCAAGCGATTAAAACAACACACACATCCAGATTGATTTGACTGAAGTTTGAGTCTACTGTTGTGTCTAGATGTCACTTGTATGATTAATTTTAAAGGTAACTTTAATTATTGTCACCGTTACACTCAAATCTCCATCATTTTGGAACTACACACTTCTTTTTCTTTTCTCAGAAAATTGTTGCAAGATTTATTGAAGTTTGTGATTGTAAAATGGCAAATAGTGGGAATTTTCAAGAGATGCAAACACTTTTCCAAAAGGTCAGTCTTTAATTATGCTAATATAAGATCTAAAGTGAACATAAGGTGTGGATATTGCTGAACTTTTAGTCTTTACATAGAAATAGATCCACATATGTTTTCTGTGCTTACACATCATGTGTGCATCAGGCAGGCTGCATGTGCATGTGCCAGGGGCTCTGTCAAAACAACAGCACTTGAAAATAATGAAATGAGAAAAGTTGTTTAAAATAGTGTCGCAGAGTGTGTGCCAGCAAGCGTGTTACCTGAAGCGAGGATAAGCAAAGCTCATAGCCAATGAGAAAGATCTACCCTGTTATATTTCAAAAGCTGTGTTTCTGCACTAATGATGCGTCAGTTCACGCAAACAAAACTAAATAAAAAGTGGGCATTCGATCATACATTCTACATTCCTGTGGAATGAAAGACCTAGTGTATTGCTTTTGTTTTTCTGCAGTGTACCCATAAAAAAATAATGTGCCCTTTGACAATTTGTAAAACTTGTAATGCTAAAGCAAACTTTGAAGACTTGTGGATTTGCATTTTTTTCATTAAAAAAACCAGTTTGATGTATAACACTTTGATGTTAAATGTAACAAAGGGCTTTAGAACATTACAATGAACTTCCATCTGTCCATCCATCCAATGAGACAGCAGATAATCTAACCATGTTCTAACCACGGTGACTGGAAGTGGTTTGAGATCCCAAACCTGTAAATCATCATTTTTTTAGGGTCAGCAAAACAAGCAACACTTTGGTGTCGCATTTTGTTACTAATATGAATCACTGTGATCATAGTATAATTGGTGTAGGCAATATTCAGACAATATTTTATGAAAATATGACTGTTGATACAATTATCAGTCGCTTATGAGTCGTTTAAAACGTCCATGACTTCACCAAGCAATCGTTTCTCAATGGCTGCCCAGATACTTTGTATGAAGCAAAGCAGAGAACGAGGATCTGGCTCTTACCAGACCACCAAGTGATGGATGTACTTTATAGTTTAACACATCTTCTCTGACTCTTACAAAATTAAATTAATATTTTCCAAACTGCTTTGGTGGAAGTTTAGTTTAGTGTTATGTTGATTCTATAGCAATCACTTCTGTTCCCAACCATCCAGTCAGACGAGAATGAACTGTTACATTTATTTTCTAAATATTCCTTCAGTGCAACCAATGCCATGCATTATTTATTAGTATTCGAAAGCAGCTATTATTATATTGCAGTAAGGGCATCTTTGCAAAAAAAAAAAAAAAAAAAAATGTGACAAAGTTGATTTTTAAATAACTTTTGTGAAAAACTGATTTAGCAGTGATTAATTTCCAATGCTTCTGAACTAAGTCTGCTTTCACAACATGAACACTCCATCACTCACTCACTCTCTTACATCCAGTCCCTGCCTGGCAGACCTCCCCACTTAACTGGGCTTGTAAATCATCTGCACAACATCAATGGAGAAACATTTGTTACCTCCAACGCCTGCTTGACTCAGCACTTCTTTAACTGTCCTCAAGGAGTGAGGCATGTCAAGGGAGCTGCGGAAGAGGTCAAGGGGGGCAACTTTAAAGTAGATGATCAAACTATCAATATTCTGCTGCTTACCAGATGGGGTGTTGTAAAAAGAGAGGCAATTTGTCAGGGTACATGATCTTGACCCTGTATTTTGTCTTTGCCAGACATAAACACTGAAAGTTTCCTCAGGGTGCAATCTGATATAGATTGTTTGTCATCATAGTCCCACAATAAAAAAAAACCTATCCACATTTATGGATCACTGAATTATTAAAATCATTAAAGTTTATCTGGTAACATTGCAGGGTTTCGATCGACTTTTCGGTGTGTCATCTTTCAGCTGATAATGAGGCATAAAGAACAGCGGTAGGTCACAGATGAAGCACATTTATAAAAAGCATTACTGTAGCGTAGGGTCGTGCCGGGGTAAAGTGCGACCCTTGCATGGAGGCCTTAGTCCTCAATGGTCAAATAAAGGCCTTGGGAAACTACGAGATCTTAAAAAAGTTAAAAGGCATTACTATTTCTGTCTTGCCTCATATTTTCTCCACTGTTGCAGAGCTGAGTTAGCTCTAAACAGAAAATGCACTGTTTAGGTTGATTCAGATATTTGAGTTCCCACAATGGTTGCAGTTCGAAGAGACAGAAATATCTCACTGACAGTTTGACGTAGTAAACCCAATAAGAATCAATACCTAAAAATACAGAAAATGAAGCTTTAACCTTCCCCAAAAGTTAGTTTTAACAGCAATTTTTTTCTATCATTATTTTTTTGTTTGTTTTGTTTCAGCACCATTTTACTTTTCCTTCATCCAATTGCTACATGCAATGGTCTTATTTGTAGCTTGAGTTTCAAAAAACACACTTTTGAACCACGACAAGTCTTCTCTAATTTTGATTTTTGATTCTGCTGTAACTATGTTATAATTCCTGCTGAAATAGAAACAAAACAAACACGCCCCACAGTATAATGTTGCCTCCACATGCTTAATGTTAGAGATGGCATGTTCAGAGCAATGTCTAATGGACGAAGTATGATTGAGAGCAACACTTTGTATATTCTTTGCTTAAGAATAAAAAAAAACATGTTGATATTTTCTTTGCAATATTACGCATTGCTTTCTGTTAATATTCGCAGTTGACTAATGAAGCTTGATGGAAGACTTGCATAATAAAAATTCCCATCTACCAGTGAATTCTTACTGACACGTAGCCATGCAGAAATATGAGTTGAAATGAAGGTAATTCAGGTGTTGTGTTTTTTTTTTTTAAGTTGTTTCATGCTGTTTATTGAAACACTTTCTAAAAAAGTCGCAATTTTCTATCAATTTGAAAATTCTGTATTATGTCTTAGTAGTGTGAAGAAAGCAAGGCTAAAGCGTATAAGGTTGACATTGAAGATAGAGAAAAGAGAAGTGCATTAATAAAGAACAAATTTAAAAAGGGTTGGTTTCTCAAGTTTAGCTAAATAAAACCATTGATAGAAACAGATTCACGAGAACATAATAGAAGATCTTACCATGCGTCATTTGCTTTAAAAGCAGCCGGAAAAGATAAATTTTTAAAAATGGAATATGTAAATGGTGAGAGACCATGGCAGATGTGGAAGAAAAACATGTTACATAAGTGAAGCCTCACAACCATTTAAAGTAGACTAGACAGTTTTGTCAAACTGTTGGTTTTATTATAAATAATATATTTAAGCAGAAAGAGTTTACTTCTTTTCTTCCCCTTTTCTCCATGTAGACACCCACCCAACCTAAGCTGTGTGCGTGTGTGTGTGTGTGTGTGTTCCTCTTATTTTCTCAGGAGCTGGTCCACTGCCATCATGTGGCGTCAGAGATGCCTTACCACTTGCAGAGGTCGTGTTCTCACTCCTCTCTGCTCTGCCCCACATTGTTTATCTGGGATGTTCTTTCTGTCTGTGTTGCGTCAAGGCCTCCCCTCCCAACCTGGCTGTCAGCAGCCAGAGCATTAAGCAGGGTAGGATGTTTCTAATTAAACACTGGTAATGATAAGACTGTGGAAGAGGAAAGGGGGGAGACGCTCATTACACACTGACAACAGATGCTTTGACTAACCCCTGCCAGCCTGCCTTGATGCCCACAGTATGAATACATATATATACACCAGATCCCTGTGTTTTTCCTAGTGCTGAGTGCAGTGGCTTAACGCTCATTGCCAAGGCAGCCCACGCATCAGTGGTGCATGTCAGTTTTCCTCTCACACTTTTACTGACACATTTACAGGGATTTTATATTAAATGCATGCCGGCCTGTCTTTTCTTTCGAAGTGGCATCCCACTTTAATATTCCATATTAAATTTAATACCAGCCCTCACTTGGCACCTTTTCTTGCAAAGTAACACCCACCTTAAAAGATACTGAGGTACTTTCAAGTCAATGTTGGAACTCTTATTTGATTCTCTATCTGAGCAGAATATAAATAGAAAATTTAATCAAATACCAGATTATTTTTTTAGAGGTGAAGTAAAATGTTTTGCTCAAGAACAACAGTTGGTGTATACGAGCTCAACTTTATAAGTGTGCATATCCCTATACAAGCATGGTAATTAATTACCTTTCATTAGACCTCTGAGTGTGCAGTCGATTTATGAAATGCAGTGCACAATTACACAATGGGATGCAGAAAGGAATTAGAGAAGCCACTCACAGCCAAAGACTGTAAATAAGAAATGCGGGTAGCCACTGCAATGTGACTGATTTCTGGGCGACCGTTCTGAAACCTTGAGTTTGAGATTAGGCCAGAGCTGTATCAGCATTTTGGAGCCTGGAATGATATGAAAGGATGGTTCGTAAAAGCTTGGTGAGGTGGAAATAAAAAATAAATACTTTTTGAGCGCAGATGCATCCAAAAGTTTGTTCAATGGCAGAATAAACCATTTGGACAAGATGTCTTGTAGATAAAAATGAAACTATCAATGACTGCTTAGTATTTATTCGGTGCTGACAATGTGAAGTCTATGTGATCCTAGTCGTTTTTACAATCAAAATAGCAAATATTGTATGTTTCCTCCTCAAAGAGATAAAATATGGACCATTTTATTGGGCGGATTGGGCAATTCTTTTATAACATTGTCTCTGGTAAAAACAGCTTGCTGAAGCTAGAAAACTGATAAGAATGGGAAAAAATGAATTTAAGGGACAATGGTTGTTAGTAGCTGGGAAGCTGATCTGAGTATTTCTGAAGCTGGTGATTTACTGGTATGGTCATGCTGAACCCTCCTTCACGTCTAACAGGTAATGGTCTCCACAAGAAAGATATCCAGTAAGCAGGAGATCAGGGGGGGAAAATGCCTTGTAATGCCAGGGGCTAGATGAAAATCTACAGACTGAATTTAGATTATAGAAAAGCAACAGAGGCTTGAACAATCTTGCATTACAGCTTGGGTTTGTGGAATAATATCTCTGAAAGCGGAACACGATAAACCTTGAAGTATATGCCACTCCTTTCACCTGAGAACAGAAAACAGAGTGTAATTCCTTTAGACTCACCAAAGGTGGACAGTAATAATTTGGAAAATTGTTTCCTGCTCCTATAAGTCTCTTTTTCTGCTGCAACATTCAGAATTAGGTGCAAACAGCATGAAATGATTGATCCATCTTTGCTTGTAGCAACGGTTGAAGCTGCTTTGTGGTGGTATAATAATATATGGGATATTTTCTTACTGTACTTTCCTTAGTACCCTCTCTACAGCCCACCTGACCATTTTTGCTGACTTGTCGGTTGATGATCACAGTGTACTCTCCTACTAAAAGCTACTTCCAGCCGGATAATGCACCATATCATCTCAAATTGGTTTCTGTTTGCAATATGGATCAAAATCTCTGAGAAACATTTCCAACACTATTGAATCCATGGCAGAAAAAACAGGCATTTCTAAAGGCAAAATGAGTTGGCCATGTTTTTCTATCAGATTGTGAAACGGATGACCAGCTTTATTCAATTTTGAGCTGACAGGTCATAGGTTGAGTTTTTGTGACAGAAAAAAAATGTTTCCCATGCTTTTAGTGCAAAAAATGTATTTTAAGTGATAACCATATCCTCACAAACTGCAGATTCAAGGAAGAAATTGCATGGTACCTTGTAAAACAATTATAGGAGCTGTGAAATCTTCCACACTTCATTGTGGTGAATTACATGTCCATTTCACTTTCCTAAGTTTCATAGCGTTCTAATCACTGATTTACCTAAGCCATAAATTCTCATTGTTAGCATGTAAGCTTAAATTTACTGCTTAATGTTGTCATCAAGGGGCCAAGGCCTGGGCAGAGCTGTACATCAATCTGATAGCCTGCAGGTAATGGCCAAGTTGCATATTGTCACAATTCCAATACATTATTTACTATGAGGCATTAAAAAGTAATGTGAATTAATAAACAGGTGCAAGGCCAGAGGGCACAGGCACATTTAATCCAGCCGTATTTCTCCTCGCTTTCATCAAGAAGACACTTCATGATAAATTTATAGCAAAACCAACACTCAAGGGCTTTTCTCTTGCCATGGCTTCTTGCGTGTCATTACTGCTACCCCAGCAAACGTACAGTATTCACAGTTTTTTTTTCTGTTTGGTCATTACATTTTGCTATCTGTTATTGTTCCTTTGTGTCCCATTTTTTACTTTTGCACTAGGTAATTCTTTGCATGAGTTAAACTACTTTGCTGGCTTAGCTTTGCTACACCTTGCTAAAATGTTGATCACGAAACAGCTCAGATTGTTGCTCTGCAGTTTTTTATGGGGAAAATTAATATGAATGCAAACGAGTTTAAATTTATTTTATTTGCGTTGGCAAGTGACATGAAATCCCAGTAAAAAAGCATTGTGCCTGTGATATGATGTAGAATCACTCAACTAATATCAATGCTCATAATGACTCCTGCAGATTGACCGATAAGAATATGACTTACGTGGTCACAAGATAATTTGAGAAAAAAAAGAGTCTTTAAAACGAATATTGCATGAAAGAAACTAATCAGGCCGTGCATGTCACAGATCAGCAGAAGGCAAAAGAAAAGTCCAGCTGAAATTAAGACATAAATTGAAGTAAAAGCAGCTAAGCAAATTACAAAAAGAAGTCAGACACGCTGGAGTCTGATAATTCAGACCTTAGTATCACAGTTGTAAATGTCCACAGGCAACTGCTGACATTAACCTACCAGCATTTAATTATGATAGAGAAATTGAAACTTCAGTCAGATCCAAACTTGCTCTTAATTGCTTACGCTACATGGTTTGAATATTTATGTCCTGATGCTAGATGCACACTATCGCAATCCTGTTTTCTTTGAAACTGCAAAGCGTTTCAAATTAGTCAGAATTCTTCACATCCCATGGTGCAAAATGTAGCACCATAAATGCTACATCTTTCTTTTTCATGCATTTTTGGATGTTGTACTGTTTTTAAACCAAAATGGAACGGAAACATAAGTCTTAGATGTTAATTACTCGCACTCCTAAGAGCAGTCTCTGTTCTGGACTCTCCGTCTTCTAAATCACCTGCTCCAGGCTACTGCACCAGTTTAAGTGTTTCCTGGATCAATATGAAAATGATGAAGCCTAATATATCAAACATCATTGTGTTTTAGAACCTCTGACACCGCATTTAAATTTTATAAATATGTTTTGTATCAAGACATTATTATGCTGGTGGAAAGAAGCTTGACTTTGCTGCATGTTATACCCATGAAAACATGTGCCGTGCAACAGCTGTCATCATTCATAACTGTTAAAACTAATCAAAAACAGATGGATTTTGCTGCAAAAAGTGAAACATTAATGTCCTTACATCCCTTCTTGTTCTTCATGCTGTTTTTGTCCTGTTCTAAAGCCGTGAGTGTCCCTGTATCTGCTGAGGTTTATATAAGATGCAGCAGCTGCATGAATAAAATGGTTCATTTAAATGCTTCCCATTGATTCTTGCTTTGAGGGATGAGAGGAAATTTTTGGCCTTAGTCCAGATATGTTAACCCTTTGGAAGATCAAGTATGTTCACTAAGTGAGGGATAGTTTGAAGTTATTAAAATTGGTTGTCTAACAAAAAATAAATTAATGAAAGCCACATTTGTGGTGACAATTTTACCCAAAGTGCACTCCTCTGCACATTAGTGAACAAACAGCATCCCTGAGACTAAGGAATACACCAGACAGGACAGGGATAAAGTTTTGGAGGAGTTTAAAGCCAGGTTTGGGATATAGAACAACTTTCAAAGCTTTGAACATCTCATTTTGCACTGTTCTACTTATCATCTGAAAACAGAGTATACACAAATGCAAATCTACTGAGTCTAGAAGCAGAGCCAGTGAAGCTGTCTAAAGACCCATGGTAAAGCTGGATAAGCTGCAAAGGTCTATAGGTCAGGTGGGACAGTCTGTGATGATAGAACAACTATCAGTTGTGCACTTCTTACATCTGACTTGCAAAGAAGAAAAAAGCCATGAGAAATGTCACTTATGATTTGCCACAAGCCATGCACAAGAGACATTCGTTCACTTGTGGAAGAAGGTAATCTGTTCAGATTAGAAAACACAGAACCTTTTGTCACACATACAGAACATTATGTAAAACCCCTTTACAGAGTTACTGATTTGTCTTAGCCACATTTAAAGGTTTCAGGTCAACCATTTTTTATCAGATATAGATAGTTTGATTAAACCTAAAGGGACAAAATTCATAATTTACTGATTTTATTTACCTATCCAAAACAACCTGGCAATATGTGGAAACAGCAATTTCCCATAAATGACACCATTGGCAGCAGCAACCCATATCAAGCTTTTGTGATAATGACTCTTTTTCTTTGCTGTGAATGAATTTTGGCCTACTCTACTTTCTTGAAGGGTTTTATTCAGCTCTTGGAGTGTTTTTGTACTTTGTAAAGCCCTATTTACCCATGTCCAACAACAATTTTATTAGATTCATGTCCCCAGTTTGACAAGGTACCTAATTTCTTCTTATCTTTCGCCACTGAGCCCCAGACTATCATCAGACTTCATTTTGTACAGTTAAGATTCACAAACAAAAGAAATTGCAGAAATGCCATTAACACAAGGGAAAGAAATTCCTGACCTAGTCCAAAGTACTCCAGCAGGACCGTCTCTTTTTGCTCAAAAAGAACTGAATAAAGGTTTTGTTGTCAAAAAGTCAAAGGCCAAACCTAAATCTGATGAATAGCTGTGGTAATTAATCAAGCTGTTCTGCTCGAAAAATTCGATTATGGCTAAATCAAATCAGTTCAGAAAAAAGTGGGTCAAAAATTCATCCACAGGAATAAAAAAGACAAATGACACAAACACTTGATGGAAACTGCCATCAAGTAAACTCAATTATTAGTTTCTTGGGGGAATTATTTTTCCATGTAGTGCCAAGTAAGCATGTTTCAATTGTGCCTTTTCTTCTTTTTTTAATAAAATCTTCATTTTAAAGAAATGCTTTTCGTATTAACTAATGTCAACAAAGAGTGCTTAAGAATCTAAAATGTATAATGTCTAGAACAAACAACCCCTCAGAAACTCCATTAGATGAAAAGCAAAAGAATTCAAAACAAACTGATGACTTTTACCCCAAAAATCTTCAGAGCAGAAATTTCAGCAGCATTTCAGCCCAAGGAATATGAAACCAAAGTGAAACCTGTCAAAAACTGTACTTCTGTCTGAGCTGAAATCAGGCTGACAGTAAGGAAGCGACAGCTGACGTTGCAGAGGTTACCTGGAGGTTTGGGTTTCCAGGGAGCTGCTGGCTGGTGATGCGTAGCTGCAGTGGCAGTAAAGGTGAGAGCGTCTGGGTGCTGTGTGAAGAGTGACACGCCATGCTCTCGGAGGAAGGGATGGGGGCTGGGTGTGGGGCAACGTTTGGGGTTAAAAAGCTAGTAATATCTCTTTCTGGCTTGTCAGACAGCAGCTCCGCAGTCAGAATCAGGGCTTTTTGAGAGGATCAACTGTTTCACTGATTTGTCGAGAAAACCTCTGCAAAGGACAAAGACACTAATAACAAAGAAGGATGTTTACAGGGATGCTAAACCATATGGAAACACATGTTGCAATGTTGCAAATCCCTTCAGGCTGAGTGGCTTACTTGTGACAGAAACGGAGGTCCCATGTGACTTCCTGTCCACTGATGTGTTTGCTGCACCTATCATGAATAACTGCACTCAATTTCCATGTTTTGACATAAGAGGGGACATTTGATAAATAGTTTGAGGACTTGAGCACATAAATGAGGCATAAATAATGCATAAATTAAGTGCCATTTTATGGAGAGATGTCAGTGCGTTTCTCCAATAACGGGAAGATTAACGACCTGACTGCAGAGGGGGAAATACTGCATAGGAGAGCGGCAGAAAGATCAAGAGATGAGTCCTCACTCTGACTGTTTTCAATCAATATACCCATGTATTTACAGAGGCTGGATGGATGATGCCAGCAAAGCAAACCTCAGCCGAACTTTCAAGGAAGGGAGAAAAAAAGAGAAGAGTACTCAGAGTGACGGCATAGTTGAGTTACTTCCAGAGCAGGAGTAAGTAGTTTCTAGATTCCAGGATCTAACCATCCAAGGAAATTTGAAATAATGTGTGAGGCTCGTAACGTTTAATTCTTGTGAAATACTTAATTAGGAGTAGAAAGAGTAGATAATACATCTGTGTTTCTTTCATTCCTTCCACTCTTTCACTCAATTTGCATTTACGAGAGTCGGCAAAGTTAAAGGAGCCTTTTGAGACGCAAAACTGAAGGTATGCCATCAAACCCGACCAACACATTAATTAAGATTTCTATGTAAAATCAATTTGTAATGGGACTGGACACGCTAGTGGAATGTTTTGTGCAAAAGTACACTAATCAGGAAAAGCACCTAGTTGTTCTTTCTTAAAGTAATATCCTCATGTTTGACAGAATCTAAGGGTTTTCAGCATAAAATGAACACATTACTCTACCGTCTGCCACAAGACATTTCCATCATAAAGATAATCAGCTCTCTGAGTTCCCTGGTCTATTACTAGTTTACAAATCAAGAAACTACTCTTTGTCAAAGTCCAAGATGTATTCTGTCTTGCTGCATTTCAGTGCAGCCACCCAATATGTATTCACAACTAGAATTTATGTCTATCAAATACACACCTGCGTATTTTTACCCCAAACTCCAAACCAGCTGGCTGCACAGATCATCTGTAATTGCTACATTGCAAACTCAGGCTGCAGTTACCCTGGCGCAAGTCAGCTGATCCGCCGCCTCACCTCCTAAGTCCAAGCTTGAAGTATTTATGAATGGAGCTACTGCCTCTGTCAGCTTTCCTTTTTTCCATGGTACATCCTGCAGCCATGCAGGTCATCCATAAGGCTCAAAGGAAAATGTGATTCATCAGACCAAGCCACTTTGTTCCATTGCTCCGTCATCCAGCTTTGAGGCTTAAAAGCCTATGAGAACATTTTTAACAATGGAAATGACTCGACAACTGGATAATGACTGTTCTCTAGGTACTCTACATATTCTCATTCACAATGAACCGTGAGCAATATCGTATTCTGTCCCTTTTCTATCAGAACTGGAATGAACTTAATCGGGAATTTTAGCTGTGGAATTGGATCAGACCACGCCAAGCAGTCTTCATTTCTTACATCTATTATTGATCCTTGGCTGCTAATGATCCTGTCACCAGTTTCTCCCTTGAGCTATGTTTGATAGACACTGACCACTGTGTACTGAGAAATGCCAACAAGAACTACAGTTTTGGAGAGGTTCTAACCTCGTCAGGCAGTTGGAACAATTTGCCTCTTGCCAAAATCCAGTTGAAAGCAGAAATTATCCTTCTGTCAATCATATAAAGTCATCCAAAGCAGTCCCAGGCTTTGCATGGCCTAGATAGTCACTATGTTTGACTATTTGTGTGATCTTCTTTTGCATCAAATACCAAGTTGGTTTCACACCAGACATAAAAAGATGAACATGTTCCAAATAAGAAAAAAAAAAAAACATTTTTTTGCAAGTCAGACAACAGATTATATAAAATATACTTGGGCAAATGTGAGATGAACATGTGTGGTTGTTTTGTTAGAGTTTTCAACCTGGTAACACTTCAGTGAATGCTATTTTTGTCCAATCTCCTTCTAATTGATGAACCATGATCACTGACCTTAACTGACCTTAACTGACCTTCACTGAAGTCTTTGAGGCACGCAGTGCTTTAGATGTGATCCTTCTGATTCTTGTTGATTCTGACCTCCTGGATAAATTGGCATGTGCTGTTGAAGGAATTTTGGTAGGTTGTGTGTTGACTCTATTGTGGCTCTCACTCAGGTTTTCTGGATGCCCAAAACCTTAGATATGACAATGCAACCCTTTCCAGATGTCTTTGATACTCATCTATTTTTTTTCCTACAACAAAGCATACCTTAATGAATGGTTTTTTTTTTTATTTTTATTTTTTTTGTTTATTGTTATTTTATGTGGGGGAGGTGCAGTTTTGTTAGCACTGAAATCAGTGAAATATTTACAGACACCTTTATTAGAACTGATGGAGAATGAACATGGTGGCAGCAACATTTGGCCTTCAAAAAAATTACTTTTCCCCTTGACCTAAATGCTTCTAAGATTACAGATGTTCAGTAATCACCACAATTATTTTCAATTTGCCAACATCCTCTTTCTCCTTGGTGGATTAAAAAAAGAAAATCTTTGAACAAACTGCAGCGATTGTCCCCATGAATTTTAAGTGTCATTTCCCCTATTTAGATTAGATGAGCTGCAGGTCACCTTTTCTAGTGTTGAAATTTTCTAAGTCTTCAGCTCATCTACTGGGAAACTATCATCAGCCTCTGTTGAATATGTATGATTAGTTATGCAATGTCAATTACATCGGTCATCAGTTATGCCAGAGTGAACATTAGATTAGCTCTGAGTGATGGAGGGGGTTTTCACTGTGACCTCCACCGGTGGCATGTCTTGATTTCTTTGTTTCGAGGGCCAGAGAGCAACCAGGGATGTGGAAGGTTTCTGTGTCAGGGAGGCACAGTGTCAGGTCCTCTCTGAGCTCCAGGGACTGGAACTGAATCAGACAGCTGCCGATGTCTGGATGCCCCAGCACACAGGAAATGGCTAAGAGACACACACATAGCTGTCTGCAAACATTAGCATGACTGACAGTCTCACCACCTTCAGAGTCACACAGACATGCATCTCCAGTTTTGGTGTCAGACAAGAAATGATACTTAACCAGAGGAAGGTGATAGCGGTACATGGACCAGATGAGGTCTGTAGCATGTAACATTTCAAAGAAGGAAGGTGGCATAGGACTGAACACTTGATAAAAGAAATGAGAGCTAATGCTGCTGGAACGACACTGGTCTGTCCAATGTTTTGATGTTGCTTATAAATCCACAGTGGCATCAATTTAACATACATGTTGTGCTACATTCACTTCCTTCTCAAATTTAATCCCTAATACCCCAAAAGGTTGTTTATTCAACCTCCCACTGTAGTCACGTGACTGTGTGAGATTGTGTCACGATGACGTCGTTTCCAAAAATAGATGCATGTCAGGTCAGCAACTACGACAAAACCAGTAAATTTCAAAACTTCTTTTCTCTCTAAATATTCCAATTTTAATTTAATAGTTTCAACTATTCAGTTTCATCTCCTAGGCAACATCTAAGATAATTGCAACATATTTCTTTTAACAAAATAATATTGAACAATTTAGGAGAGCATTACTGTGACATCTGTGTCACACCTGGCTGTAAACAGTGAAACAGCCAAAAATTATAATGAGTGGAGTATTTTGTCACAATAACAAAATCAAGATAAAGATCTGTTTGATATATGTTTCTTTCCCAATTATCACTATTTACTGCCTTTCCATTATATTCTGTTCAATTCTAACATTTTCTTCATTTTAATCCATTGGTTTTTGTCAATGTAGTTCTCTTATTTTTTTTATTTTTTTCTGTAGAGCATTTTGCCCTTCATAGGGTCTATAAGCTCTTTTCAAATAAACTCTGATATTCTGGGGAGGAGGTTGTAGTCATATTTGAGCTGCGGAGAGCAGGTTGCTGGCAACAAATATATTTTTCTGTGTGACTTTCCTCTAGAATAAAATACAAATATATCCACCTTAAAAAAAAAAAAAGAAACAGATTTACCAGAAGTAATTTCACAGTAAAGGCCAAAAGATGCTTAATGTTTACCGCACTGGCTGACTCAATGCTCTGGCAGACAGTGAATAAGACACCATGGTTGTATTAAGTTTAAAGAAACTGATCATCCTGAGAGATCCAGGTGCGCTGACAGATTCTTAGTCAGTTTGGCAGAAACATGAAAACCTGAAGACGGATGAATGTATGCAAACACAATTGAATCACTGTCGTAAACATGTCGTGTAAACAGAGATTGTGGCGTCAAGCTAACAGACGGGTAACGGGCAATATAATCTTGCCTTCAAATAGTTGTTCAGTACACACACATTTTCTTTGGGAGTTGGTTGTACAAAGTGCAAAATTCATTTATTGAATTACTGATTATTAGACTTAGTTTGGTGGGTCATCCACAGTAATTGACAGTTCAGACAAAGAAGTATAAAACACCTTAACTTCACCAACTTACATTTTATGGTAGCACTGTAGCATACTCTCTTACTGCAAAGTGAGTAAAAATCCTAAAGCTAAATCATTAGCACCAAAAGCACTAGCACCTTTAACAGTCCCTCTTTAAAAATAGAAAAGACAAGAGGACATATTGTGAAGGAAAGGGGGGTATTTCTGATCTTTATAACTCTGCAAAGTTCTTAGTTTCACAACAATTTGCAGGGCTGTTGTTAAGTGTGTGACCTTCAGTCTTTTAGTCGTGAAACAAACATTTCCTGAAACATGTCTGGACTGTCTGTTCACTTCAATCTCTTCAGAACGTACGCAGACTGTGAAAGTTGTGTCGTATGTCCTTGATCACCATAGGCTCCCCATTTACACCCAGAATGAAAAGCTATTAGTATAAATTTTCAGGTTAAAAAAAATAAAAATGATGGCAACATTTTACTTTGATAGTTTTATATAACAAAGCTAAAAAATTAGAAAACTTTGAAGGGAGACCATGATGTATTGACCCTCATTCATACTTCGCCTTTAGAAAATATTCCAAAATGAAAGTCGATGTCTAATTGGCCTCTTGAGGTAAGTGGGTGTTATTTCAGAGCCTAAAATGACTAAAATGTTCCTACAGCCTCATCTCTTGGATCTCTGAAGTTCTTCAAATAAGTGCAACATTTTCATAATTAAAGTAAATTACCCAATAATTCCAGCTGTGTAATTTCTGCTTTAAAATTGTCTAACAACTATTTCTCGATTTATCAACTCTGAGCAAGATATTCAGTGACATTTATTTCACAAGGTGGCAATTTTTGTGATCCTAATGAGAGGTCAGGATATTAGAGAGAGAGTTTTATAGCTTTGTTTTCTGCAGCCACTGTAACTTACTTTTCCTTTTCTCTTCGTGGGTGGAGAGGCACTTCACTCCTCCTCTCTTGTTCACAGATTTATCATGTTTAATGTCTCCAACAGCTTCTGGCTGCCAAGCAAAAACATTTGAATGCACTCGATAGGCAGTAGTCCTGTAAATACATTGCTTTTCAAACATATTCATCACCACAAAGTTTACAAGTATTTCTTTTATTCCAATAAAAAGCATTTAAGTTTGTGGTTGCAGTTTAGAAAATGTAGAAAATTTCAGTAGGACTAATGTTAATATCTCAGTTTGAGCACAAATATCCCTGCTATTGAGAAAACTCATACTTGGGCACATTAAACTGACTTAAAGTTTTATTGTGAAGAACTTGAACTTTGCTTATCTAGAGGTTGACAATAGACACATGCTTTCCAATAAACACTTGAAGGTTAACACTGTGCGCTAGGAATGAATCCTAGAGGAACTGTATGGGCCGGATGGTAACACAAATCAGAATTAATGGAGTGCTTCCTTCGTCTCATCCAGTCAAGTCTGATCAGATGTTATTGTCAATTCTGGCAGGAGACACGAGTTAGTTATTTAGGTCCGCTGGTGCATCCTCCCTGATAGGAGTCAGAATTCAATTCAGTTCAAAAAACTTTTCCTTTTCCTTTTGAGCCCAAAAGGAAATTGAAAGTTTTTGTAACTGAAATTATTCAAGATTCTTCAAAGAGTTAATTGGCTTTGGGTAGGAAGGATCTACCGTAGTAAATTACAGCAAATTTGAAGAAGCTTCTGACTGAGGATGTTTTTCTATGGCGGGCAGGCCATAGAAAAACATCCTGTGCACGTCTAGAAATTTGGTGATGCTTGCCCTTTCCATAGTTTTTATAAACCCAACGTTTCACTGAATTCCAGTTCTTCAGTGCTTTGTTTTTGTTTTGGAGGACAATGTTTGAAACTATACTTTCTTTAATAGAAACGTTTATGTTTATGCTATTAAAGAGGAGCTTTAACTACAGGGTCAAGCAGATAAGATGAAATTTATTTGTAATGAAAAATTAACAGGAGTTTGTACAAAGATAGGTCCTATGCCTCAGTGAATACATGAAAGTCTGAATACCTGAAGAAACATTGTGGAAAAAAAATTGTGATCTAATCCTTTTTATGTTTGGTATACCAACTAAAACTCTGACACTTCCTATTTTTTATAAGAAGTCCCCAAATCCACCTTCATTAAAAATGAAAAATAAAAAAACAGATTAGTATGCTACTAGAGCGCCATTACAGATCTAAATGCCTTTTGGAGAAACATCGGAATCCTAACATCCATCTTCCAATGGAAAACATTGCCGCTGATGAAACATGTGCAGGCATTTTAATTCCTATGAGTCAGCTGTGCCTGAAATGATTGTCTTGTGTTAAACAAACCGATTTTGAAGCAGCCTGACAAGCCCGCGCCACAAGAAGGATGGCAGGGTGTGCCATTCAGCTGGTTACACACACAATCCGCCGTCTCAACGGGAGCCGCTGCCTCTGATGTCTGCTTCCACTAAGTCATTAATCAGTGAACACTTCCAATTACGCAGGAGACAGCCCATTCATTCATACCTTGCTTTCGGCCTCTGAACCATTTTACCAGAAAAGACAAAGTGGAAGAGAAGAGTGACGAAGAGAACAGACATTGAGTGATACGGATTATCGACAAAGATTTCACTTGGGCATACGTCTCAAGAAATAAGAATATTGTCTAAATTGTTCTTAGTTGCGATTGCATGTGTGCATGATTGTTTGTCTTTGTTGCCCTGTGATTGATTGGCAACCTGTCCAGGGTGTATCCCACCTTTCACTCATTGACCACTACAAAACTAAGTGGCTATAAACAGTAGATGGGTGGTCGGATGGATGGATAACCACATCAGCATTTTTTAAGCCTTCTTTGGATCTTATTGGCATTCACTGGCAGGTTCGGTCCACAGCCTTGACATCCTTTGACAGCTCCCCACATTTTTCAAGTCTGGCAAAACTGGTGTCAAAGCTTACTGAGAGGGGCTGGCGTTGCTCAGGTTGGAGGTGAGTTTCAGTTGGAAAAAAAGTAATTTCGTGGTAGTTGTCTTCTATACAGCTAGATTATGTTGTTAAAGTGACAGGACTCAGGGGCACATAAGTGGTCTGCAAAGGTCAGACAACCTGCTGGCTGGTGGGAGCTCAAAGACTCCTTCCTGCATGTCCATTTATAAACCCTATTTAAAGTTGCATGTATATTTCTATTTCTGGATTTTTATTTTTTGCTAAAATAAACTTACAATGAAAATTCTGCGTCTCTTTGTAACAGAAACACCCCAAAATAACCTGGTCAAATATGTATTTACACCACTGAATGGAGGTCCATGAACAGACAAGAAATGATACTTATTCTTTAATTTGATCATAATTCCTCTTTTGAGTTTACCATTAACTTAATTATCATGGTGCAAAATAACTGAGTGAGACCAGACTGCTCGATTTGAGCTAATTCAGGAGCCGTCAGTAATGCTGTTGAGAAAGTATTAATAATAAAAGAAAAATCTCCTAATAGCAGTGTCATATTTCACAACATGTGCAAGACTGTGTAGTTGGAAATGTGATTTTCTTTGATGGTCAGTTCCTTCATCTTGCCTGTGATGTATTCCTGATGATGGCTGTTCTGTTAGGAGGCGGTGTAGCTGGGAGGAGAGGACGGGAGCAGATGGTGAAGAATTCTCAGGGTTTATTTCAGGAGAGCTTAGCTTTTCCGGCTCATATACTGACTTAATTATGAGACATAGGGGAGAATGAACCCCTGGAAAGAGAATTTGAAGAGGCATGGAAATCTCCTTTTAGACAAGGACAAACCCAGGATTCCTAATAAAATTACTGGGCAGATGAAAACTCTAAAGTCTGACAGAGCGTAACAGAAATTAATAAAGCACACAGAAATATAGGAATTTTCATAATGTCAAGTAATTGCGAGTTGAAAAAAAATCATTATGAACATCAAACCCTTTCAGATGGAGTACCTTTTCAGATCGACTTCATTTTCAGGGAGCAATTACATCTGTGGTTTCTAAAATTGGGGGTCATGATAAGGTCATGACTGCCTACCTTCTGTTTCTCCCAAACGCCCATCTGTTAGTATTCCATCCTATTTTTTGGGAAAAGAAAATTAGATGAATTCTTGGTACAGACAAGGTAGATCATAACCAGGGTTTGAAAATGTATGCATGACATCAGATTCATTTTATGTTTCTTTCATTTGAATATTTTACAAATATGAACTGCATGATGTTGAAACTTGCTGAGCGTTTGAATTTGAAAGTCTAGCATTTTGTATTTTTTGTCTTATTGTGTGCAAATCAAGCTGTTGGAAAAACAAATGCCAGTTTCTAGAGCACACATGCATGTCACAGCTATGAGATCACCAAGATTTGGTCCAATTTATGCAGGTGTGTTACTTTTCTGACAGTTATGTAATCTGCTGAAGATGCTTGCTTCTGCTGTGAATGACACTGAAAATGAGCACATTTAACCAATGTTCTGTGGAGCCTCTGAGCTAATATTATTACAACCAATACTGTTTTCTGACCCCATTTTACAACTACAGCCTTTAAATTTCTTTGAATAATTGACCAATTTTGGTGGAAAGAAAAATACAATTGTTGTTGTTTCTGTCATGTTTAATTTTGTTGTATCAAACATTACGTGTTACATGAGATCATTACACAGCCGTCACCATCAAATCGAGTCTTTGACGAAATTTGTATAATTTGAGTTGAAACAACATTTGATTTCCCTTTCGGGTCAATAGAATATTTTTGAATTCAGCTGAAATTTGCTCTCTATATACCTGGCATTTATTTTGTGACCTTTGATGTAGTAACAGATGGGGATTTGAAATGGCAAATGGCTAATATTAGATGGCATAGACTGGACATTGCCTATCAATAATCTAATAAATCCTGTTTGGTATAACATCTGGAGAGGAGGAAAATATACTTATCATATTAAAAACCTTTATGGTAACTGTTGAAAAGGCTTTTATATAATTTTTAATAAGGTTTAATTCAATAAAAAATTACAGGTTTACTAAAATAAAAACATGTTAGATATCAAAACATAACTGGGATGCTTTACTGAAACATTCAGACATTCAGAAAGGTCATGAGTTTGTTTTTATTTGAATACTATGGGGGTTGAATTATTTTTTTTAAAAAATGGCATTGTTATTTATGGAAAATGATGGTCATTATGACAATCTTACCTTTGAAAACATCACTGCAAGACGCTAAAGATATGCTCCACTGCTTTTTCCACTCTTCTAGTGGGAGCTCAATTCTAAAAGAGGCATTCCCAACGCAGCATGTTGACGCTAAAAAAAGTGAAAATAAGCTTTCCATCTCTCTGGGTAATAAAACAACTGCTCCGATTTACACTCCTAATAGCGCAAAACGCTGTAAACATCAAGTTCACAAATGATGTATGAATGCCTCAACATCAGAGGGGAGAGATTAGGACTGAGCAACATCAGGATGTTGGTTACATTTCAGTTTTAAGGAAGTGGGATGTGTTGAAAGTGTTCTTAAAGTTGCAAAAGGAGAATTTAGTGGGTCATGGAGCAAAAAAAAACATATCCTCTTCACTGAGACTTTAGAAAAAAAGCTTCTGAAAGGGCCTCTGAGCCATTATTATGTTCTATCAAAGATTCTGAAGGCATCAAAGAAGCTATGAATGCTAGCTCATTAGAGTAGCTTTCATTGGAAAGATGGATGAGCCTTTTTAGGACACAGTTTGCCTGTGGTCTTTTCTGCTTACATCCCAGGGGCAAAAACAGACATCAGGCTCAGATTCTATTCACAAAAGGTTCTGTTAAAGCTGCATACTCTGAAGTAGAGGATAGTGGATATGACCTATATAGGTTTCAAAAGCTTTTACCACAAATCAATATGTCATATTTTTTTAACCTGATATTTGGCATTGCTTCTAAAAGAAGAAGAAAAAAAGAAGAAGTGCTTCATTTAGAGTTTACTTCTTGTCTGGCACTAGCACTTCACGCCAGTGTTCAGATCAGAGGCCAATGAGGGCTATTCAATAATTGCTTTCACTGTTTTGAAGTCGAAATGTGTTTTCTACCATAGAACAACTGGTTAGCATGATGAGGAGAGTGTTATGTTTTGCACGTTTCTCAAAGTGATGGTCAAAGGTTTCTGACACTTTACCTTTATCGGGCACTTTTATTAAATAGAGTTGTCTTTAGCAAGTATTTTCATACCTATAATTTAATTCAATATGAAAATAAATTTAAGGCACAGTCCAATATAAATGAAATCAATGCAATTTCCACCCTTCACAATGGAACCAAAGGCACAGACAGCGTCCTGAAACTGTTCTCTACAAACTTTAACCATCATTCACTCTACATACAGCTTACCGGTTATTTTTCTTCACAAAATAGCACAAGCTCAGTCAGACTAAATCGATTGCATCCTTAAACATCAGTTACCAAGGTCTGGTCTCTGAATGGGCCATGCTATCCTGTGATCTGTTTTGATCTAAACTATGGCTGTTTGCTCAGAGGCGTTATCCTGCTGGAAGGGGAACATCTACCCCATTCTGGAATCTGTTGCAGCCATTAGCAGGTTTGCTGTCTGGATTGTTACTCATTTAGCTCCATCACCTGTTTCTGCCAAAGGAAAGCAACATCACGAGATGATGTGCAGTTCAGGGTCTTTGTCATAGCACTTGAGATGAAGGCCAGTGAGTTGTTACTTTATTAATTTTTTGTCTCAGCTGGCCATGTTTGGCACCCCATAAGATCCTGAATGGTGCATGCCTTAAACAAACTAATCAAAGATACACAAATCCAATTTAGTCGTACATTTTAAATGTAAACTTTCACTTGGAGAACCCAACCTAAAATGATATTGAATGGTGCTGTGGACAAGGCATGTCACCAAAAGCAATACTGGAACAGACGAAACTATTTTAAAGGTAGCCAATACTACTGTGTATGAAATTTTATGGTCTCTGCTGAAATGTCAGACGTTTTAAAGCAGAAATGAAAGCTACCCACCATTACACTGGTTGTAAGTGTAGTGGTTGTTGACATTCTCCTCTGCAGACAGTTGAATCTATCTGTGAGTTGTTGTTGCACTCACCTGCATGAACAGAATCCCACACAGCTGAAATTGGGTTCATCCTTTCTGTTCATTCACTTATGCATAGAACGACCAATTCATCCCACCTCTTGTGCTGCTGCTCACAAAATTGTTCAGACAAAGCTCACAAAATAACCTGCAGTGATGTTTCTGAGCAGCAGCAGCATGTAGAAAAGAACATGTAAAAGTCATGACTTAAGAATGCAAAATGGCTGTTTGCCTTCTCCGTAAATGTGGGCAGTTTTGCTTGCAGCTCAGGATATGTTATAAATTGTTTATTAACGCAAATGAAATTACAGATAACTGATATATATAACTGTTATACGAACAGAAAAACCTTTGGTAGTCTTTCTATTCATAAAATTGTGAGAGTTAACTTATCTTTTCACAATTTGTCTGTGTACATCTTTAAAGAAAACCTTGACACATCCAACCAAAGCAGTCTTTATGAATTATCCACAAAGCTTATGAATTATAAAACATGCACTCACACACATGCATGTACTTCTCAGACGCCCTAGAAAACTAATTTAAAATAACAATATGTGAATCTTCCATGGATGTCTTCTCCCCCTGTTTATTTGACAGTTGGACCTATAGATGTGGCAAAACATGACAGCAGTCCCTCAGTCTGCCAGGTAACCTATAAATCATATTTTTATTCATTTTCAGCTGAATTGGAAGATAACGTCCCTCTCATTTGATAGGGCTAAGGATGTTGGCTTATGAACTCCAAAGAGATATAATACATTTTAGTGTGATATTCCACAACAGAAAATAAACCACAATATAGTTATGTTTAATTCTGAATAATTCTGAATAAAGTTGGAAATTTCAGAGATAATTACTTACGATGAGTCACATGATATAACATCAGAACGCTGTGACCCTTTGGTGACATATTTTAGTAAATTGCAATAAATAGGAATATTTTTTTTAAATAATTTGCTTCATTAAAAAGCGAGATTTCCATATTAAATAAACTCATTAGATAGTGTGATTTAGCTCAAGTTCTTGTTTCTGTTAATTTGATGATGATGATGCCGATGCCCTGCAGCTAATGAATACTCAGAATTCAGTTTCTCAGAAAATTACAAGAGCCTCAAGGTGATCGCATCAATGCCACAATCCTCTGATGCAGCAGTTGATGCAAAAAGCACCCTCACCAAGAACTGAGTGCATATTCTATGTAGTACATGGACCTACTTTCAGAAAGACGGCACTTCTATCTGAGAAAAGATATGTTTTCTAGGAGATTCCATTTCAACACGGGAGCATTGACATTTTCTTTAACACTGAAGCTACACAAATAATCCTTTAAAAACATAACATTGCAAATGCTGGCCAGGTGTCTCAGATGCAAGACATTTAAGGCATTATGATGTGCAGAGCAAACCTGTCTAATTCAGCATAAACAATTGCAAAAATCAAAAACGGCAGCAGTGAGTGTAAATGTTACTGTGAAACAGATTAACTCCTCTCATAACAAATTCATGAATAGTCCTATTTCTTGCATTATATAAGATTGTTGTCAATGGACTCCCATGCATATGAATATCTGTAACTTACTGACAAGATTTGTTTTGAGCAGGCAGCCCACTGCTAACACCAATAGTGCTGCGCAGCAATTAGATAGATTAGAACTACTCAAGGAATTCAGTATTTTTCAAACATCCTAATCATATGGGTGCCACACCACCTTTATGGCCCAAATGAATTGAATCGAACATAATTTGTCAAAATGATGTTTTCTATGCCAATGCTTTGTTTGTTATTAATATCGGCTTTTTAAACCCTTCCACATAACAAGCAGAGATTTTAATTATGCAATGATCGCGACGCCTAATGATCTGGCTGTCTAATAAAAGGTGTTTCTCAATGTCAAGAGGTAAAGACAAAATGGCTCTCGATTAGCAAAGAGTGCTGTGGGATTTTCTCCTCCTTGCAAACATGGAGGGCCCGAGGCAGAAAGAGCAGCAACAAAGACCACCGCAGAGTACAGAACAAAACAACTGCATTCCAGTACAATGCAAGGATTCACGTTGTTCATGAAGTCAGGCAGAATTTTAAAAGAACAAGAATGAGACTATAGATGAGTAAAGCAGCATGAGTACTTTCAATAAAGTTTTCAGATTTTTAACCTTCTGGGGTGGTGATGGAAGAGGTATTATGTAAAATTGATTATTTTGAGTTTTACATTGTGCTATCATGTTATTTCATCATCAAAAACAAACCTGGAGTGTTGCTCTGATCCTTTTGTGCATGTTGAAGAAATCCTTGAATCTCCCTTGGCAGTCATTCAGGGGTGTGTATAAAGCCAAACACTCCTCCTTGGAGCTGCAGTCTCCGGCAGAACATCCTCCTAACAGGGCATCCCTCCCCCGTTATCACCACACATGACTCCACTAGACTTGCAGTAGCAATTAGCAAACATGCTAAAACTGGAAGTCCAATGAGCTTATCATACAGACTACTTCTCAGTCCAGCACTCCTAAGAATACTGGAAAGGGACTGTTTTTACAATATTTGTTAAAACTGTCCTTTTCCTTATATTTTGAGACAGATGATCTGTGGGGGGGAAAAAAAATCAAGCATCTTTGATTTCTCCCTGTGGTCCTACTGATGTCTGCAGAAAAACACTGCATGGGGAGGAACAGCCAATCAGAGCCAGGAGGAGGGTATTACCATAAGGTGCTAGCACAAGAGAAGATTCAAAATGGTGTGGCGAGTTTTAAAGACTCCACAACAGGGATTGGAGCGTTCAGTTATTATATTCATTCAAATAATAATCAATATGTAAACAAGTTTAAGTCTACCTTATTAAACTGAAATGAATCTATTTTAATTTATATTAATTGTACTTTAACCTGTTTGTCTTCGAACAACTTGCACGTATTTTATGACCTCAAAATCTGCAGAATTAGATTTGACTGTTTTGATGATAAATACTTCCTATGTTTTTGTTACCTGTTTATAATAATCAAAACAATTACAGTTATCAGAAAAAAAGCTTAACATTAAATCACATTCATTATTTCACATAATAATTGAGTTACAATAATCTTCAAATCTCTTCAGTGAGCTTTAAAATAGTTTTCTTCATAATTTTTTTTTAATTGAATTTCCAGTGTTAAAAAATGGAAATGCTGCTGTTTATAAAAGCAGTGTTTTTAATGCAATTTTACTATAAATACAAATATTTTTTTTAAAGAAACTGCAGAGGAGTGTATGTGTTTACTGATGTGTGCCCAACTTCAAGTTAAAGCAGATCTAAATTACACTAAAGCTTAAAAGCACACACCTAGATGGAGGCAGTGCAAGTGTCATAACTGACTAAATGTGCGTATTGATCTGTCTTTGCAGATAATATTACAGAATATTGTATTGCATAATATTGGACCATATCAAACTGCAGACATCAAAAGAGAATCAAAGCACATCGATCTGTTTTCTTGTCGGTTAAAAACTTTGCAGACGAAGTGCAATCACTGCTTCAAAACAAAGGGCAAAGTGCTACAACACCTAAAGCTGTTTTTAATTGTCTCTATGTGAGCATCAGAAACCAAGTAAAGAAGAGAAAAGAACAAAACCCAACGAGATACAGCTGTTTAAACACCCAGACAACTTCTTTCTTTTGAACTGAAAAGTGCAAAATTTGATTTCCTTTCTATACCTTTCATACTTCATTCAAAATATTGTGACTCAAGCATGAAAAATTAATTGTTGGAATTGACAGAATGTCAGTGATTAAGATTTGTAAGCATGAAGGAGTTGCAGAGAACCACTGTTGTGATGCGTCTTTCGAATGAAAAACCTAGTTTTTCACTTCAGAAATCAGACGATTAAGGAAGAATGGGAACAAAGTCATTATTTAAAAAAAGTCATAGAGTTCTTGTTTGCAGTTTGCTAAAAGTGACTTCGATGAGACACCAAACAAGTGATAAGTTCAAACAGAAGTCAAATAATTTGTTCTCCATGCAAAGTAGGACAAAAAACTACTTTGCAAGGAGAACAAAAAACAAAAGAGCACGAAAAACCTCATTATGCTTTTTCTGTTCTACATAAGCTCACTGCAAAGACAAATGGACAAAAATTAAAATCATTAGTCTGGAGTTTTTCCCTCTAATGTGAAAAAACAGAATAGTACAGTATTGATAAAACCTTTTATCAATTTTGTGATAGTGATCATTTTGTAGATCACAGTGCTTTCTGCACACCAAGCATTTCTGCCCTCAGTCTGTCTTCTTTTCCTCGCCAGTAGGGCTAGTCCAAGACAGACGCATCATCACAGCTGACAGCACTGCATACAAACTGGGAGCTTTTCCACTTGTCAAAAATATTATCCTCTCTGTATTGCAGAAACCCTGCCAGTGTTGCGTTATATTCCATAAGACTCCACTGTGGAGTACAGGGTTAACCGCTGAACTCAGTGGCAAGCTCAGTCCATGTCACTTTTGCTTTGAAAGGGCCACAATGAAAGAAAATAAAATGAGAGACAGAGAATATTCTCTCTGACAGGTTGGGGGAAACGGGGACCTGCCATTTTAAAAAACCTGGTTTATCGGTTGCTGGTTTTGTATCTGTTCCAGTCTTCTGTAAAAAATACACCGAATTCTGTTAAGTTCTTGAGTACGCAACCGTTTTGACGGCCACAAAGCCATAAAAAAGTCAAGTTAAACTCATCAAGTCAGTTTTTTTTTTCTTTCTCACAAGTCAGTGAACTTGTTTTAATGTTTAGGAAAGGCAATGCAGACTAAATATGAATAGATCTGAAAATAGTGATTGAAAATGCCTGTCCAACCCACAGTTTAAAATAGAAGTGTTGCCTCACCCGGAAGTTTTGTCACATTTTTCTAACCGGCTCAGAAAAACAAGAATTATAATTGAAACAGATGGAAATGGAAACAGGTGCAAGGGCTTAACAGCTACACTTTTGAAGTACAAAAAAACAAGAAAAATAACTTTAAGCTTCTCCACAACTTCTTTAATTATTGTTGTGTTTCTTGGACAATACTTTTGTCCAAAACTGTTTCTTCACTTATGTTTTCTAGTAAACAAAGGCTTTTAAAAATAGCTGTTTTTAAGCTATATCTTAATTACTTGAATATAAATCACATGTAATGTGTAGGTGACATCGGGTGCGCTGGGTTTTATTCAGAGATGAAGTAAAGGGTGATAAATATTTATACAATGCACTTCACATTTTTTTTGATACATAGAATTTTCCCTTTAGTTCACAATAATGCAAGTTTATGTTAGTTTATCCCATAAATATAAAAAAAAATGGATGTAGGTTTGTGGTTGCAATGAGACAAAATATGAAAAATGTTCAGATATTCAGAATAATTGGCTTATTGATGAAAAAAATCCAGCAGCAGGAATCTGATCCTGCCTTAACATCCTCGAGTTCAGCTTCTGAGAAACATCTTCATTTACAATACTTTCTAGTTATAAGGTTTATTATTGGAGCCACATAAAGAAATAAACTGAAAACAACAAGCAACCTCAATCTAAAAAAGCTTTGATACACTGACTGACTTCACTTTGCAGAGCGGGAGAGAACTCCCGCAGCCACACAGACAAAAGCTTTACCCTAAGCAGATAAAACAACTCAAATGCGATTAAAGACAATTGTGCCCTTCATGTCTTTCAGAAGTTTCCTTTTTCTTCTTCTTCTTTTTTTTTCCCAAGAGTCGACTTCCTTCAAAGTTCCATCATCCACATCAAGAAGGCTGACACATCAGCCTCTGAGTTTTCCCAAGTTCTGTGGGTGTTCCAACATGAACAGCTCTTCTTTTGTTTGCAGTCACTAATGCTATTCCTGCCAATCACTGCTGCCACTCCGTAATTGTATTTACAGGATGAAAAGGAAGGCTGTGAAACAAAGCAGAGACATGTTTCAGAAAATAAAGAGTGCCATTCATCTAACATGACATTTTGACAAGAGAAAATAAAACTGTAGATACCTGTGTGGACATCTTTAATAGGGAGGCAAGTGGAGATATGAAAAGTGTTTTAATGTAATTGCATGACACTGTTTATGCTAATTGTCAACCATCTGTCTATGTGCCAGTCACTGAAATGTTGTTTTATTCTGGTTGAATTGCTGGGTGAGCTTTTGCTGCAGTAAATAATACTCTATAAAACTCTACAATAGCTCTTTCAATATGTGAACGCACTTTTATGATTTGACCAAGAATTACTGTTTTAAATACTAATGAGCAACTTGCATCATGACACCTTTTGTTAGATGGACTATAGTGACAATTTTTAAACGTCAGGCCAGTGATTTTGATGAAGTGTCTGCAGCGCTTTTGCACTCTGTGACCTGTTAAATTAATAAAGCGTCGTTAGTAAATGCGAATGGCTGCGGGCTACTGATGGCACTCCCGAAACCCAGCTATTGAGCCAAGACATGAGACTAATTTCTCCACACAGAGTTATGGCTTCAGAGTGTCTGAATGTGCCAAAATACAGAGTGGACCAAAACAGACACAAGCACACCCCAAGTAAATGATGGGGCAGGAAGGACAGGTTAAGTGCACCTCAACACAAATCATATTGTTACTGCAAATACACTCAAGCAGGTGCCTTAAGTGTTTTTCCACTGAGACAGAATACTTGTTTTGTTGTTGAACCTCCTTTTTAACCGATTTAGAAATTAGGCATTGGTTGATTCTGATTAACAGCTAAAACCAGGTATTCAAATACACTACAAAACAGAAAATACAAAAACATTTTTCTTCCTGACATGAGTCTAGAACAATTGTTTTCCTCTTAGGGTTTGTTAGATCCAGACTTTTTTTTTCCCTTTCCCATTTACAGGAGTTTAACAGGTGTGTCGAACTTTTGTGTGCCGCCTGTGTTGCTAAGGTTACGTGTACGCAGCAGGGAAATGTGTCACAACTCTGAGTTTTTTTTATTTATTTTTTTTGTTGTGCCCAAATGCAACCCTTATTTGACCCTTTCATGGCTGCCTGAATGGCTCAATTTTGTGCTAACTTTGTGGAAGCAGCATGTTTGAAGCGTTGCCTTAAAATACAGACGTCTCTCCTTTCTACTCAAATGTTGTGAATAACCCAGTCAGATCCATGGAGAGCCATGACATCATTAAATGTGCTTTATTTAGTTTCTAAAAGCATATTTATTTGAGGGTATGTAAAAATTTGAATTTGAAGAAAGTAAAGAAGCATTCTGTGAAAAAATCTTTTTTTTCATCCATCCATCCATGTAAATGTTTTACATTGTCTTGGTTAAAAGGCTTGGACCGAAACAGGCCAATCCACAGCCAGACTCATCCTTTGATTTTTATCCATTGTTTTTACACACTTATATTATTTAGATCCTTGCACTGTGTTCCAACCAAACCACACTCTGTGAATTCTTGTAATGAAATCTGCACAACTGTTAGAACAAATAAAATTCCGTTGAGGTCATGCAAACTGTGTAATAGACCTGAAAAACTGTCAAGAGATTTGCAACTATGCCAGAAACAATGCAAGTTTTCTTCAATGCAAAAAAAAAAAAAAAGGAATAAGATTCTTCCTTGTTATAATTTCTGCTCATTTAGCATCTTTTTTTTCTGTCGGACTTAATAAATTATGAGGGGCAGGTATTAATTATGTAGAACAATTCATAATGCAATATGGTTTTGGAGTTTAATTCAGAGACGGCCAGTACACAGAAAGCCCAAAGGAATTGTTCATTTATCCCACACATGGTACAAGAAATTCAGTCTATGAAGTTTGGACTAAATTAGTAAGTGGGCTAAATAAAGTATTTATTCACATTACACTAATCCTTGTTGGATGCCTGCCAGCACTTTTTCACAATGGTCCCAAGTCAACAGCTTCAAGACTAAAGTAATTCTCATGCTTTAAATCTGAGACTTGAACCGACTGAAGTGAAAAACCATTTCTTTGTCATGTCCAGGTTTTAAAAAAGCTTCTATTGTGCAGCTGCAGTGTTTGTCACATAGCACGAGAGTTCCCCACCCAACATATCACTTTTATTCTGATGCGTATGCGGGCCACCAGTCATGCATTTCTCTAAAATACAGATCCTCTCACTTATTCAGCATTCTGTCAGCGAGAGCTGCGTGGCAGAATTCAATTTAGTGCTTTGCACAGCCTGCTGAGGGCAGAGAATGTTGCCTGGCTGTCACTTATAAATATGGATTTGGCCCATACTAACCACAATCAAAGCCTTTTGGGAAGCCCCACTTTTCCCTTAAATGTAGAATCTGTCACGTGTATTTATTCTTAAAGACTCTTGGCATGTAGGCGAGGCGTTTGAGACTGCTGATGTTGACAATTACCAAACCTCTGATTGCTTTCACACATTTACTTGAACTTTTCCTCCGGCGGAGAGGATGTTTTCCCCAAAGCTTGGTTAAGTTAAAAGGCCTTGCCAGAAACACTGCATCGCGAACAGGCACAATGCCCAAGACAACTTTCCGTGATAACTTCCTTTTATCTGCCACAAAGGCCCGAGCCAGTTTGGCAGCCAGGAGCAGATGGTATTGGAGATTTCCTCCACCGACTTCCTGCTGTGTTTCTTGAGAGCATCATGGATCAGACACAACAGGTAAAAATGCAGTGTTGCTGTGTTGCTGAACACTTTCGGGAGACTTTTAAAGATTCCATCCAGAAAGTCCAAAGATCATGATAGATGGCGTTTTATCATGAGCATTCTGGGAAGTAAGGCGGAGCACAGGAAAGTGCCAGGCAAATTTCAGGCAGGTCATTTTCCATCCAAGCAGGGGACCAGAGCTCCAGACTCAGCAGTGCTGTACTCGAATGATAATGGTGGCAACAAATGTACCCAGTCCGTTCTGCTACCCGCCATTCCTTCTCATCTGGGGATCTGAGGGAGAGATCAGTTGAGTCAGCATAACAGATAAAATGGCACTGCGTGGCAGCTGGTGTTTAATATACACTCTTCATCAAGGAGAAAATGTCTTGAACCAGTTACAGCTCATTGCCAAATATCCACAACTTGCAGTAATTGAGAAGTAACTTGGTTTCACTATAAAGCCACCTGTTCCAACAAACTTCTAAAGTCTTAGACGTTTCTGAGCATCATGGAAGATGAAGGAACAGCGTCATGCTTAGGGAAGCTGGTTAGAGTTTGTGCGTTTATGGATGGAGCTACATTATGAACAATCCTGGAGTAAAACCTGTTGTAACCTGCAGAAGACAAACATTAGCCCAAAGGAAGGCCAATGTCCTTAAACATACAGAGAGAGCTGATATCTTAGACTGAAGCCCTTTCATTAAAATGGCCTGGTGAGAGTCCAGAACCAAATTCAATTAGGAATCTAATGCAAGACTTTAAAACTGACTTTCACAGATGCTCTCCATCTAATCTGACAGAGCAAGAGGTATTTTGCAAAGTATCTAATTAAGCACCATTATACATAGTTAAATACAAATATACTCCATACTTTACAGTTATGCACTATTTTGTCTTTCATGGAAAATCTCCTTAAAACACTGTGAAGTTTTCTGTTTTAATGTGCAAGATGGCCGATGGGTAATCACACTTTTCCAAGGCACTTTACGTCCTTTCGACCTCAATATCTCACTGCAAGCTAAGTTTTAATAATTATTTGTTTTTAACGTGGGCCTTTGTTAAATTTAAGTGTTTCTTTAAATGTGTTGAAAAGAAATCTGTTTCAAGCACACAGTAGCCTAATGAGGAATAGCTTTGTTTAGTTTGCTCCAAACAAGACAAAAGCTGGAAAATGTCTTAGAGTTGATTTTTTTTCTTTTCTTCCTCCTTCACCCCCATCAACTCCCCAAATGAGACAAATCTAATATTGGCAGATAATATTTTTCATTTCTTTTTTATTGAGGAGAATATGACCTCATTTTGAGAGTGGTAAAGACGGCAAAGGTCCAACGTGAATAGGATTCACTTGTTTGAGCCAGAGACATGTCTGGCCATAATAATATTAAAAGGATGAAGAACCCAAATTCTGAGCCTTGATTTGACATTTGATATGAATGAGCATTTGATTGGGTGTCAGCGCACGGTGTGCTGCCTCTTAGTCTCAATGCGACTAATGAGAAGATATTAAGCTGAGCCTTCCTTCACAGTTCTCACATAACCGGACAAAGTCCTTGACTGAGTTACACGGGAGAGCAGCGAAGCGAGATAACCCTCAATTTGATTGCCAGATTAGGGGTCTTCAAAAGGGGTCTTCAAGTTACAGGTGAGTGACGTTGCATCAGTATTTGATTGCACCTGAGATTCCGTCGAATGGCTCATGTTAGGCAAGAATCATCAAACAAGATCGAGACATGACACATCAATCATTTTCCAATCCTTGACCATTAATGGTGGGTGTTTGTGTAAGAAAATAGTCATATAGCTGTCCATATTGTCAGAATATACAGGCACATCTGAGGAAGGTGAGTGGATGTGGATTTTCAGTGAGATTTCTGGTGAAAATGGGGAAATTCCAGTTTTTATAATGTGATTTTTTACAACTGAATTTTACCACGGTATTGTTTTTAATATTTTTCTCTGGATGTGATGTGGCTTAGTCATGAACCTTCAAACGTCACTTGATGTGATTCACATTATTTCCCTTCCTCTTTTTGATGACGGATTCATGCAACACAATGATATAATTTTCCTCTATTGTGAGACACGTCTTGGCTGATCGTCTCCTATAATAGCATATAATTCACTAAGCTTATGACACACCAGGTTGTTGTTCTTCCATAGACAACAAGCTAATGCATTTTTCCTAAAGATATAAATTCAGATGTCAAGTTAATCAGAGTTTCCATTCAAAGAATAGAACTACAAACAACCTTTTTGCCTGAAGCCTCTGACGTCTGTAACTCACCTTTGAACCCTCTATCAAAGTCATTCAATTCTGCTCATCTTTCAGTCTTCAGACAAAAGAAACTGTCTTGCTTTCCATACATACCACAGAGCATAACTCAATCTCACCTCATTTTTGCCTCACAGCTTTTTCTTCTCTTCAAAGCAGTTGATTGCATTGTTTTTGTTTGTTTTTTTTATTTTCTTGTGGTTTTATGCTACCCAACACTGAAAACTCTGACAGTGCGAGTCATGTTACTTGTGTGATATATGGAGATACTTTAATTTTGTCTTTCTATGCAAACAAAAGGGAGCAAGCTGTAAAAAAAAAAAAAAAGCCCAGCTACAATGGCTAAGTCCTTAATTCAGTAACACTTTATCTGAAGAGGTGTGCATAAGGCTGAAATAACACCTGTTGTGAAAATGTAGGATTCTTCTTGAATGTTGAGGACTGTTGTTATTCGGTAAATAATGATACTTTAATGCAAAGTTGCACTAAAAGTTGATTCCATTTAAAGTGTCAACTTTGCATTATTTGTTGAAATAAATTTTAAAAATGAATTTTATGCTAAGTCCCCTTAAGACTTCATGAAATGTCCATTAAAACTGTCAATGGCACTTCATGACAACAGTCATAAACATTCATGAAGACTTCATGTTCATGAAAGTCTTATGCACAGCCCTTCAAATAACATGTTAAGTACTCATTTTAGATTGTATTGCAGCATGAAAAGGAAAATCAGGTAGAGCAAGACTATATGATCCTTTTAACTTTTCCTGTTAACTGAAGCATCATTAAAATCATGCTGCCATGTCAGCATTTACATCAAGCACAAATCCCTAACTTTTTTCTTATGTAGCATATTATATTGTTGATGTAGATTCTCACAGAGTCTGCAGGAGTGTGTTTTGAAAAACAAGAAAAACATATAGCCAGCTTTTTTTCCTGAGATGGGTTGGAGCGAGTCAGAAATCCAGCAAAAGATCTTGTGAGTTATTAGTACGTCTCTCAAGGAAACACTGCAGTTTCCGAAAGCCATACTTCATCTCGACATGTCAAGCACCATGAGGCTAATCAGAAATGGAGCCCAGGACTCTGTAATAACGGTGTCCTTACCACAGCCAGGCAGTACATTTGCAGCTGTGCGTATATCTAATGCTTGTGTCTACTGTTGTCTTTGGAGTGGAATGAGCAGTAATTTTACCAGTCGGCACTTCAGCTCTTACTTTTGCTTGCTGGAATCTGCAGATTGCCCTATTAGGCATTAATGGTTTGGATCATTACAAAAATTGTTAATAATGAAGAAGAACAACACTCTCACCAGGAATATAAAAGCCAGTAATGACAGTATCAAACCACATTAGTAAGTTCAAATGAAATGAAAACATTTAATAATATTACTATTGTTCTCCTGGCCTTGCTAACGCTGCTCATGCCTAAATGAAACCAGCTTTGACATTCACAATATCAATTCTGTTGATAATAAATAGAACCTCACATCAAATATACTTAATTCAGATCTCATGATACTATTAAACATGTAAATGCATCTTGAAAAATAGAATAGTATTGACAAGTCAATTTATTTCAGTAATCTGATACAAAACTCGTAAACAAGTTAATTTATACTTCAGAGCTGATTTCTCTTAGCAAGTCATTTAAAGTGGAAATACAAAGGAGCGTGCCATCTGAGTCAGACAAATGTGTGTTGCTCTTCAAGAGTTAGGAAATAGCAACAAGAAAACAGCTTTTCTCATGAACCTGCATGTTTCTGTAGGATCTATTTCAAACTTTTAAAAAAGTTGTAACTGTGGGAAATGTGAACTTAATGCCTTTACCAGGGGAAATTATGTAATAATTATTGTTGTTTTCTCCCTTGTTGTTGTTACCTTGTGCATTAATACCTCACTTATCGACTAAAAGATATTGCATGCATCATTATTCTATATTTATGTGTATGTACGATAGTCAAAAAGAATAACTTATGGTGAGTAGGAACAGAAGAGACTGTTTAAAGTCCAAAATTCCTGAAACACCTTTCCATGCCTCTCATGACAGTGTGAATTTCAGTAACTGAGAGAATAAATGTGATTTGTTTTAGTCCTTTCATGTTTGGAGTGCACTTTCTAACACGGCAGAGAAAGAGGAATGACCTTTCATAAATCCCTAATTAAAGTAATGTGTGAATAAGTAGTGGAGGACTGGAGATGTTGATTGTGATAAATGTCCCCTGTTTCAAAGCTAAACTGTAGGTGAAAGTTTGCTTTGGAGTTCAGGTAGCCCACTTCTGTTTCTTCTTTTTTTTTTATTTTTTTTTATATATATAATTCTGTAGACAAAGAAGACACCGAGCCGATGGTTTCACTTTGTAAATCGTTTCAAAAATGCTTTGCTTTACAGCCCGTCTCCTTAACAGAAGGCGAGCAGTGCCAAGCATTTGATGAGATTCAGAGCAATACACCCAAGCAGTCACTTTGACAATTCATTCCCCTTAAAGCCAACAGTAATGTTTCCATTTATGTGGAGGAAACACTATCATCTTTGACATTTGAGCAGTAATTCCATTGGAACAGCTTGTCTGTTTGCATCAAGGGTATGAAATGGAGTGACTTTTTTAAAAGAGCGATGTGTTTTAATTTGACAGTCCCGTGCAGGTCTCAAAAGTGGAACACAGTTGGAAAATGTCAGTTTTACTCCTTTGTGTGCCTTGAAAATATCTCAATAAAGGCTTTAGTGATTTTTCTGAATGGAAGGTTCCAGACTGTATTACTACATTGAAATAATAGCTTTATATATTTTATGATTGCGCTTTCATTTTTTAGTGATTTTGTTTTCAAAACTCATATATTTTTTGCATACATCTTGAGTTAAAAGTGTCAGTTTGGTCAAGTCAAGCTGATTTGTACAGCACACTTTAGCAAGAAGGCAGTTCAACACACTTTACATAATAAAAACATAATTTGTAAAATGACATATTGAAAATCATCAAAAATAATCATCATTAAATATGTATCAGGAATATTAATCACTCACTGTTCCACTTATTGATAATCAAGGGCAACTCTAAGCAGGTGAGTTTCTGGCCCTCATTGTTTCAGCAACATTGCAGTTTTCTGGAAGTTTGTTTCAGATTACACTTGATTAACTCGACTATTGATTTGGACAACAAGCCAAAACATTAATAATTTTACATCTGATGCAATGTACCCAAGAGACATGCTCATCACATTCTGGTACAGTTAATATGAACACATATTATGAACTCCATAAAGATGTTGGCACGAAAGGCATAAGTTTAATACAGGCTTAAGAAAAGTGGAACAAACAAGAACTACTCTGAACAAAATAAAACACCAAACCAAATCTTAAACATATATTTTTTTAATGTTCTTGGTTTTCTTCTTTGGAAATAAGGAACCAGACAGAAGAATGGAACCAGGTATCTTTAAGAGGAACAAGAAGATAGCGCTGGGCTCCGAACCTGTCATCTGTGACACTAGATAGAGAATTATGGCATGGGCAGGTACCGCTGAAGTGGGTCACTGGAGTTTAAGAACTCATCCATGTCACTCACGTCAGTTTGAAAAAACACAGATGCTTCCTGAAGTCCAGGCTCAGTCCTCACTTGAATAGTTGTCGTTCGTTGCATCTGGATGAGCTAAGTGGTGCACTGAAAATGCAGTAAGGCATCTCATTAATTATTTCTATGGCAACTCCATAAAGTTACAGGAAAAAAGAGCAGAAGAAAGGACATGTGGTGGATATCTAAGCAACCTAAATACACAGAAAAGCAGAAGATATCATGTACGTTTAAAGGACCTATTTGTTTTAAAAAAGAAAAATATGGAAATTGCATCATTTTAAACAAATAAGAGGGAGATCGGTAGAAAGAAAACAAGCTGAACTGAAAATGTGTGAATATAACTTTGATGTTCAAGGTGAAAATACCTAGTTTTTTAGACAAATGCCTTATTGTAGTAATTTTCTTACAAGCTCTATATTGGCTAAAAGTAAAAACTTGTTAGTGAGCAAACTAAGAAAGAAACTGTGTGAATTTGCATTTGATTTCATGAGCCAAGACATGATCTACTTTTCCAACACCATCATCTTGTTTTTAGTGCTGAAGCATCACCACCCACAACAGGTTATGGTTTCTTCCAGAAGCAGAAATGCACTGCCAGCCTCAGGGTTATTCCGTCACTACCTCCTCTTTGTTCACCTCTAATTAACTGAGATTTTGCTTGACTGGATTTCAAAAGGCTGTTGGAGAAAAAGAGCTCTGCTTGGCTGTGAGCCTCTCAATCATTCATCTAAATTATAGCTTTTTAAAAGTCAGTGCATTATGAGATTGCCAGATGGTGCACTGGTGTGAAATACAACAATGTACAAATTAAGTAATAAAATCTATATAAATGCGGACTAAAAGCTATAGAACAGTGGTGTTGCTTTGGACTCGTGAAAAAAAGGAGACATGATTAAGTTCCTCAAGTACAGTTTGCAAAACCTAAAAGCCTCTGGAAAGCCAAATAGAGTGGAGTAGAACCAGTGAGTAAATTATGATTCAAACTGATTTGATATAAATTAACATCAAATAAATTCTAAACTATGAATTACTATAATTCATAGCTGAGTGTTTTCGCTTTGTGTTGCTCAGAGGATGGATAGATAAAAAAAAATGTATGCTGTCAATCGATTAAAAATTTAATCAGATTAATCACACTCAAGCGCTGTGTTAAATCATGATTAATCACTATGATTAACTTTGTAAGCTTGAACTATAAATATACCTACTGTTGTTGCAGGTAGGGTGCCCTGTGCAAACCCTTTCTAGTGCACTCCAACCAATTAAAACGCAAGCTATTATCTGTTTGTTGTTTTCTGTAGCAGAAAGCATGTAGCCTCGTCTCCCAGTACTCAGCAGCAACAGAACTACACATGCATACAGCTAGTAGCAAACATGAGAGTGCATGGAATGAAAAAGCAGAGTTGAAGAAAGTATCTTAAAAATGATTACAAAACAGCACAACCTTGATGCAAATGTTTTTAATCCTTGTTTTACTCTTAACAGTGTTGCACAACACTTTACTTTTGTCAATGATCAATTTAAGCTGTCCTTCATATTTGGATGCAAACACATTAAAAGAAGTATTTATTTTTTGTAGACCCTTCTTATGCTTTTTCAAACATGATTCCTCTTTATGTGTCGGGGCTTCAGCAACATCTGTTTAATTTACGATATTTTTAGCAGCGAGGCTACATGGCTTCCTGATTGTTGATTTGGATGATTAATCTCTTGGCGGTGTGCTTACTGAACCTCCTCCTCCAAAGTTTTGTGGCGTAGTTATTAAGGTATTGCCAAGTTTCTCCCACGCTCTGGAAAAGCACTAATTGTTTCCTGGCTGTGCTCCTTCCATAATTTCATTATTAATTTTCATTTTTGTCATCCACAGTTCATTAAATGCTTCCTGAAATTAATGCAATGCGGTTCTGCTAATGGCTTAGCATATTGAATTCAATAGCCATGTGTTGTCTAAATATTGTTGTGCATAATCATAGTTAACATCAGCCAGCGGGAGAAAATTAGAAGAAAAAAAAAATATATATATATATATATATCAGCATTGTAGCTCAAAAGATTCGAAAGTTGCAGATGAGGTGCTCAGGGTCAAACAGAGGGCAAATCCACTGGTGAGGTTCAAAGTACAATGTGAAAATAACAAGTTAGTTACTGTAGTGTAGCCTGATAATTTGGCCTACATACTAACAATGAACATTTGGATCTGTGGCACCCTGCTTATGGGAGCAATTAAGGCGATCCATTCAGAACTACTACTGCATTTGTTCCAACAAAAAAAAAAAAAAAAAAAAAAAGCTCCTTATTGGAATTAGAGCTCCCCGGAGACTCTGAAAGCAGCAACATTTCTTATAAATACAAAGAACAAGCCGCTTTCCCCTATTTGGGCTCGAAAAGAAACCTCATTTGAAAAACCATAAGCACTTTCAACGGAAATGCTATTCTAATAGAAAATATTTACAAATGAAAAAAACCAAATGAAACATGATCCCTGAAGTATTCTAAAAACAGCATTGAGGTAATGCAGTTAAACATCTGCTAAAATGTGGGCTTTTCATTGGCTTCACAGTACTGCAGAGTTTCACTGTATTTCAATTAACATAATCATCAACATTCATCATTTTATATCTGACAAGATAAGTAAAAACACAAGACTCAAATATTAAATCAGATGCTTTACACTTGCTAGTTAAAAACACCTTATTGAATTTTTTTATACTTCATTGTGGAAGTATAAAAAATTGGAGAAAAAGAGTAAACACAAAATACAACATTATGTTCATTACTTCTAGCTCTCCTGATTGCTTTGTTGTTAACCTTCACCCTTTTAACAGCATAGTTTTGCTGTTGCCATGGAGCAGTCTGTGGAGCTGATGGTCTATCAGTGAGAGAATATCTAGATTAACTCACAAAATTAATGAACCAAACTGGAAGTCACACACAAAACACATTGCCAGGAGGCCAAAGGGAAATGATTTGGAGAACCATATTTTTTCTGCTTCACAGCTCGATACAGTCCAAAAGGAGAAATAAGTTTTTGTGATTGGTTGAGATGCATTTGTTCTATAGGTTTTGAAGCACGGCTTTCTAGTTCAGAATCAGTTGTCCTCACATGATCACATGATTTCAAAGTAATCGCTTTGTCCAAAGCTTTATGAGATGAAAGGAATCAAGGAAATAGCATGTTTGAAGATGATGGAACCGTATTGTTTTTCATGAAAACATACTCATAAAGCCATCCAAGGTTTTTTGCGGGGGTTTTTTCAATTAGACAAAATTAAACCAGGCTTTTCAGCTTTACTCTCATATCTCAAGGACTGTAGAGAACTTGACAAAATTTAGATTTTTCTTTCATCATGACGAATAAAACATCTTGCAAAATCAAGACAAATTAAATTTTTCCTAATAGTCTTCAAAGTTGATGACTTAAGTGGTTCATTTTCTACTACTTTTAATCGTATGTCACCTTATGCCTTTCAGTCTGTATGGGAGCCTTTATGACAGCAGAGGAGACGAGTGAAGCTGGACAAGCCATTACTGACAGAGACATGCAGTGGGACCTCTTTTTCTGAGCTCTAATTAAACAAGCGCTTAAATGCCAGGAATACCTCATGCTAACCTGCTTTTTTCTTTGTTCACAATAACTGCTGCCATCAAAAGGAGTGCTGAGAATATTTTAAGACTGAGAATCCACTTAAACCATTCAGCGTCCTTGAAAATTAAAAACTGTGCATCTACGAGTATTGAAAAATGTAATTATTTGTTACAGAGCACAACTAGATTATTCTTTCTATTAGTAGTTAGTGTTTGTGTGCTACACAACAACTCTCTGATCCTGTTTTTTATGTTCTTATTTAAGTGTACAGCAGTTTAGAACCTATTTTTGTTTCCTAAATATGTAAACTCCCTTTACAGTCCAATTCACATGTAACTCTTGACAAAGAGTTTTCTTTAACAAGTGAATTCCGCAGTATTTTCTAGTTCACCAAGATGTATGTTCTAATTACTGTGATTCATTTTGTAGAGTGTCCTGTTTTAGGGCTTGATTTATTGGTTGTCCTTCACCAGTCGGGAATACAAGAGTAATTACACATATTTTGGCTAAAAGAGCATTTGTGACTATGGACAGGGATGATTAGTCACAGACATGAGTCTTTAAAACCGACTCCCACAGCATTCAGCAAAATTGATAGCACTGACAACGTTACAAAGTTGTGTTTCGTTTTGGGCCTCATGGCGTTCAAAGTCTGTAAGATCCCTTTAGGAACCTTTCTGAGTCGTGGGTGTTGACCAGAGGAAAAGTGTTATCCTTTCACTTTCCTTGGGTGTTTCGCGGATTTGAGCCGCCCGTCCTCCAATCAGAACTGCCCCCTTCTGAGCCTGGAGGCCATTCGAACTGCAAATTGTTTAACAAGGTGTAATTTCTCCTTCTTTGCTGCAATCATGATCATATCCCTGAGGAAGGGCTTCATCCTGCCACCATGGCACTCTTATCCTACCTGCAGGGCTAAATCGATTGGTAAAGTGAAAGTGTGTCAGGTGAGACATTCAGAGTTTGTAAGGAGGAAATGGAAAGTGAAAGGCAAATCGCAACCTTTTAGAATCATTTGTCACTTCATATGAACAGAAATGTGTTTTCATGCACCGGGCAGCTACAAAGAAACTCACTGTTTTAGAGTAGAAGAGAAAATAAAACGAAGCGCTTCACAACAGATTTAATATCTCGTAGATGGATGCAGAGGAAAAGCTTGATAACTTTTTTTTCATAATTTTGCCATGATATTGACAACTTCAGAATTGGCAAAAGAAGTATAATTTTTTTTTTTTGTCACCGTGGCAACAGCCAAAAATATAATTGACTAAAACTGATACCTGAGAACGGTTGAGAAAGGTAGTTCCCTCAATGTAAGACATCTCACTGTTATGAGGTTTGTTTGTTTGTTTGTTTGTTTGTTTTGCATGTTGTTTTAGCACTTTGTCCAATCATGTTATTTCTCAAAGTGCTATATAAAAACATGAGATGGTATGGTTTGTGTAAAGACATTATGTAAGAAATATGTTTGTTTTTTTTTCCAAACAAGGAGTTTGCTTTGAGGGAAAAAAAGGTTCATTGCAAAATTGTTCTTCTTTGGCATGGAAATGAGCTGAAAATACAATTCTTGGCTCACATACAGAAGAGCATCAAGAAAACTAGCCATTGTATTCATTGGATAAATTGGCACGTTGACATGCTACAGTCCCGTTCCCAATTCATTCGTGATGCCAGGGTTCACAGTGTGTCTTTGGAAGCTGTTAGCACCCTGCTGGAAGTGAAACCACCTGCTGTGGTGAAGATGTTTTATAGTGTGAAATTTCCAGGAGGGGTGCTAATTTGGCTTTGCATTCTGCCCACGTCAAGTGGAAAATAGTTCCCTTCTGTAATGAGATGAACTCTGTAAACAAATTGGAAGGAACATTCAAACATAGAAAGAAGATTTATACAGAGCGAGCAGTTTGCTTCCTATCAGAAAATAAGAAGGAAACGAAAAAAAAAACCAACAGCAAACAGCCACAGTTTGGAAATGATCCATACGTTTCCATACAGTCAGTGTTTCTTTCAGCAGAGACACTGATGTTGAAATGCCAATTGGTGCATGTTCGTTCTCACTGAAATCCTTTCAAAGAGATGTCATCATCATGTCCTCAGTTCACAGTTGTTTGTTCTTTGAGACTCCAGAAAACATGGGAAGAAAGGAACTGATGTATTATTGAGCTTGTCTGGTCTTTTTCCATCTGATGTTTCCTATTGCTGGTCTCAATTTTTTTTAAGGGGCTTTTATGTATTGGTCCACCTCCTCTCTTTTATCACTTGTGATCTCTTCAGCATTCCGTTTAAAGGCCTGGAACGTTGACACAAAACCATTGTCCATGTTTTTATCCTCTGATCTCCCTTTGTAACTTCCACCTTTCTCTGTGAAATACTTTCTGTGAATTTTCCTTCTTGGCAATTTTGGGTCCTTTACAAAGTGATTATTGACAATTGTTGACCTTTCGTTCCATAACTCGGGAGATTTGAGCAAAATCTCAAAACATAAAACATCTCAAACTGATTTTCTAAACACGAAAAGTATTTCAACGTAGGACAGTGGCCTTCATGCCACAGTGATGCATGGTGGCCTTACTGAAAGAAAAACTAGGCAGGTATACTTGTCAAAAATTAGAAAGTGACTCCTAATTTTCAGGTTTAAAAAAACTAAAACAGTTTACTTTAATAACTTCAAAGAACAAGAACCAAATAACTGAACAACATGGACGGAACTGTCAAGCAAGACTCTGACATAAGCATAAATTCAAAAAGTGGGAAAGTTGGATGTATATTGGCTTCATTGGAAGATCCTGCACACTCATGCGCTACTCCTTTGCTTATCAGAAGTTTCTCTGGGGAGCATGAAGACAGGGAATTGAAAACAGACATCAAACATCCTGGGAGACATGGTGGCCTACATTCTTGTGAGTTCTGCTGTGAGCAAGGCCTGCACTATCATGACAGCCTCTATCTTTTAGTGCACTGACTGCGCTAACCTGCAGAGGCAAGATAAAGAAAAATGGGTTTCATTTCTCCCATCCAAGAGAGTGTACTTGTTAGACCACAGGATCCATTCCCGGTTACCCCGGGACCTTTGATCTGGGATTACACAGGAAGCTCCAAGATGAGAGGTCTACGATTGGCCTGGAAGAGCTCATGATGGAGCAGCCTGAGGTGGTCGCGGCCTGTGAAGTGAAAACTACTGCTGAGTACGTTGCGAAGCAAGCTTGCACACTCATAAGTGGATTATTACATGATTGCCAAATTTAATCACTTGAGAATAGGATGAGAAGAAAAAAAAAGGGTTTGATTCAATTTGCCTGCAGCAACATCCAGTCCTGAGGGGGGAAAAAAAAACATATCAGGGTACCTCAGATCAACTGGAGGTAATATTGCTAAATTAGCTTCTTGCGATAGTTTTTTTTTTTTCTGTGAATTTTCTTTTTTCATGGATATTGTGCTACTCTTCCCTCTTCAGCAAGAGGATTTTGACCATTTATATTCCTTTCTTTTATTCATGTGTAACCACTGTGTTTAATATTGAAGAATATTCCCAAAACACTCTTCAGTAAGCTAAAATAAGCACCAAACCTGTTTGGGTTACTCCAGTCATTACACACACAGTGGAATATATGTAAGTGTTTATTTCTTTTAACTCTGATGATGATGGTTTTCTGCTAAAAGCAGGGAAGACTGCTGACATGACAGCTGTCAGCCAGACATCGTTCACAAGTAGCATTTCAATTTTCTGATAACCTCAAGCCAAAAAAAGAGGTTGTTCCTGAAGAAGATGGCTGTTCATAGAGACCTAATGGAAAATACGATAAAAGTGTAAAAAGCATGGTTTAAAAAAAGCTGCAACAAGCAGGCATAAAAATATTCTTTAATCTAAAATAACTCATCAAAATCAACAGAAACAAATCTCATCTGAACGATTTCTTGAAATCAATCCATATATTTTATTTTCTGAATGGAAGTAAAATCTTTCAAATATTTTATTGCTAGTTCAATTTAAATTCTAGAGTTTTGTCTGAACATTATTTCTTGTCACTATAAATGGATGACATTAAACATAAGCCCTGAAACAAGAGACATCACGAAAGATCAATTATTTATAAATGACTTTTAAAATAGAGGAAATTATGACAACCATGAAAGCCACTACATTCAGGCCAATATGTACTCTAAGTATAGTTTAATTACACAGCATAGAAGTTTTGTAGAATTTTTTTTTCACTAAGTTGCTCATGCACATGTAAAATTTATGAAAGTTTTGAGTTGGAAATGAAAGCTTTGTTTTTCCTTGAATCATTACTTTTCTCACTGACAGTTTTTCTCCAATCATTCAAGAAAGGATTTGAAATATAATAATAAATAATACATAAACATTTGTCAAAACAGGAAGTGAGAATCTTCAAATCCAGAAATAGTAAAGGGGGGGAAAAGCAGAGCACGTGGTGCCGTGTGTGTTGGCGTTCTGGAGATCTGCTGGGTAACACAAACATGAATGTGGAAATGAACAAAACAAAATGCTAACAGAAGTCCAAAGCAGAAAGCCACGGGTTTAACACAATGTAAACTGAAAGCCGAAAACACCAGGGGATGAAATCAGAACCAGGGAGGTGATTAACTGACGCAGTACAACCATTTTATGCAGTGTATTTTAAAACATTTGGGGTTTAATGAATGCCAAAACACAATTTATTAACACATTCAAATTTAACACTCCAACTTAACCTCAACCCGACACTTCTTGCCCTATTTACAAAGCTTAAACTAAATGTTACAGTTCAAAGATTTTATTTCTATTTTTATCCACAGCAGTTAAATTCTAAAGCACATAATAACTGTTTAAAACCTCTGTGCACCTCACCTCAATCTCTTTCCTCTCTTAATTGGTTTCTCTGCCTCAGTGGCAAAAACACAATTTTTATGCTTGATAGAAATACACGAGAGTGTGCGTTGAGTGAGAGTGTTTTTAATATTATCAGCTTCGCACAGTGCATCTAAAATGACTCTGATAAATGTGCAGACCAGAGGGATCTGTTGTCGGCTTGTATTTACAATTTTTCAGTTGATGTCAGTCATTTTTTTTCTGTCAGTATGAGTCACATGGGGCAACACTTTAACCACAGAGATGTTGTTACATTTTATTTCGCTCAATTAGATCCATTTTTATATTTTTGGCCAATAAATTAGATGCGATGCAGTAAATTTGTGAATTTATTAGCATAAACAAACTGTTAAAGCTCATGTAACAGCATGCCATGCATCCAAAACTGACAACTGGACATTCTGGTTCTTTTAAGTCATTAGTTCCCCAGGCCATTTTAATTGTCAGTACTTGTTTTCTGAAATACTGTTGGCTTTATGCCGGATCTAACGGCCCCATATCTCCCAAAAAGTTTCACTTTCATCTGCTTGGTCACAGTACTTGTTTCCCAAAAGTCTTGGGGAGGGGAAAATAGCATTTAGTTTTAGCAACTGCAAAATTTTCATCAGTTTTAAATCTGCAGAATCCACAAATCAAACAATCTTTATAATATCCGTCAAGTCTTTCTTTCTATACTATTGTGTTACATGCCATCACTTTTGCCAACATGTTCTAATGCAGAAGTCTTTCTCAAAGCTTTTCCTGTTGAGTTTCAGCCTGTTCTGTCTCGTTGTGTTGGGTGTCAGGCTACAATGCTCTGATTATAAGAGTGTCAACAGTTTTGATTTCAGCAACATATGCTTGTTTCAGGAGACTTGGTAGAAAATTGAGGCGTCATCATTTCAGATTGATTGTTTGCACTCACTGCATTCTCTCTACTAAATAAAGGTATGACTGTCGAAACAGGAAGTACTCTTTTCACACGCTGTTTTTTTTTTAAACATAGTTTTATCCATATTGGCAAATTTGCAATATTTTTGGTTGAAGTCGTACCATTGCAGTTTCTAGATTTATAGCCGTCAACATTTGCTGCTAGGTCTACTGTTGACATAATCCATTGACATATTAATACATATTTTCTGTCAATGCTTAACTTTGAGAAATGTATCCTTTCTTCTTTAACATCCAAGCAAAAGTTATAACAATTTCCCTCCAAATTGTTATGTGTAATGAGAAGCCCCAGACTGGAGTTAGTATTTTGTAGACATGGCAGATGAAACATTTGACTTACCACTAAATGAGATGGCAAAGATTTTAAAAGCAGGAGTCTTCTAAATTATGGAGGTATTTCCAGTTCGGTGACTATAAACAAGATTAACCAGAAAAACAGAAGCACCATGCACAATGACAAGCTGGAGAGACGACATCCAGCAGCTGCTGATGAGCAAAAAAAAATTATTATTATTTTGTGTTTAAGTTGCTGTGAATGCACTCTTATGAAGTAATGAAGTCTGTTTGCAGCATTTTGCCCAGTATTAAGTATTTATGGAAACGTTTCAACTAATGTTTGACTTGGACTGTGCCTTTCTTTTTTGCAGCTGACCAAATCAGTTTTACTTCATCTCGTTTTAATCACATTTAAATGGGGGGCAGCCATACTATCTAAATGAATCAAATTTACCGAGACAAACTGATAATTATTTACAGTTCAATTCAAGTCATTCGTAAATGAAATGGACATGTTGCAGTCTTCAGTGTTACATTTTAGCCACTGATTGAACTGAGGTTTATTTTGTTTGCTTCCAGTTCAATTTCGATATACTTGCTATTCTGAAGAGGTGCCATTTTTTTTAACATCTGTAACTTAAAGCAGCTTTTCCAAAATTGTTCCTACAAAAATAAGAAGCCACTAGAAGCATATTTTTCTTTTGAGGAAAAATAGACATTTAATCATCAAAGCAAAGTAGAGGTATAAAAGAAAAAAAAAGCCATATAAATGGCAGTACCAGTTACACCACTGTTTCAGCAAAAACTATGTTAAACTATTAGTCGCTGTTGTTTTTTTTCTTCCTTTTTTATCCTTAGAGGTTATCAATAAAGGTTGTAACGAATTTCTATGGATTACTTGATTTGCTTTTCCCTTTTTTCAGTCATCACTTGCAGAGACCCCCCTGCTGTGGCTGTCGGAGCATGCTGATACTCCTTGATATCAACCATCTTACCCCTAGGGAGTAGCTGGTGCAGAAAGAATGAAGCTGTGTTTTATAAATAGACTAAGACCTCTAGAAATTTTCCAGCTTTATTGACAGGAAGCCCTTTAATGCTGAGATACCTCCTTTGTAATGTTCTCATATTGTTTCCTTAACAATAATGCGTCAAGAGCCTATACTTAAACAGCAAAGCGAGACACCTATTTATTCAGCTGGTGTTCCACAGACTCTGACTCTTAGTCTTTTTTCCCTCCCCCTTGAACTCCTCTCTAAAGATGCATGTTGTGATCTTAACGTTATAAATGGGTTCTCTGGCAGTGCTTAGATTAGATTTGTTTCTATGAGATTCATTTTAGCCCTAACTCTGGTCTCTTTGCTCATGTGGCTTGTTTTCTTGATGAATGTCCCCTGCACTGTCAACAGTCATTTGCAAGACCCCTTCTCATACACTCACACGGACAGAGTGAGGCAAATATCCTCCCTGCTTAATCCATACTACGCCTTTAACCTTTACTAAAGTCCTCCAAACATACAAACTTGGATATTAAGTAATTATATTAATGAGACAATTAAGATTAAAACTAAATGGTTCCTGGTGGACAGCTGGTGTATAGCCTCAAGGATGTGTGTGAATGTGTAAGAAGAGTGCATGGGTGATTGGGTTTTGATTTATATGTTTGCTGTGTTCCTAGGGGAGTGGAAAGAGGAGTATTTAATGCTTATTGCCTCATGCCAAGTGAAGTATTGATTGTCATGGCCTCCATCTTGCTTTGTCACACACCCGTAGGTCTGACAGCTCCCACTGTCGACTAAGTCGTCATTGTTTCTCAGTTAGCTGGAGGAACTGAAATTTGATGATGACATTTGGTTTGTTTTGTTGGGAAAAAGAGGACGAGGGAAGAAAAGAACATTCAACTAGTTCAGGCTCTAATCAGTTTATTGTTACAAGCAGAAGAACAATTCTAAGAAACGGCGCTGTTGTTTTGGGGGGGTTTTTTAATGACTGCACGGCACAGTTCAAAGTGGAATGTGGGTCAGAAAAATAGTCTGACAAACAAATCAATTATTTAATGTTTAGAAAAAGTCAATAACCCAGAAGCAACAGCTGATCCTGTGAGAGTTAAAAAAACAAGAGTATAATATTCAAAAATATAACTGATATTGAGTGCAAACATTCTTAAACCAAATTCCATGGCCTCAATGTTTCATTGACAAATGTGGTAAAAAAAAAAAAAAAAAAAAAAGAAAGAAATTGTGTGCCTTTTAGGCACCACGCTTATCCCATAGAGATAACCAAGTAAACTATAGTAACTGCATTTCCATTGACCATAAAATTGCACAGATTGGAATGAAAAAAATTAAATTTCTGAATGGAAACAGAGCGATGTTGAAAAAACTCACATGTATTGATCATGTTTTTGCTCTACAATGAGATGGTTTTTCGCCTGTATTGAAATTTGTGTATTTCACAAAACTGCACCAGAAACACTTTGCAACACATGCGCCGTGTAATCAACAACCAGATCTACTGCTGCCTCAACAGATTACAGGGAGTGGTATGAGGATGGGGATTTATCATGTGAACAGACTTTTTCACATGTGCTTTTGAGTTTCTTATTTAGTGGAAACACCACAATAGTTAATTTAATAGTTAATTTAAACACTTTTGCAGCTCCTTACAGTGCTGCAGTCAGGCTCTTGGCAGCTTTCTTAGCCAATTTCTGCCTTTATTAATTACAAAGAAGTGCTCAATTTTAGTAGTGACACTTGTTCAACATTTTCTACAATTATTGATGGAGATATTAATACTTGTTTTACTTTCAAACACGTGGCATTGTAAAAGTGCTGAGAAAGTATTTTATATTTACTCTATGCCTAAACACAATAAAGGCCCAAACAAAACTGCCCATGTGTCCAATGTCACACTGGTCATGGATCTCTGATCTAAACCAAAAGTATTTGGAAGATATGTAGAGCAGTTAGAAGCGACTGAGTTATGAGCGTTCTGCGCAATCTTGTCCAGATCAGAACTGACCTACCTGTTGGGGGTTGTTTCAGATGTGAAGAGAAAATTCAGGGGAGACCCAGGAATGGATGTTCCTCAGATGTCTGTAGAGACAAGTAAAACTTTACACATGAGTGAATGGTTACACTGGTTACACTGGACTTAGAGAAACAGAGATGGTTAAAATTTTAGAGCAGTCAAAGAAACAGTCCAGGTTCGGTTTACAAGGGCTTCACTCTATGACAGGTTAAAAAATCTGGCATGTGGAGACGAGTCAGAAGTCAGACACAGATGAAAATGCATTAAATCAGAGTGTGTAAGAATAACGAGGCAGGAGCAGGTGAAGAGTCGGTTCGGCTGGTGGAATCAGGATGGTCTTCTCAAAGACTTGACTTGAAAATGCTAGATTTTGTCTGCATGAAATTTCTCATGGTCTGGCACCTGTGCAGTGACTGGAATGGGATTTTCTCCTGCAAAGCACAGGCAGAGATGGTTAGAACATGGTTAATGGTTGAGTAGTAATGGACAAGGATCGCAGTGAAATATGGTCAGTCATTCACAGAATGTAGATCATGCACTAAAGGATTATAGGGACTATTCCAAGAACTGGATACGCTGGTATTTAAAAGCAGTGGTGCTTAAAGTTACATTTTGTTCCAAGAATCGGTGGAGCATTTTCACAAGCAGATAACAATGTACACAAAAAACTTTGTCCCACAACAGATTTCTTCCTTTTTTGAGATTTTGATCACACGACACTAAATAATCAACACATTGCAATATCAAATCCTATTTTGCAAAATGTTTTTAAAAGAGAATTTGATTTATGACGCTTTCCTTTTAAACAAGCCATCAAATAACCAACTTCTGATTGCTGTAAGATTCATGACAGGACCAACAAGAAGCAGTAAGAATATGTTAAAAATGGAACATATGGTGCTCCTTGTTTATTCAGTACATTTTACTTTTTTATGCAAGAAACTGCCAAACGGGTTTCTTAACTCAGAGTTTCTCAGCAAACAACTCCAACTTTTAATTTTAAATTACGAGAATTTACTGGGAACTTTAAAAATGTCTGAGTACAAAGATAACACCTTATTATGACTGGGACAGGCTGCTATGAAAATGGAACAAACATGTTTATCTTGTTGTTTAACTAACGCCTTGCACCGCTTACCCAATACTGCAGCAACTTGTTCTTATTGTGGAATATATTCAATTCCTCTGACTCGTCTTTGTCCCAGCTCCGTATTTTGCTGCTTACCTTAGCAACAGCTAAAAAGAAGTTCACTGCTTGGTGCAACACATTTACAAGAGATGGAAGGAAGCACACAGAACGAAAAGAGAGGGTTGTGGGAAGGAAGACGTAGACAAAGAACACAAAAGCAAACTCTCAAAAATGATCCATGGTCTCTTTCTGGCACCATGGCAACGAGCAGACAATGTCATTACATCTTGTTCAACACACAAATGCAATGTACACAAAAAGAGATATTTCTGTGGCCTGGCTACTTTCCCTTTCCCTTGAGACAGATAAAGAAGAGCTTTAGGTGAGAAATGGCATCTTTGATGAACCATGCTGGGATAAAACAAGAGCTCATTTCACAGCGTTGACAGAAGATAAGCATGTGTTTGTTTCCACAGAGGTGTGATCCAATCAAGCTCATGGAGCATAAAACATGAATAAAACTGAACAACAATCATTTAATTTGATAGAAAAACGTGTGCTCAGTGGGATTCGGTGTCAGAGGTTGAATAGCTTGTTCTGCTGAATGAAACAGTGGATCATACAAGACACAGATTTGCACTTAACCACGCTGATTAGTTGAACAGCTGCGGCAATATCCCCATTACTTTAGTCCACAATTGTTGCAATTATACGTCAAGGAGAAAGTTAGTCATTATACATGAGGAAGAAAGTGACTAAGAGCACTTTAAAAAACATATTTTCCTCCGTTTATCAGGAATGGGTATGTAATTTATTTCCATCCCTTGGGCTTGTAAGTTAATGAAATTGCTGCTGTGTGTAACACTAAAATCAATCCATTTTTAAATTCTGTTTATGCATTCTACAATGTTGATCATATGATTTGTTAATCCCAGTCTTCCTGCTTGGTACTGTAAATGTAGAATTTTCCCTCGTGCAGATTAATTTATCACTAAATCTGCAACACTAAATGAATCTTTTTTTTTTTTTTTTTAAGATTGTATAATATTAGCACTTATGAACAGTTAACATGCATACAGCAAAGGTCCCAAGTTCATTAAGTAAACTCCAGAAAGCTGCATTAAGAACTTCTAGTGTGGTGTAAATGGAGTAGGTTCCTCTGAAACCTGGTCTTCTGAACCCTGCTGTTGTTTTTTGTCCTCTGGTGGAGGATCGGAGCGCTACAGCTGATGGGTTTCAGTTTGTGGGGTGTCAACAGGGACAGGCTTAAATAATGGCATTCACAAAGATAAAATACACCAATCTACTTATTCATTCAGCATATCATCACCTTCCTAAAATACTGACTGATGTATCTACCTACCTACATTTGAAGCAACAATATTGTGGGTCCTGCTGTGTTCATTGTTCCCGGCAATAGATATTCTGTCCCAAGCAGAATTTCCACAGGACAACATTAATATGCTGCTCCAACAAAGAGCTAAATCGGTTTAGAAAGCCACTGCTGATGCATTTGCTGCGCTGGATGTTCCTGACTTGACACAAAGTGCTATTTTCTTCAATAAACCCCAGTGTTGCATCTCGATGTGTGTTTACATGCACTATGTGCTATTCTTATACATAGATTGAGCTGAAACATATCAAGCAAACATGTTTTGTGTAAACATGAATTTAGATTCATTCATGTTTCTGAATGGGTACAAACACACACACACACACACACACATGTATGTAGATATATAAAGACAAAACAATTATTAGTTCATAGCAGAATTTTATCTCAATTTACTCAATGTACTGAAATTAAAGGTTGGACTTTGTTCCGCAGTGTGAGATTACGGTGCCAGTAAATGTGGAGAGCTTTGTAATTGGTCCAAATTAAAATGCACTCAGTGTTCCTTTCCAAAGAGTCCAGAAATGTTGAATTTATAATTGAGGTGATGTGTTAAAATGAGCTGCAAATGTTCAGTCTATTAATATAAAACTGAGTTATGACCCTGATTTATGCCATGGTAAAACTCTTAAGCTGAGACTGCTAATGCATTCAACCTCAATGAGTGTTAATAATGGGGAAAAAAAATAACAGTCTCAATAAAATATGTAAAAGAAGATTTATATTGTTGCACTGAAACCCAACAGAGCAAAAGACAGTTGAATAATGCCTCGGTGATTGTTTTATTTAATTGAAACCATGTCTTGTTTGTTTAATAAACCATCCACCATCCAATGACGTTTTTCCATGTTAACAATCAATTGAAAAGAAAAGCCAGGAAATGTAGTTTTCCAAATATCTGATATATTTGCACAAAGTGAGAGTTGTCCTTCTTTAGAATAATTCCACCTTCAGACATATTGATAAAAATAACAACTCAATATCGTTTTTTTAACAAATGAAAACATGTGTCCTTGATTTCCTATAAGCTAACATAATCAATACGACCATATTTAAATTTGTTACAGACACATGAAGTTCCTTGCATTCGTAAGTTGAGAGTTTACTGATTTATTCAGTTGATCACTGACAATAAGTGAAGAAAACTTCTGTCACTGTTGAACCTCAATGTGTGAGAAGTAAATTTAAAGAGACAGTTTATAGGCGAAACAAACGTTTATCAATATTTGAATAATTGAAACAACATGTGCAGCCTAATTAAGTTAAATCACAGTTGATTTTGTCACATTATGACCTCGATCTTCTGTGTGTTTTATTGGGGTTTTATATGATGGACCAACACAGAGGTTATGAAGTTGAAGTAACTTATATATTTTTTATTTTAAAATTTCATTACAAAAAAGAGAATGCCAAATTGTGTGTGCATGTATTTCACACCTCTAAATAAAATCTATCACATCATTAATTAAATGTCCTTTCCTGTGCTGGGACAGGGGAAGCCTGTAAAAGTCTTTAGACCGAACCAAAGATCCAATGTAATGGTGAAAGCATGACTTAGTATGGCCCAACCACACATTAATTCATTGAAAATGTTTGACAAGCTCTAAAGAAAAGCTCTCTGTCCAATTGTATTTATTATAAACCAAAAAATTGTATTTTCCTTCCACTTTACAATGATGGGTTTTGTGTTGGTGCCCATCACTGGCACAAAAATCTCAGTACAACATGTTAAATGTTGTGATTGCAACTTGACGAAATGTAAACTGATGCATCATGAATACTTTTGCAAGGTGCTGTATAATGAATAAAGTTCACAGATCTGAAGTCATTGTATCATGAAATTATGAATTCATGTGGAGTGTGGTCTTATGCAGGTTTAATTTTGTCCTTTTCTCATGATCGCCCATTGCTGACACACAATGCAGCATCTACGCAGCCCCATGTGGTCTAATGAGATTTTTACAAAGGTCACTTTATGCTCTCCAACAGGTGCCAGTCCTTTGTGTTTTTTGCTCCTTTTTTTTTTTCTCCCAATAGACAAAACCGTATTTCAGGCACATTTTTCTATTTGCCACCGTTGGTGAATGCTTGCGCGACATGACTCCTCAGCTTGCTTAGCGTATCTTTATTGGTTTGCTCAGAGAAGGACTGAGGCCAGGGAGGCCTCAGAGGGGAGGTGGGGGAAGGATTCCAGATCAAGATAGTAACAGAGTGAGGTGAAACCCTCAGAGATTGGAGGGGGTGGGGAGAATCAAGGTCTGATGTGGCTGCAGTGTCCCTTGGCCGAAGCCCTCTGGCAGACTGACTGATAGGTTTGCTAAGGCAATCATACATCACTTTTCACCTGTATCAAACCAATTGGCTGGCCTTCTATAGACAGCTGCTCCCTTGCACACAGTTTGACACATTGATGGATAATGGATAGACATAGCCTCCATATGGCAGATTTGGAGCAGATTTAGATGGTCTAATCCTAAATCTCTTTTTTTCCAGCCCTCTCCAAATGATTCAGAGAGCACGACATACACATAGCATAATCCATGCACAGAACAGTGAGAAGTTAGTAGCAAACATAATCCTTCACATTTAGCCTGTCACAGACTTTGTGCAACTATAAAAATCCTGATCCTTAAGTGGGCTATTATTCTAATTAGCCCTTAGGTTTTTTCGGAGAAACGAGCTGATTGCTTGTAATGATAGCTTGTTTGTGGTGATGGCAGACTTCTCCTTGCTTGATAATGCTGTTCATGAGTTGTGCCACACATTGTCTGCATGATACTTGAGATGACTGCACTGTCATCAGCGAAAGACCCTGTAAGAGAAGGTAAACACGGACATGCACGTTGGACTTGTGTACATTCTATTAACTTGGCTGCTGCTCTTGTAAAACATGTTTGCAAATTTGAAATGTTTTTATGACTTAACACCAAAGAAAGTAACTTTTGAGAACAAATATCCCAGTCTTCAAATAGTTGTTTCAATGAGGGCCAAAAAAAAATTGGATTCGGATTTTGCAGACTTATAAATATAAGCTTGATTTACAACTTGCATAGTTACAGGAGCAATGTCATTCCTTAAAAGCTCTGGCAAGGTACCAATTAAAATTAAAAGTCTGGCAAAATTATAAAATGAAAGGAAAACCATCCATGCTTCACAATATAATTTTACAAGTGAATATTTGAAAGATGTGGAATGCATTTGTAATCAGTTTCCTGAGTCAATTTTTATGGAACCAACTGTCACTGCAGTTACAGCAGCTAGATATTTAAGGTGTGTCTCTGCCAGCTTTGCACATCTAGACATAATGAGAAATCAGACTTATTCCTCCTCCTGTTCAGCTCCGATGTAGTTTAAGTTCATTCTCGGTGTAACTGTGGTTATCAAAGCATCCCTGAAGCTTCTGGAAAAACAGCCGAGTCCCTCCACGGCTCAATCAAAACCTGAAATAGATCGTATTCATTTCCTGTAGACGAGACATTTTCTCCACCGCTTATCTGCACCGTCATCAACTTCATTATGTTATAAAGTAGATATAATTTCTCATCTAACAATGGAAGACATTGTGTTTTAATGTCAACTTGATTGTTCAAGTGACACACTGTTCATGTTTTTAGAATATATTTTCACGTCACTTCAGAATAACACTTACATGGCAAAGAATGTGGAATGCTTTTTTTGCAATTATGCTATTTGAACATGAAAAGTAACATTGAAACATTGAAGTTTTCACATCATGTATGATATTTTCCTGGTGGCAGCTTTCTGCTTTCATCGAAATTGCATCCTTTTCATTTGTAATGCACTGTAGGAACCCTTATGCCCTTGACAGTCTTGCATTTAATGGTGTTTTTCACAAAAGTCTGTGATTTACACAGAATGCTGTTTATCCCGGGTCCGGAAACGTTTCATTTGATACACAAGTGCCAAATTGAATAAATGTTCCCCCAAAATGGTTGAAGCTCTGCCATTGTTATCACAGAATTAGATCCTATTGATTCAGATCCCTGTGGGAAACTGCCAGTCACTAAGGCTGTATATGTATCCACTACCTTTCTCTTTTCAAATGTTGTAACCTAAATTGTAACTTATTGTGGCCTGAAAGGGATTTTGTGTCAAACATTTTCAAGATTTTTGCTGAAATTCTTCGAGACAATGCAAAATTCATCTCTGAATTTACAAAGGCTGGTAGAAAAATTGTTGGCTTCAGATCCAGAGGTGGTTATATAGTTTTTTTTTATACATCCCTCCAAAATGGAAAGCCTACAATTTAAACAAAGACTGCAAAAGGTTAGCTTGTACGTTTCAGCCCTTCATCAAAAGGTTGTGTCAAAGTGACTGTCAAACCCACACTGTGTGTGAAACAAGAATCTGAAGTTGTTAACTTTTTATTCTTCCTTTTGGATCCAGAAAGGTGTTGATATATATATTATATATGTATAAATATATACATGGGTGTTAAAGCAGAGCCCTGCTGCTGCAAGAGATCAAGGTGCAGTAAATGAGATTTAACATTTAGATTCATAAGGCTTTATTAGGTGACAGCAGAGAAACATTTTTCATAATACATCAATTATTCAACATTGTTTCACTTTCTTAATTAGGTTTATTTTACCTTTACCTACAGAAGCTCTTCTATATGGTTCCTTTCAGTGAGTTGTGGCTCTGACCTTTTTGTCTGTTTCATATATTATGAATTAAAGGGAACCATGCAATATTTAATCACTTGTGGGAATTGAGCTGCTGATGATTATCTTCCCTTTTCTGAAGAGCCTTTGATTAGTGGAACTTCAGCATGATAAGCAAAAAAAAAAATAAAATAAAATAAAAAAATCCCCCTCCAGAGCGCCGCTGAATTCATTATGTCATCACACGTGTACACAGAAATTAGTGTGCATAATTGTTTGCACTTTCAGTAAAGTGTTTCCCCGCTCCGTGTCGATGATGCAAAGTGGATTGTCCTGAACGAAAGTGAATAATTAGTGAATTCCTGCGGTGGTGTCTGCAGCGTGGCTGTTGTGTAACAAAGGTGGCCTGCTTCTATTAACCCTTACCTGTGCCATAAACAGGTCAGCACTCCGGAGAGGTGATTATTCTCCAGCCTGGTTAATGGTCCTTACTGACAGCATTTAATGAAAATTAATGGCCAGCTTTAGGACACGGTGCACACAAACTGGAAGTCTACTTCTTGTTTCACTGTGCACTTATTTCCATTGTGAAACTTTGCTTCGAATGTGGGAACAGCAGCTCGCTTCATGAAGATTCATTGGGACGCTTCTGATGAAGCTGTCTGTGTTATGTTGTTGTTGCTGGGTTTTTTTCATAGAGCTGAACACAACGCTACCTCAGTTTAGTAGCTGGCACCCCGGCATAAGAGAAGAGAATATTAGGACATTTAATACACTTCATTAGGTTTCCATTATATTTTGCTTTGGGTTATGGGCAGAAATGAGCAGTCAGATTTTGCCTGTTTCAGTCGGTGATATGCAGACAGCAAGATGACATGATTAAGGGGTCATTTGGTTAATTGCACAATACTGCCAGTGTGCAGCATTCCTGTATAGGAAATAGATGCCAGCGGCACTGTAATTCATGCGAGTCACATCATGAAGACAAGCTGAGCAAGCTATGATTGCTTTTAGCTTCTTGTTATTGTCATTTTGCACAGAATGTCCACAATAGGGTACGCATTGTTTTGCACGAAAGTGGATGAAGAGGAAGCAAAGCCAAAAAGCAAGAGGGCTGAGGAGGACACAGTTGCTATTTGTCACATTTGCAGTCATGTGCCACGTGGAGGAGAGAGCTCAGAGGTTTTATGGGCATGATTGTGCGCCAACCAAAATGTAATCAAAAGACATTAATGGCGCAATTAAATTGAATTCCTGTGTAATCTCGAGAATAAAGTGCTCCAAGGCCGTGGAGGGGGGGAGGCAGATATCCCTCCAACACATCCCTCACTGCATCCTCATCTGTATGAAAGCGGTCCTCTGCGGCTATCCCCCTCGTCTCGTGTGTCCCGGCCCCTTTAATCTCTGTCGCTCACACAGCCTTCCTCTCTGTGCAACCTCCAACCTCCACTCCCATTTTATCCCTCCGACTCACCGTTTTCCAGTCATTCGTCTCACCAACAGCTCCCTCTGCACCCCGACCCCCCGCCTGCCCCACTCTGAACCAACACCGAGGCAAGACTGCCATCTCCGGTCAGGACATCGTCCTCCTGCTGCCATCGTCCCTTTTCCATTGAGTTTGATGCTGGAGTTCTCTTTATCCTTGGGAATGTGCTCAAACTGAGCCAGGAAGCATTGTGACGAGGCTACACTGCCATCTACTGGCTGGCAGAAGGTTTCCATCCCCCCTGATTCTGCAACAAAGACCAAACAACACTGCCACCTGCTGTTACTGTTGAATGATTTATCAGCCAATAACTTCTTTTTGCTTTTTTTTTAAAGACGGGGCTTATCTTAACTAACACTATGTGAATGAATACAATAAATATGACTATAAAACTGAAGCGTTTATCATCAATATTTTCTGTCAAGTAGCATGAGTCATCAGTCAAATTGGTTGTTTTCATAAAGTTTTAATGAGGAGGAAAAAAATATATATAACCAAATGAGGGAAATTACATTTGAAGACACAGAATTACACATCCAGGAGGATTTTCCATGGGAATGAAAAGCCAAGAGTGCGCAAGCTTTTTAGGCAGGAGTCGCTCATTCACTTGTAAGATCCAGAAAAGAGATTCAGTTCAACACAGAACTTGGATACTTTCTATTGCATGAAGAAAATAACAAAGACACAAAGCTACTGGCAGTAGTAACTCATCGAAAGAGTCACTGAGCCAGCAGTGTAAATGAAAAGCAAAGGCACATTAAGTTCAGTGGACAAGTAAGTGGATGTAAAGCGAAGATGGAGTCAAACAGCGAAGCAACGTTAAGCAGCATTTCAACCCAACACAAAATAACCAATAGTACGGTTATTTTGTGTTGATGTTTTTCTTCTGCTTTTCAACTTAACTGAACTGATAGGTCTAATTTTTTGGAAGTCTTCATGAGTATAAACAGTTAAAGCATTTATATGTCTCCAAAACTTATTCATAGAGTCCTGAGACAACACATACACATTGGTGACATCACTGTGATTGTGTTAAGTTTTATTTTTCTTTAAGCCAGCTTTCGCTTGTAATTTGCATTCATGTCCGAGTAGCATTTTGACAAGAAATTGTAAGTCTAGCAGTCATGCAATAAGTGCTGCGTCCCAATAAAGCACTTGCTTTCTTTCTGCAGAATGTGTGCAAAGCAAATAACTCTGTCAATGAAATGCATCCTAAGTAATACACCTGTGCTTTTCAGTGCAAAATGTTTGCTGTAAAATAGGCATAATTAGATTGGAGGGACTTTTAAAAAGCATGGCAAAGGGAAGGAATTGAACATCATGCATTGAGCTAAAAGCACAATTTGTAATAACTGCACTAAATTATTCTAATGCCAGATGTCTGCCTGATACACTCTTAGCACATTTAAATATGAAAATGATTCATGGTAAAAGAGAAGAGGAACAAAAAAAGCAGAACTTGTTATTATGCAGGATTTGAAAAGAAAAAATACATTTGAATTTAGTTTTTCTTAATGTGAATAAATTTGAATCTAACAATGTGTTTTTAAAAAAGCCCTGGTATTAACTCTGGGTTCACACATCAGAAATAGTATTGTACGTGCAGGTGCTCTGCAAGGTGCAGAGAGTTAAATCTACAACTTTTCTGACCTTTTTAAGACCATTTTTTTCTTAAACTCTAGGACAGATAAATATCTAGGTAAATCGAGTTCACATCCCAAAGTTTTCTAAGCTTTCTTGCCAACATATTAACCTTTAGCTTCTGTCGCAGATTCTGCATCAAATTCAAGCTGGGACCTGTTTAAAGAATTATAGTATCATTAAAAACTTAATTTATTCTTGTCACTTAACACATTATGTTTTAAAGCCTTTATCTCTCTTAATTATGATGATTTTTCTAATTACTGCTAATGAAAACACGCCATTTAAGATTCGAATATTACATTCCTTGTACAGGAAAGATGACCTATTGAAAAGTGTGTTAAATACCAGCTTAAAGGTTATTTTAAAAGGCACCTTCAGTCTAGAAAACGAGCCTGATTGGAACATGAACACACACACACACGCACACACATATCTAATATATATGGAGAGCAAGAATATAGAGAGCAGTATTAGTTTCTAGTATAAATTGGCTAAAATATGTCTGCAGGCCCTTGTTGGCAGGAGCAAATATGAAAGACAGAAAAAGTGAGTGAATTGAGAGTAATGACTTCTCTTAATCAGCAAAAAATGTATCTTTTAGAATACAAGACCATATGTCAGTATGAAATATCAGATATTTGATTTTTATTAATTAATAGCAGTTCTGTTGCTGTCCCCTCTCCTGGATTTGTCTGTCACAAGTAGCTGCAGCTGAGGAGCTTTGTTGGGTCTTGTTTTTTGAGATATTTGTGAAATGGAGGGGAAAATATCTAGTTTTCCACAAAGAAGATTCAGAAAAAGGTTGTGAGCCTCTGGATTCAGCTGCTTTACTCTGATAGCACGAAGTAAGCTACACCATAAACAATTGTTTCCAGAATTTACCCACTCTCTAAAGAGTATGCTCTCTTTAGAAATTGGAATGCAACCTAATTATAAATCCTATTTGACCATTAGCAGACAGGATGCCGGCGACAATATACTGCAAGGAAGGAAACAGAGAGGTTACATGGAAGGAAGCAGGAACTCTGAGAAACAAAAGAAGAATTCAGAGAGCGACAAAAACTCGCTTTATCTCACTAGTAGCTTAAGTGAGTAAACACGCTTAGAGGTAGGAATACTCAGAATATGTCCAACTATCAATTTTATTACTGAATTATTCTTCCACAAGGGGGCGGAATTGTATCATTTTAGACAGTCAGTCTTCAGGGTTCATTTTAATCTGAGTTCAGCACAATAATTACACTGAGTGGTGTTTATCCTTTCTTCAAGTTTATTCTTTCTTCTTGTGCCAAACCTCAGCCAGATAGGGGCATTTTGATTCACTTAAAATAAAAATAAAATACAATTTACTTGATATATTGCAAACAGTGTTTTGTTTCTTTTATTGAAAAGAGAAGGCCCATTAGGTGGACAAGGAGGAAGTTATTAAATTTATGCCTGATATTAGTTAAATGTCAATAATTAAAACTTTTTCATTATTCTTTTATGAACTTCCAAGACCTAAAAAGAAGGAACAGAAAGAAGACCCATTTTGTCTTTTTCAGATTACCATAAATAGTCAAGAATAAAAATCTGGAACATTTCTTCATTGGCTGCTAATTTTTATCAGATGGTAAAATAATGATGTGCTGCATTGCATTTACCATAAATTACATTTCTACTTGTCACTTTCAAAAACATTTTTGAACTCTGGCAGCTCAATTTAATTTGTTGCCAAATATTGGGTGGCAATAATTTTGTAGACAACTGTTAATCTTGATCAAAAAAAAAAACTACTCAAACTTATTTCTCCTGTTTCATTTTTTAATATGAAAATACTTTTTTTATTTGCATTATAAATTCTGACCCTACAGCCTTTTTTGTAACCTTTCACCCCCCATGAACAAAAACTCAAAACATGGTTCTCTTTGCCAAGGTTAGATTTAAGGATTTTTAATTTTGAAAGTTAAATCTTTTGTGAAATCAAATTAAAAGCCGTTAAATGTGAAACATTGTTTTTTTAGAGATCTAATCTATTTTGACAGTTAACTTGTTATTCCACTGAACGTATGTGATCCACACAAGTAGAGGTGAGTACTTCTTGTTATGCTTTTGTGCCAGACTTAGTCTGAATTCTGACAATCATTGATGAAGCAAAAGAAAAACAAATCCATCTTACATGTTCAATTGATGTGAAGTGAAATATTAATGAGATTCGTTTTTCTTACCTAACTCTGAAAAAGGCATTTTGTTGCATTAACATGCATCAAGACAAAACAGCACAAAGCATTAATCATTCATCAAATGTCTAAGACATGGATGACATGGTGTTTTGTCCTTATTGGAATTGGTTTATTTAGCAAAACTGCAAAGGAAGCACCTTTTTTGTATCTGACGAGTCACATGATCGCATGTTGTTGTTTTTTATGACTTATAGCATGAATAAACTTATCGTGTGTGATTTTAATTGTGCTTCTCATTTAATAAACACTGAAATTGAAAAATCGTGGGAGCGGTTTTTGTAATTTGTGTAATATTGACAATGATTTACAAAATGGAAAGGCAGCTGCAATGTATGAGAACAAATGGAGCTGATAAATGGATCAAATCTTTTAAAGGTTACATGTTATGTAAAACCAGACTGCTGGAAACATTTCAAGCAGAATGGCAGTCATGTAAATCCTCATACCTATTTAGTAAAAGTCTAAATTATTGCAGCAGTAAACATCCAGTAAACGCTCAGGTCTTCCATTCACAGCAGAGCAGCTCTATAAGCTCATATTATACACTCATACTCTGTTGTCCAGCCTCGAATGCGGCCCCTTCTCCAAACCAGGCTCCCCAAATGTTGCCGTCTGACTGTGAGCCTGTGGCGCCACACTTACTACTGACAGCTCAACACTGCTGCAGAAACTGGGCAAAAACCATAAGACGGGATATTAGGAGGCTTCCTTTCCAGTGCACTTAGCTGCACTGTGTTCCCCATCAACTGTCACAACTGCCTGTTTTAGTAGTCTTAAGTGACAAAGCAGGGCACAGCCTGTACAGTGAGATACACTGCCTGCTATTGTGCCTTCATCTTCCTGATGATGGCTTGAGGTAAATGTTGTGACGCAGGGGAGTATTTCCACTCCAAGGCAATATTCTCTCCTGCCAAGTTAACTCTGTCAAACAAATCTTGGTTAAGATTCCCAGCACTGCACTTTATAGGGGTTTTTTTTCCCTCTACATTGTATGCCTGCATGTTACTTTGTCAGTGTGACACTTCCCTGTTAAAACCCTAAACATGCTCTAATGAGTAGTTTTTCTTGCTCAAAGGAACATTGGACAGATAGCAGGTCTATCTCTTTGGAAAGAACAGTTGCTTACGCTAAACACAGGTTGACGCCCTGAGATTGTGACAATATATCTGCGATTTACAGGTTAATCAGAAGCCAGTTTGAGTGATGAATGAATGTGTGGAGCGGGGAGGCATGTGAATTCATGCCCTCCAAATAGTGTACAGTCGGACCATTCTTTGCACGCAGATTGCATCACTGAGTCGTTCCAACCCTTTGATTTTCTCTCAACGACGTTCCCGCAAGCCAGATTCCAGTTACAGTGTTTGCCCTTTAATTAAAGTCAGTTAGGCCCACAGATGCATTAATCACATTACCTGAACTGATCCAAGCACATTTACACATGCCAAGAAGTTTGTCGACAGGTAGAGCTTCCACATTCTATTGTCTTTGGCGGTGAAGCAGCTTCATGCACAAACCCCTCTTTGTTTCATTCACAGAGATGGTAGAGGAGAGGGAAACTGGGTTTTCTGTAGCAGAAATGCGATGCAGTACCTGTGTTTTGCCTCAGTGTCTGAATTAATGCTGCAATGAAATCATTTGGGTGACAATAATTGTGAAACTTAAGTCAATAACATTACCTTCTTCATCTTCTTTTAAAATAAAAACCTAAATCACAGGGTGGCATTTTTATTCACTCCTGTTTGCTCTAATGCTCCAAAATAAAATCCACCTGTCTAGTCATGATATAAAAAGAAGTATTCTTGGAGGAGTCAAGATGAGGCTCGCAAACCTAAAGTGAGACATTGTGGATGCTGTGAGCCCCTGGAATAGTACCAACCTTATTTCTATAAAAACTTATGAAGAATGATTGAAAGTGAGTGTGTCATAGTTGGCTATGACACACTCACTTTCAATTATTGCAGCAATAAAGTCTTCGGTTCCAATCCCACCCCGGGGTATTTTTTGTTTGGAGTTTGTATGTTCTCCTCATGCATGCATTGGGTTCACTCTGGGTACCCCTTGCTTCCTCCTGCTGTCTATAACACAACTGTTAGGCTAACTGATTTCTCTAAAATGAGAGAGAGAGAGTCATCTGGGCACTTTATTATATAAGTTGAGTTTGTTTTTGATTACATGCGCTCTGTGTTTTTTTACCTCCTCTCTCTACATCACAGAGAGGAGGTATGAATCTGGCCTCTCATATTTATTGTTTGTGTATTTTTTGTCTCCATTGAGACGCTATCTTCATTGGATACCTGATCAAAACAGTTGTCATCGTGGAAACTAAAAAACATATTCATGTGAAGATTCTGAGAGGTTGAACATTTACATGGTACCGCGCCAAAACAGCCCAACACGTTTTACTAAATGCAAAGATGCAAAGCAATTCTGTGGTTCTTTGAAGACACTTTCTGCATGATGGGATGAAAGTTATCATACCAAATGGAGCATCTAAAAAAATATATTTTTTCCTTGACCTGTTAGAAGGGAAACATTTGCCTCAAGTTGTTTGCAAATTCTAACAGGTTTTGGAATTATTGACTCTGACCAGCTTCAATATCCCTGCTGAACAAAAGCATTCCCCCAACATAATGCTGTCACTGCCAAGCTTTACTATGGAGATCATCTGTTTAGGGTTAGTTTTCTGTCAGTGTTCCCATTTTGGAAATGTGAACTGAACAAATAATGTCCAAAGTTTGAGACATTGTTTATTAACCCAACCTTTCAACATTTCCACAACTTCATCCCTGACCGTTGGACTGTATTTGCTAATTGCTCTCTGAGGCAACCGGCTGCTTAGTTGATTTGACTTTTACTAAGTCTAAAACCCAGGCAGGTGAATTCCTCATGATTAGTGTTGATATTTATTTTAGATTAGAAATGTTTAGATTACATAGACTGTGGCAGAATCTCACAAAACGTATTACCTTGGTTTGCTTGGATTTTCAAGGAAGCATAAAGTGTCTGCTTTCCTCATCAATCAACTGCTAAACCCCAAGCAAAATTACCCACACATGTTGGACTTTCCGTCTGCACACTTTAAAACAAACCATTTCAGTTCATGCAACATAATGTCACATGTGTTTGAAAGCCAGACCAGACATCAGAAGAAGGGAATGAGAGGAAATAAAAAGCAATAGCCGTACTGTGGGAGGCCTTATCTCAGCTGTACGACTGACAGGCCTGTAACTCTTACGGCCGGCTGCAGGATGTGGGGTTAACCTGAGGTGGCAGCGAGCCAAATGCTCTAAGGTAAGCAGGGTTCAAGTTTAGGGCCCCGTGACCCCAAAATGATAAGGTGAAGGGTCGTGGACAAGTCAGGAAACCATTGTTTTTAGAAATTCCACTTATTTGGTTATTTAAGTCGAGTGGGATTTGTACCCCCACCTCCGCCACACGCCTCCTCCTGCTGCATGGAGACGTCTGCACACCATCAGCACATAAACCACATGTGTGCCGGACAGAATGCGGTGGAGGAGGGGTGAGGGAAATAAAACGACGCCGAAAGAACGGGAAAGAGCCGCTCGCTCAAGTATTCATGCTGCTTCAACTGTGCATGTGTTGTTTTACAACCACAGACTTAAATTTATTTGAAGGGAATTTCAAGAAGTAAACCAACACGAGTAGTATGTAATCGTAAAGTGGAGGGGAAATGTTGCATTTTCCTTCCACGTATTTGTGGAAGGACGATGCGGTACATAGTTGGACCCGTATGAGCTGTGCTCTCTAGAAATATGGCAAAAAGAAATCCACTAAAGAAAGCCAAAAGAATTTGTTTATTGTTTTCTATGAGCCACCAGAAGACACAGCAAACATGTGAATGGTGTTCTGATAATTTTTTTCTTACTTACAAACAAAACTCTTTCTGCCGGCGAACTATCCTGACCCATCGCTTTAGCGTTTAATGCCAGCAGCTTGAAGAGGAGATGGCTGGACCTGAATGCAGGACGATCCTAAAAGAAAACCAGTTTGAAGCTGCAAAAGATTAAAGCTGTTCATCTTCCAGCAAGTTGACTCTAGACGAAGATTTTATGAGATTCTTTACGATGTAGTGTGTTGGCGTGGCCCAGTCAAAGTTCTAATCTAAATCTGACTAAGAATCTGCTTTGCATCACAATCGAACAGGAGTCGCATTGACCAAATATTTTCTGACTTTCTATGTTTTTCAAAATGGTGGTGGAAAAATCTGAAGGCCGTCTGTAATGTTGACTGATAACACTTCACATCCCTGACCACATGTGTGCAGATGTTTTTAACTTTACACACAGAGCACATGTAACTCCATAAATCAAAGAAAGATCCCAGACTGAACAACAATGAGCTGCTCATATTTCTATTTGCAAAATAGAAAATTTTGTACATTTTCTATTTGCAAAAAGTAGAAACTATATCTCTAAAGAATTGGGGCTGCAGTTAGATTTCAAAATTATGTGTGGTTACAATGCAGCAAAAAGATCCAATACATGATTTCTCATAGATAACTCAATAAACAAATACATTGAACGATTTTATGAGTTTTACTTTAATCTTAAAGATAAGATTTTTGATAAGAGCCACCAACTAGCAAGTTTAAATGCTTTTTCTGAACTTTGCATGTTTAATTTTATTCACTTTGCACTAATTAGCCAGAGTTATGCATTTTTTTCAGGCTCTTTGTTTTAAGAGCAGACATGATGGAACCGGAGCCTTGTCTGTTCCCTCTATTGGCATAATTTGAATCTGTTCTCTCCCCCGAAATGAGTACATAAACATGCTAACCTCTGCATGAACTGCGTCTGCTGCGATAAACCAGAGATGCAAGCTCTCCAAAAACATCTATTTAAGAATTTGCAAGAATCCAGCAGTAAAAAGAAGAGGAGAGGAAATTAAAGAAATACGCATCTACTGAGATTTGACCTTTGACTGACATGAATGACTCGCATAGAAAGCACCCACTTCCATTATGTTCCTCTAATTGGCATTACATTAGCAAAGATGCACCTTTTCTATACGGTATGCCATTAAAAGGAAGACCAATCCCTTCTGCTTGGTTTTTATGTTTTCTGACCTGTTCACCAGCTATTATGAAACGAAAGAAGTCATTATGAGCACTGGAACAGCGATGGGTCTGCAGAACGTAAAAAACCAACAGAGGGAGGCAGTAAAGCAGAGATAATAAAGGGTCATCCAGATGTGGAGAGCCTGGCTTAGCGCAACATGACACAACATAAGAGTCTAAGAATGCAGATCTACAAACATCAGCTCTAATCAAATAGAGAGGCATCCAGATGAGAGGTTTGGCATCTCACGATGTGAAGAAACTTAGTCCTTTTTCATGATCTGGAGTGAACTTTTCTTCTTCTTCTTTAAAAATTCTGAAGGCCTTCTGCTCCGATCGCCGTGCGTGCTTGTTTTTAACCTTCAGCAATTCCCCTATATACCTTGTTATTTTATTCCTCCAATCCCACAGAAACATTTTTCCGTGCATTTAAATTCCTGAGGTCGTTCCAAACCAAAGAAAATGAAGGTCACTCTGAGAGACGGGCTTTGAGAGAAGCGCAGCATTTGATTACCCTCCACTCTGGATGAATTGAGCTGTTTGTGTGTTTGCCTGTCAGATATTGAATGATTATTATTTTCCATTGCTTCCGTTCTTAATACCATCGATCATATCTTGCTTTACCATGTTTTTTTTTTTTCTGTATGTATATGTTGCAGTCTTCCTGTTCACTGCAGTGATAAATGGAAAAGTGACTCTACGACAAACATTTTTCATTCAAATTAATGCAATGATTATGAAGGACCAAGGGAGAAGGTTTGTCCCCCTTCCTTTATTTTTCCTCTTCCTTTGTAAATAAAAAACAGATTGAGTCATGCCCAGAATATCAAAGAACAAATACGTGAGGTTGATTTTTTTTTCGACACAGTAATTGTCCCATTAGACTTCAGGTTTTGTCATGTCTCTTTGGTAATTTGGTAAAACAAGGAGAGCATTAATTGGAAAACATTAAGATCCACAGTAACTCTGCAGGAGCCCAGAAGATCTGCGGCTCTGCGAATCTGTTAATCAGACAATTATTTACTGTGAATTTCACAAATTCGACAATTAAGGGTCAGTGGCAAGAAGAAAGTCATTATTAAAAGAAACAAGTGAAACGGTTTGCAGTAAATATGAGGAAGATGAGACGTCAACATCACCCTCTTTTCCATATTTTGCCTTCCTGTTGAATGGTATCTTTCAAGAATATAATATTTTTGTTTCATTAAAAGAGCGACATGTAAAACAACCCCTTACTTTAACATTTCCAGAGACAGCTTTGTGTTTTTGTAAAAATTGTGTTATTCTTCCGCTGTGATAATAATGAAATTGTATTGAAATGAAAGAAAAAATTTTAAAAAGCCAAATCAATTCATGAAGTAAAGGAACCTGTAAGGTAAAGTTGTTCTGTGTGAGTTTAGCGCATATATAGGTTAAATTGTTGTTTATGAACTTTGCTTATATGTATAATTATCTTTCAAATTATTGGGATATTGTTATGATCTAGAAAGAATTTCTGCACCACTCTGACAAAAAGGTATTTTTTGGGTTTTTTTTTTTTACGGAATTACGATTTATTTTATTGCCTTCAACCTAAGTTATCCATCATTGTTCAGAGATTTATTGGGAACCTGGACTTCTTTGTACACCAGGGTGGTGACATCTGTACAACAATAAACAATGTTTGCATGCTTTTCTTATCCCATATTATGTCTGACTTTTGAAAGAGACCCCAGAGTCCAACGATCTCAAGTCCAGAGGAATAGAGTTCTGGAGTCTGGGCCACCGAACCGAACACTCTGGTCGCTTTTGTTTTCATCTCTCTATGGGGAATCAGCAGCAGACTCTCATCACTGGACCTCAGGGACCTGCCAGCGACATAAAGGTAAAGAAGCCTTCTGATATCGCCCGGACGCTACAAGTCAGAGAAAAGACCTTAAATCACACAATTATATAACCCACAAGACACAGTAGATGCATTAAAATTAGAGACACATGTCAAAAGTTGGAGGATTTCATCAGAAGCCTGGCAGCAACATTTTGATCAATTTGTAAGAGTTCAAGGGAGGTTAGCGAACTCCCATCATTCTATCAGACGTTCTCCTGACTTCTTTGTTATTTATCCATACTCCTCCCTCTGAACCCTGGGGTCTCATATGAATAATGCCTTATGTATTTCGTCCCAGTGCTTGTAAGAGCAGCTCTTCAGGGGCCATTTGCCAGGGGCAGGGGGATGGGTGGGGGTGGTTGGTGTGGCTGGGAGGTGATGTACACTTCCCTACCAATTTGGCCTACATTTGTTGGGAAAACAAACATTTGTCATGTGAAGAGGGAAGCTGTCACTGTAAACTGGAGGAGGCGGGAAAAAGAGAATGTTAGCGACTTCTTCAGCAAGTCTAAAACCGGTTACGATTATTTATCTGGATAGAAGCTCAAATGCTTTTCAGCTAATATATCTGTATATACAAATAAAAAAAATCATTCTTAAAACTGAATTCACCATTTGTTTTATACATACGCTAAGAATGGTTATTCAAAATCATTGTGGAAAACACACAGCATAAGGAAATAAAAAATAATATGGATTGTGGTTCCATTTCTTTTTGCATTATATCATTGAGTCTAAGCAATATTTTCTCAATGCTTAGAGTTTTAAGAAGAATCTTTGTTTTTTAACAAATAAATTAATTCCTGCGGTTCTCTCAATGACTTTTAAATTCCAATAATCAGAGTTCCTCAGTTGACCTGGTTTCTATCATGCCACAGCTGATGTTCATTAGCAATCAGTGCACCTGGTTTCATGCAGTAATCACCCTCCCAGCATTATACTAATGATTATACTCTCACTGTAAAAATGTCTCTCTGTTGGCATCTCAGTAATCAGTTGTGTGATTCTGGTAAATAAAGATATCTATGGTACATAACTTATCACTCATGAAAAAAGTCATTTCTGCAATCGTTTTGACCATCTGACTAATAAACTACTAGATACTTGAATTAAACTCAGAAACAAGTCTGAGGTTAAACTCTCCAGCCTCACATCTACCAATGGCAGAGCCAAGAGTAAGACGGGCCAGGAGAGGAATGTGGCTGTTTGTAAGAATAAAGTTCATAAGGTAAGATTTTTCTTTCCTTTTTCTTTACATGAGCTTGTACTTTTACATGTCCTCTGTTGATATGAAGCATCAAAAGCTGCATCAAATCGGTGCTCTACATAATAATTAGCCAACACATCTTGCTAGCTTGTTCTCCCTATTTTGCCTGACTGATGCAGATTCATTTTGCAGCTGCAGTCTGATCATATTTCCACATTTTGACGATTCTTTTATTAAAATTGCACTTTGTGAAACTCGTTACTTGTACAAAGTAATTTGCTGAATAGCAGTGCCTTTCATAACTTGAGCAGAAACCCTATTGCCTGTAGGAATGATGCCTTTTGGAGGGGGGTTAGGTTTAGTGATAAGCTTTCATTTTCCCTTGTGGTGAATTGCAGGCAGAGTAGACTCAACTTCTTTTGTGGCAGTAGTTGTTCTTCCGCCTCAATGACTAAACCACTAAATAAATCTTCAATTATGAACTTAAATGCAAGCTGCAGACTTTCAGATTTTGCTATCACCAGGCTTGCCTTACTTGCCTGTTGTGTTTTGCATTCATTCGTTGTTCTTGGATATCTTATATTTTCTATTTAATCCTTCAACATATGTAAATGAATACAATTTTGAGCTAAAAGTCTGACTGCATTTGAAAACAAAATGTTGTAAATGTTGCTGCATTTTTTTTTTTTTTTTGAAGACTTTAACAATGAGCACCTAATCTTTTTACAGCATGTAAAATGTGAAACTGTTTAGTTGAAGGGAGAATGGTTTAAAAGGCAAGTGCTGGGAAAAAGCCATGCAAAGATTCCTCTAATGACTTGAGGCAAAATCCTCTACACAATGCTTTGCTTATTTTATTTAGCTGCAGTATGTTCGGAAGACAGTGTTTCAGCTTTTGCAGATATGCAATTATTACTGTGTATGTTAGACATGATGGAAAAATAGGAAAACAGTAATAGCAACATTGGAGGAAAACAAAACGAGAATACTAAAACTCGACATGACTTAAAGAAGAGAACTCTGATTCTTCCAAGTATATTTCCTTTGTGCACAAACAAATTCTTAGTCCCAGATGCACAAATATCCTGCATAAACCAGCTTACACCTGACAGGCTATCCATTCCTCCTTTCCTGCCTTCCTTGACGTTTTGTAACCTACATTTAAATTATACAAGCCAAAGGTTCTGTTTAATAAATCAGTTTTACAAGGCATCCTAGTACATACGAACTTAACCCAGGGAAAAAAAGGAAATTTGTGTTTTTGTTTCCTTGACTTTGCTGTTACAACGCTTCTTGGCAAAAACTCCAGGAGGTGCCAGCCTCCAGTGGCTGTGAACGGTTATTTCACACGCCAGTGAGGCCCCTGTTTACTAAAAGAATAAATTGCCAACATGTCTTGATTCTCCAAACCTGAACCATCCAATCCAAATACAAAACCAGGAGCAGAATGCACTGTTTTGCACTGGCAGAGAGAATTGGCAAGTTTTTTATGTGTGCAGCCCAAAAACTCTGCTACTCAACCCACAAATGGTTTTCCTTAACAACATGGGGCCAGATAAGGGAAAGTAAGAAGTTTTCTTATAACCTTGGGGGGGAAAGAAATCAAACTAAAGTTCCCTTAATTACATTATGACACCATGACAAAATGTTCCATTTACCAACCCACCACATCTGTACCATTTAGCGCAATTTGTTTGTTTAGATATACTTGGAAGCAGATGTCCTACTATAGCAGAATAATGTTTTTCAAGATACTTTCTTAATTTAGATCATGTTTTCAAGCATCTGCCAGTTATGATCTTGTTATAATTTGAAGTTTAAAAAAAAAAAAAAAAAACAGAAATATTAGGTATTTTTCCCTGTCTTACTTTTTTGTTTTCACACCAAAATGCCTTTCAGTCCTTGAGTTGAAGTCTATTTAAATATATCCAAAGGCTTTGGCTTATGACATTGAATCTGTAAACAAGATGCAGTCGGGCTACTTTTAGTGAAGTAAATTTCCTCTAATGTTTCCTTTTTCCTTCCTCAAAAATGAAAACTAAAGACGGCTTATTTATAATCAAAGACGGGGATCAAATGGGATCCAACAGATTTACCTTTTACATAATTATTGGTTTAGTGAACAAAGTTCACCGCATGAAGAACAGAAAGTTAAGTCTGATTTTTAAGGGCTTAATGTAAGAAACACAACAACACCCACTGAAGTTGGAATTCAGTCAAAACGTTGAAACACTTCACCATGGTACAATCAGCGACGTAATTGTACATTAATTGGTCCAGAACCAGAAAGTTAGGAACCAAAGAACCGTGGGCTGACGCCACCATTCAGTTTCATCCTGCCAGATTAAAAAAAAAAAAAAAAGTCACAGTATGAAAGGATTTGGGACCCTGGTGAATTTGCCCTCGTCTTAAATTTTGATTCCACACGTCACCTTCCACCGAAATGAATTATTTTACTTGAGTTCATGTAGACTCTGTGACAACAATGGTAGGGCAAAAAATATGTTTTATAGTTCTTCGCCCACCATTTATCTGTTTTCTGTGTTTTTCTTTTTCAGTATTGTTCTATTTTCACACAAGACCACAGACTTCTGTATTTAGAATGTGGCTGTAAATAACAAACACTTTGAGGTAAATTGTCCTTGCATGGTTGTAAATCCTTTGTTTTTATAGAAATGTTCTTTATGAAGATTGTAAAATTTTGATTGACCTCATTGTTCAATATCTTTTTCAGTGTCTCGTTGTTTCTATGTTGCCTCGATTCTATATTTTTTCCCTCTGCCTAGAATTGGTCGGTGTCCAAAATGTTTTGAAAGTCTGTTGCCCCATATCGTAAAAATCAATGTTGCAGCGTTGGGAAAGCAGCTGATTGTAGGGAGATTTTAGAAACAACTTTCCCAACAGTGAGCAGTTTGTCATGTCTATGATGGCAAAACTGTTACAATCAGCAAGTCATTATGTGTCTCATTTTATAAAATATAATAAAGTAGTTGGGTTTCAGCAGATGGACTAATCACAATACACTGAACCAGTAAGTGAGTGGATGTTTTTTCAGCTGAGCATGTGGACACAGGAAGCGGTGTCGGAGCGAGACCTTTTAGAGAGCTATTTGTTCCTCATTACAAGTTCATTAGGGCTTGGTGTACTCTTGACGGTGTTCCCTGGAGGTGAATGAAAGATTAACAGATCTTTGATGTTAAATGATGCATATGTTAACTTCTCATCAGCTATCACACATTGCAAACGTCCCCAACTCAGGAGACGAAAACAGAGTTTTGCTTGTTTCAGTCTTCAAGGTTTCTCTTTTTTAGGACAAATTGTTTCAGACTCCATAATAATTGACCTGGTGTTACAAAGCAGAGGGAGTCATATGGTGCAAAACCCTGGTTTGTCTGTCTGTAACTAATAATATATTGAATGCATAAAAACATCTGTAAGATCATGAGTTGCTATGTTTTTAAATACAAGTGAGAAACACTATAGTCTAGTGACATCTTAAATAAGTAATATTACCCTCAGGGATGATGGACATTGCCATTGGTTGGCAGGATTTCTAGTGCCTTGTGTGCCTGGTCTGTTCGGCATGCCACAGGTGACAAACGCTTTGTTTCTCTGCCCTGCAGTGGTTTTTGTCTGTGCAACATTAACATGGAAACTAACATTTTCAAAGAAAGCTTGACATTCTGAGAGAGAGAGAGAGAGAGAGAGAGAGAGAGAGAGAGAGAGAGAG
>VMRN01000004.1:11660511-11807996 GCA_010277015.1 Poeciliopsis turrubarensis
AGAGAGAGAGAGAGAGAGAGAGAGAGAGAGAGAGAGAGAGAGAGAGACTAGGTAACGGCAGCTTTCACACTCTTTATCCTAATCTGTACAGAATAGAAAACAAGGGTGCGTTCAAAGATTCACACAAAATCAAAGATATAGCAAGATATGCACAAACTTCAAATAAGACTTTTTTGGGGGGCAGGGGCACAAACTTCAAATAAGACTTTTTTGGGGGGCAGGGGGGCATAAGAGCCGTCTTTTTTTTCCCTTCTTGTGAAGAAACACTTTTTCTTCCTTTCTCTTCTTCTTTGCTCTGTGTCTCAGTCTGCATCATAAAGAACAGGCAGAAATGGACAGATGATTGAGACCCATCTTGAGGTTGAAATGAGGTACATTACTGAGGTGTCCTTCGCAGGAAGAAATCCATCTCCTGTAAGAGGCATGGCATGGCCAAGTGAAGGTGATGATGTTATGAATTAGGCCCACTGGCTGCACAAGGTAAGGCTGGGCACTCTGTCACTCAAGCCAAGAGCTGACGGATCTTTGCACTGTAGACCAGAAAGGCCTTGGGAATACAGGCAAGGTCAATAGGGGACTGATAGACTGACCACGGTGAAAATATGCATTAATGAGTGTGTCATACATTTTTAAAAGAAATTCCTACTCCATGATAGGCCAACTTTCTGACAGGTCCATGCTGGTTTCACCTTTTGTGCCATGGCTATGAGTTCTCAGGTAATTGGAATGTGAGGGAAACACTGAGCAGGCTGATGCATCTGAGCAGAAAATCCTATTTTGCTTTGATGCCTCAGGAAAGTAGATTTTAGTCACAGTCAAGCAGCTTTTGATCTTCTATTTCCATTCATGTCATTGCTTCTTCTGCCCGGGCAGCTGAAATGAGCCAAACAGGTGATGATGCAGGGCAGCATCTTTCACCAGCCTGTCCGAGAGAGAAACTACTCAATGATGGCAGTCGAGTGGAGAGATGTAAGGTTATACCTTGATATGGAGGAGAAACTAGACACTGATTAAGCAGTGTCCTACACTTTGTCCTTTTTTGTTAAATGTCCACAAGCAAGGTCCTTTAAGGTAGCCCTCACGGCTGGATGATAGTTGGGTGTGGTGAACGGAGGCTAAGGGTTCCTCATCCTCTCTTCGGAGGCCTTGTGGCTGACGTAATTGAAGTGGGCAGAGCAAGGAAAAGATGAGCCCTTCGCCCCACCACCACCAAAACACACCGATCTCTCCAGCACTCCATCTCTCTGGATCTGTCAGGCAATAGAGCTGTCTAGGACTGAGCCTACTAATGGTACACCCAGCTGACTAGAGACCTCATCATGCTGTGGTGAATTATTCAGCTTGCAGAGGGTTCTTCCCAAATTATTTAAAACCCGTCTGTGGGAGCAACACTAGGAAACCGCGGTCTGGTTGATTTCTCAAAACTGGACTGTTAGGAGCTTCCACAACTTTCACCCATTTCTGTCAAGTTGCAAAACCATGATGGATGAACCATGACAGAATTTTTTTTTTTTCCTCAAAGAATAAAAAGGCTTAAATCGACTGTTGGCTAGTTATGCTTGGTTAAGTTGTTGGGCATACCTGTTGAATTGATTGTTAGCAAAAGAAAAAAGGTCACTTGCATTGTAGTAAGTCAGTCATTGTAGAGATTTAGGCATAATGAAAACTAGCTGACGTTTATGTTTAGCACCAACTTGAGGAAGAAAGGAAATTTAAATGATGTTTTAGTTTGGTTGGAGGTGCCACACAAGTTAGACAGATCTCTTTGAACCTTCAGTAGTTTTTTTTTTTTTTTTTTTTTTCAAGAATTTTATACATTCAAATAGGACATTAAAGAAACATGATCAAAGTTTTACAGCACTGTGTCTCACTAGTTTTAGATGCAAGCTGTCAAACATTTATCCCCCAACTTTAGAATAGAGGAAGGCAGATATAAGAATATCTGCACTTCTACTTCCTTTGGTGAAACATACATGATCCAGTATGTTATTTGCAATGTCTGGTTTTTTTGGGAAGTTTCCTTAGCTTACCATTTAAGCATATATAAAATGCACAGAAATGTAAAGACGGGTAACATTTTTGAGAACACTGTATGCACTGTAGTTATTGCTTGGTATATTTCAAATTTGAGGTTATGTTTCTACAGGCTTTGCTGACTCTGTCAGGATTAACAGGCTTAAAAATTGGTTGCTGGGGTTCCAACATCTATACTGTAATTAAGCAACACTGTAAGTAACAACAATGTAATTATTAATCAGTGCAGTTTTCTTGTTTCTCTAATCCAACATGAAGTACAATTTCACCTCATTGCAGTGAAACTGCTCAGTTCATCATCCCTTCTGGCTTGGTGTTGCAGCAGGACTGACTGATTGGAATTCCACGTCTATATTCATCACACTCTGTCCTCATCCACTCGGCAGAAAGTGGATAAATCACTGCGTCTGGACCGTCCCTCAGCAGGCCCCTGAAAGCCTTTAGTAACAGGCTCAAGCTGCCTGCAGTGCCAGCCCCTGATAGTTTTGAGTGAAAACAGATGTGGCTGCTACACATTGACTGAAGTTTTAAACCGATCGCGCTCTCAAGGATCTCAGTGCCACCTGATTTTCCCCTTCCCTCTCCCCCTGGCGCACATTGTTGCAGCAACTCCTCGTAGGCACACCCCATCTAAAATAAATATTTCAAACAAGGTGGAAGCAGGCTTCCTATTTATCCTCATAAAGCCTCCCTAAGAGTCTGAGGGGGGATGCATTCGTGCCCCAAAGCTCTAATGAAATAAAACACCAGCACCGTGCCCTTTATGTGAGCCAGAAACCTCTTCCATGTTTATGACATCTGACCATCTGGGTTTCACACAACCATCTCTGTTGAAGGGCTTTGGGCAGCCCTCCACTCTCACACATGTCAGAGGTCTCCCAAATACCTGATGGCATACCGCCTTTAAGTTCTGCATAAACGTGCAGCGGATGTGACCGCAAAGTGTTTTCATGCTGAAAGAAACATATTTATTTGAAATTTGGAAACTTCTTTAGTTTTTGCAAAAAAAAAAAAAGTTTCCCAAGAGACAAAAGCCTCGGCAGCAGGGGAACAAGCCAATAGTCTCCCACAGGGTCTTTGGTGACTGATATTCTTCACTGATTTGTTTAAACAGTCTCAAATGTCTCCCCCAGCTTTGCCTAATGCAACCCAACTACCCCCCCACTCCCACCCTTCCTCAACTCCACATGTGGTGCGGAGCTCCAAGCGGTGGTTGGGAATCCCTTTAGGCCAGACATTTTAATTAAAAGCAGAGCAGACCTCTTGTTCTAACCCTGGCGTTTTTTGTAATGACTGGCATATAGAGTCCTGCTCAGGATTAATCACTCGTCCACATGGGGAACATAAAACCACCAACCTCAGCTTTTATTTCCCGCCATCCTCATCTTGTCCAACTTGTGTCTCGCACCTGAGTATCTGACTCAGCTGCTGAAACCAGTCGGGCGGCTCCACCTCACTGAGCTCATTCTGAGAAACCTGACTGGGAAGATTTACCCGGAGCTGGTGTGAAGAGGTTGTGACCTGCAGGTCAAACGGCAGGTCAGGATGTGGATGTGGTGAGCGTGAAAAAGTTTCGACACTTCATGCGCAATGCAAAACTTTAAGCTATTGCGGGTTAGAGGGTGCATCATTATTATTCTTTGTGGTTATGAATTGAGTCATTAAAGACTGCGGCTTGTTATGTTTAATCTTTCAAATATCACAAGGGAACGGGTTAAAAAACAGAATGGGTTAGGGAGCCTGCAAAATAAAGTCTCTTTACTATTTTAATGTATGAGTTGATGTTTAAAATGTGGTATTAAATATTCAGTGATTATGCACACAGATTTTAAAATGTTTAATGTGATTAAGCAGCTTTGTTTTCATCTTGGAAGTAATACATTTCAAAGACTACTTATGTTTTTTCCCTCCTTTTATACATGAGTAGGGTCAGTTTGATTCTTTCCAATGAAAAGGGAAAATTGTATATAATCTTTTAATTCCTGGCTACTTATTTATTGTAGTGAAATATAAATAAAACATCTGACTGTCTTGTTGCCAGGGAAACCATTACTGAGCCTGAAATGATTAAGTAATTTTCATAAAGCAGGATGATTAAAGGATACCATGTGTTGATCAAGATATCAGACACAAGGTCTGCAGACCTACAAAAATATTCACACCCTTTAAAGTTTGTTGCATTTTGTTACATTACAGCCACAAAACTCAAAATATTTTAGAGCTTTTGAATGAGCTGTCTCCAATTCTGTTACATTCTAATTTGAACAATTACTGTATTCACAAGAATATATGCAAAACCAAAACCTGCCTTTTGTTTTTTTGTATATATTAAAAAAATCACTGTAGACACAAATGTACAGTTTAAATGCATTATTCCTTTTACAAGTCAGTTTATTTTTAAGTATTTTTACCTGATTTCTCTACGCAGTGAGTCCTTGAAATCAAAACCAAATTTCTTATTTGTGCACAGTTTGGGTTTATAAAGCTAATTCTGACTTGGATTCACTCAGGTTTTCTCTTTTATCCCCCAAAATCTTTCCATTTCTCATTTCGGTATGCTGCATGATGGCATGTTAAATGAACATGCCATGAAAGGTTTACACAAACCCCACAAAAGTCCATGTCTGGTGTCGGATGGAAAAATGATTAGAAATAAACTGTGATCAACAATGTACTTGTAAAAAGATGGTGTGACTTGTTTTGATTTAGTCCAGAGGCGGCGTTACTAACCTTAACATGTCCAGATGTCAAATGACACTCCCATGTGGATTTGACCTTATGTGACAATTCATCTGATTGAATGCTATAGAGCTTTACAAACCTGAAAATGTGACTAACGATGCTCCTTTCACTGTGCTACAGTTTTCTTGAGGGAGTGGCATGACTGCTTTATTCATACATATGTATTTATTTCATGTGCAGTTTAAAGATATAAAGTTACAGTGCATTGTAAAACCATTTGTACCTGTTTATCAATTTAGCACCAAAAATGAATGTTTTATTGAAATTTTAAGAAATGGACCACCTGAAAGTAGTGCAGCATTCAAATCCTAACATTTATTACTTATAAAAACTTGTCATATTATCAATTCTTGTCATTTTCCCTTGATATCATTAAATAAAAGTAAGTGCAATGCACTGCAGAAGTTTCCTAAAGAGTAGCTTGAAAACTGCAGGAGGCTGTGAATATTTTTGGGGGGTTGGAGGTTCGTTTATCTTCTGTGCAAGATGCCATCTACTTCATATTTGAAAATCTCAACTTTTGTTAGCTAGGTGTTATTGACTAATCTCCTTTTCCTTCCAGTTTATAATAATAAACTGTTTCATCATGAGCTATCTTGCGTGTGATTGTAACTTGAGTTGCATGAATAGTTATGAAAGTCAACATTGATGTTCAGATTTTCTTAGATTCCCATCAAATAATGGTTTCTGTCTATATAATTCGGATTATATGATTTAAACTGCTTAATATTCAGTTTGTTCTACCATCTTTAGTGAGAAAATGTTGTGTAAAATGCAAATTTATTCCCTCATAACATTTATTTGAACAGCTCCATCTGCATGTTCTGATAATATTTATGATTGTGTTCTTGAGCGACGTACCCTGCCAAATCCAAAATCGAAACAAAGTGGTGTTGAAGCCTTCAAAATAGTGAAAACAACTCCAAATCAAAAACTGTGGCTGTAGTAGTATTGTACTCTGTGCCCGCATGCATGAGAAAGTTCAGCTTAAACTGCTCTCTTTCAACTGCCCTATAACTGAAGAAAGCCAGGATTTCCTAATGCGGAGAATGGAGACTTCTCAACAGATTGATATTCAGCTGGGGACTGTCTATTCTTTTTAAAAAGAGTTGGACGGAGACAGAGGAAAGTAGTTTGGTCAGGCAGCAGTCTGAGATAGCCTTCGCTGGATTTAAAATTTGCACCTGACAAGGAAGGAGATAAATCTGTGAACCTGTCGGCCTGCTCACTATGGACCCTTTCTGTCTAGATTTTAGTGCGGGTGAGTTAAAGAACTGCTTTGTTTTATGATGGGAGGCATTTCAGTAGAGTTTTTGTTTTTATCTTGGACATCTACGGATTCTGTTCAATCAATTCTGCTGCATGGAGGTCTGTCATTATGATTAGTTTGAATTCACATCTTTTATTTCAATCGAGGTGAGACAACATGTTGTGAATTGGCGCAATATGAAATTAATGGAATTGGGGGGATATAAGAAAAGCTGAGACATGCAAAGTTTATAAACCAATTAGTCTGGTCTGCATTAACTATGGCAAAAATCTGAAATTGTTCATTATAATCAAGAATGAATTTTAGTCATTATGCTAAAAAAATATTCTGTTTATCTAAATAAGGGAAATGCAAACAAACAAAAGTACAAAGTAACTTGTATTATAAACTAAAAGAGGAAGTTTTACTGGACAATCCTGAGAATTACAATTTATCAAGAGGTAATTGGTCTCGGAGGAATCAAAGTGTTTTCATCTTAAAATGGATTGTAATCTATGTGGTATTCTGAGAATGAAAGGAAAATGCATATAAAGTCTTAAAACTAGATTCAGATCCATCTGCTTCTAGCTTTCCATTTGCCAGGCATAGAACTATAGAGTTGGTATTTCTGATTATGCTCACACAGACATGACATGCATTTCTCCTCTGAAGAAAAAGGAATCGTCCCATTTTCTCAGAGTGGTTCTCTGCATTGGGTAACTCCAAAATGGCATTCAGTATTGTGTTTTCTTTTTTGGCATTGAATTTTTCACTTGGAATCGAATGTTGAGAGGAAAAAGCACAAAACTTGTCGTAACCTAAGACAGTGTGACTGACGGTGCATTCATTTAACAAGTCTATGGGTTCTGAGGTTTGGCTCTGCTAAATATCTCCAGACTCAGCTCTCCTCTTTCGCCAAGGAGAGGCCAACAATATCAACAAAATTTAACCATAGCTAAATTATTATGTTATGACTGGGACTGTCATAAGCAACATTTCAAATATCACTCAACAGAATAAAAGACTGACTTAATTCAACTCAAAAATACTCTATTGATCCAAATGGGAAATTTATTTTTGTCATAACTCATATTTAGGTGTCTTCATAGTCTGTGTGGATGGTCATGCTGTAGGCAGGATGCTCACCTAGCATCTGACATGCTAACTACATTGGCAACATGACAGTGTAACATGACATCTGTGTCCAGCTGAAAATATTTTCAAGTATAATTTTTAAATTATCAGCATTTATGTTTTGGAGATCTCTTTCACTGATTGAAATTTGGCTAAAAGTAAGGTGAGGAAACGTGTAAGTGACCTGCAGAACAGTTACATTAGGTGAAAGGTCAAATGGAAAGTGTAACCATAAGATTATACTGATCTATATTAGTGTACAAGTCCCTTTATCACAATGGACTTGGAAAAAAATACTCAGATCTGTGCAGGATTGAAGTTTTGCGCACATATGGAAACTCTTAAACTAACTGTTTTATTTCAACATCTAAAGCAAAACGGCTGAAAGAAAGCACTTCACAACACTGTGGCCTAAAACTTGGCAGAATTAACTATTATTTCATTTTTTTTTTTTTACTTTTCTTTTTGTCAAGTGGGACTGAAAACGATTGATTTTGACATCATGATTGTCTGCATCTATTTGGAAGTTGTCCACCTCACTGTTAGCGTTTGTGTGTTGGAAGGGCCTGGCATGCAGCCACTCCATGCATGTTGCAATGGCTATAGTGGGTTTAATGACAGGCTAGACTGCACAAACGAAAAATAACTACTTTAAATTGCTCAATATATATGGAGACCCCGGATGGATGTGATGTAGGTCAGAGGCCAGTTTGTTCCACGATGTTCCACATAGCAATAGAGCAGCTAGGTTTTTTTTTCCTTTATCTTATTTGTGTTTCTCTTGAAGCAATAATGATAATGCCACTTGGTTAAAAAGTACATTCTCCAGACCTGTCGGCCATTATCTAATCATAAAGCTGGAGCCATTGATCTGCCGAGTTCTACTTCAGTAATAGTGATTTACTCAACATGAAACTCCAACTTTGGTGAAAGAGCGAACCGAGTGGAAAGGGTTCAGCTCTGCCCCAATGGACCCTGCTGAGAAGTTGATGCTACACGTTTTAAAATGATGGGTTTGATGGTATTTGGAGAGCTTATCTGAGGCAGAAATGTTCCATCAGCTCATAAATCTTTCATACAAAAAAATCCTGACTGGTCTTTGTTTGACATTTTTTGGTTCTTTAAAAATACATTTTTTTATCTTTTTTTTTTTTTTTTTCCTGAAAAAAAAGACATGGACATGTCTTTTTATGAAAGCCATAAATTGTAAGAAGTAAAAGGATTTTTGACAGCTTTTAGTTATTGATTTGTCAAATCAAGAACAATAACGACTTCTGGTCCTTTGTCATCGGTTTAAAAGTCATCTTACAAACTTCACAATGTGATGAAATGCGATTAGATTGTGGTAAATAAAAACTATCTTCAGCATTAAGCCAATAATGACACAAAATGAGTCCTGGTGTGCGTCACCAGTGTGTAGAATGTGTGCATATGAAAGGGGGTGTGGAAGGCGTGCACTGCTGTTAATTGATCTAAGGTGTGTTTTGCTGCGAGACGAATGTATTTACATATCAAAACAGCCGAATCATCATCATCAGAATTGAGGAGATTCTCATTTTCTTAATCAGAATTTAAGGATCTTAATGAAATTTATGAACCAGTTGAACTAAGATTTAAGAGCCTGAAGATATTTAAGGTTACACTGCAACTAATATGAATTCATCCAACAAAATATACTAACTGTTTGTCAGGCATTAGTGTATTCTCATCCTCCCACCTCTTTATTCCTAAGTAGTTTGCAGGACTTGACTGTTTTTTTTTTTTCAAAAAAACTACAATGCATGAAACCGAGTTTTGGCCCTTCCCCTTCTGCTCCTACTCAGTATGAGGTCATGAGGCTTTTTTCCCTCCTAGCACTACAATAATTTACTAGTACTGTATAGTCTAGTATAATTGAGGTTGCAGTCAATCTGAGCCCTACAAAATGCTTTCACATCAACTGATGCCACACTCCTCCATGCCACACACAACCCAGATAATTACAATCACTCCCCAGACTCCCTGTTGAAGCTTCATACATTTCCCAATTCTTACAAGTTATCATAGGTAATGGAGAGTCCACTGAACTCTGGGTTGGACATATACTGACTTTTACTGTTGTATGCTGTCTTCGGCCAGTGTGAAGGAAGGATAAATTGTGTGGAGAAGACAGGATTATTGTATACACTGTGGTAATGTTTCACAAGTTGAGCTTTATTTCTAAACTTTCTTGGAAAGCCTTGGGCAGTTATGTTCCAGGTTATAAATCAGTCTCCGAGCAAGTGTTGCTGCAAGAACTTGCTCCATTTGCAAACTATTCCTTCTTGCATTTTCAACACGGGAAAGAATATACATTTTCCATTTGTGTGGATTTGGGGAATTCCTATTTCCAGACAATTGAAGTTTGAGAAATATCTTCATCACCCCAAACTCAGCCCTTTTTATACGTTTTTTCAAACATTGTCTAAACAGAGGAGATAGAAAAAGATATAAGTATGCTTATTTATGTTTTTGTTTTTTTACTCATTTTGTGTGGATTTTCCAGTTACGGCTTGAGAGAGAGGAATGTGTTGCACTAACTCGCTCTGTCAGGATGCTGTGAGATATTGATCGCTGAAGTGTATGAAGATGATGGGCTTTGACAGCCCACTGAGTGGACCTGAGCGCAGTCGGACTGCAGCCTGCTTCGCCTTCCATCTGTAAGGGCTCGGGGTCGCGTTGATGAATGACTGCATCACTCAAAGTGCATGAATGCTCCAGCATGCAGACTGTTGGTCCACAAGGACGCAAGCACCCAGGAGAAACATGACTATTAGAGTAAGTGTTTATGCAAAAGATTGACATTGTGAATTAAAATAAAGAAAAACTCTATTCGAAGTGCCTGAGGAGCTGAGTTGGTAATATTGTTAATGATCAGCCAAAAATATTTTTGGTCTTTGCTGGCTTCCTTAATGTGGAAGTATAAGCATGAAGATTTATCAAACATATTGGAAAAATAATGATCCATATAAACTAAGGAGATGAATGGAAACGTTTTTCCTTTTATTTTATTCTTACCTGCAGCTTCGGTAAATAAATTGTGAGCATCTGATAATTGTGTTCCTGTTTTTGCTCTGCGTGCAGAGCCTAAGTGAAAATTACCAGGTCTTTACCTCTGTCAACAGCTTTAATGGATTTTCAGAAACACTGGGAGCCCTGGGTTTCTGGGAAACTATGACAAACACTGCCGAGAGGAGGCTGAATGTGTCTGACTTTTGTGAATGAGTTTGGATTCAAGCTGGTCATCAATAGCGACTGGGGAAAAAAAAAACATATTTCGCACAATATTCTGCCAGTGACTAGCTGCAGTGCACCATTTATAAAGCAGCTTCTTTGGTGCAAAACGTATGTAGTGTTTTGTTTTTATCAAATATCAATTTTAATCCAAAGCAATGTCTGGACAAAGCTAAACACATTTGAATTCATCTCTTGTCCACATTCAAGGTTTCAGATCATTTTCTGCACTCAGATATGACTTTATGAACTTGATAACTATTTAAAAACACTGCATTCATGATTTATTTACCTTATATCTTCTGTAATTGAAATCCTAACCATTTCAACGTTTGACACAGAAGATGATGCAGAACCTAGTGATTTTCTGCCCTGTTGACCAGCTTGGGAGCTTTGGAGAGACAAAGCTCCATAATGTTCTCTTCGTTCCTGATTAATTGGTGTCACTGGACTGTACCACAAGGGTAGCACAGATAGTCAGAGAACACGCTTACACTTTTAGCTATGATTAATTCAGAAATCCTACTTAACCTGACATGCATGCGCCTTTGGGGTCTGGAAAGAATGTTGAGAAAAAAGAAGTACTATGAGAGACTCCAGGCCAACAGTTGACTGAGAATGTCTTAGTTATAAGGTGAATTGCCACTGATCTTACTAAGAATGTCAACATTCACAGCAATGGAAACAATACCGCTTGAAACTGAATGAAATAAATAGTGGTAAAGGCCCCACAGTGAAGTGAAGGACAGGTGATAAACTCTGTGAATCCACTTGATAAGAGAAGGTGCTTAATAGCTCATTTATTGCCTTTGTCTTTTTTGTCTTTTGGTGTTTTTTATGGGAACGGTGACGGATTAGATTCCGTCCTTGGTTCAACGGTTGTCATTTCTAACCAGCTGACAGGCAAGGTCACTGTTTACAAATTTGGCCATGATTAATTGTGTATAGTCAGACTGTAGATTAGTCCGGCTGACTAGGTTTTGATTTAAGCCCAGCATCTGCTGAATGTTAAACCTCTTCACTATCTTACGACACAATGATTTCATCTTGCTGGTATTGTTTTAAAATCCAGTAGCATGATCAACAATGATACTTTTATGATTAGTTCGTTTGAAAAGTAACAGCAATGCTATTTTCCACTATATGAATAAAATAATTTACAAACTTACTTTTCTGTTTCAGCTCAGAAGGCAGCAGGACCACTGAAAACTGAGGAATAAAAAATATAAACATCGTTTTATTTAATCATATAATTACATCAAACTACATGGAATGTTTTTGGGTTTTTTATGTGCTACAGTGCCTGTTGTTTGGTGCAAAAGTTGTAATATTCTTTGCATATTCTGCTAACCTTCATCACGTTCGTCTACCAAAGAATGTGCTGTGAGATCACTCCTACCGCACGAATCGGTCTGCGCTCACCATTTGAATGAGCCGGGCTCAAAGTTAGAGGTCTTGTTCCGTTTCTCCTTCTGCCCAGTCTCATGGATCCTCACTGTACTTTTCCTTACAATCTCTTGCAAACGGAGCAGGCAGTGGGACACATGAGCAGCTCTCCAGAGGTCTACCCCTGGTGTTCTCAGGTGATCTGCCCGATGTGGATCCATTTACCAGCCGAGCAGCTGCCCCGGGAGGTTTGAGCCCTCTTAAAAGTCTACGTCCAGCTACAGTTACAAAATGCAAAGTCGAGATAGAGAAAGGACAGCTTAGGGCCAGGGGGTGCCGTAGATCTCCTGCTGTGAGTTCAAAGAGAGGTCCCCGACAGCTGTGGCTCTCAAGGGATGTTAACAGAATTGTTTGGGCAACTCAATCTAACCTCAATAAACCGAGGCGGCGTATTCGCCTTCCCACATTCTTCAAATGAGAAATATATGCTTCTTGCGTCTCATCAAAGGAGGAAAGAAAGTTGGACACTTTCTCAGGCTTTTCGACATCCTAATTTATTTGATGCTAAGCTGCAGCTTTGTCAGGACGGTATGCATACAGTGCCTTGCATAAGTATGAACGCTCAGGGGGTTTTTTATTCTCAAATTAAAGTTTTAGTAGTTTAGTGGCGCATCAATGCTAATTGTTATAAATATTCCTGGACGTCCTTAGAAAAGTGCTATATTTATTTTAAGTTACAGATGCAGAAATTACAACAAACTATTACAATTGTTGGAGCACTTTTTGTATATTTGCTATGCTGGAGAACCAAAAAATTTGCAAGAAACTCAAAATGTTACAAACTGAAAAGCCTGCCACTACCTCAATATTTGGCTCCCCCCACAGTTTCTATTTCAGATTTATGCCAAAACTCTGGCTTAAACACTCAAACATTTTTATTATCTCAGATGTTTTTTTGTTTTTTTTTTAAATTCACTGTTTTTTCTCCTCTATATGAGAACAATTTAGCTACTAAGTATGTTTGTTTTTCCTTCAGATTGATTATCACATCGTGGAAGGCATGCTGATTATTTTATTCTATGACATGGCTACTGAGTCATTCTTCTATATTTGTGCCACTTCATGCTAGAAAATAAGAAATTGTTTACTTAACCGACTTGATTTACTGCTATCATCCTAGTGAATAAACTTGCCTTGAGGAAGTTTGGGAGCTTATTGTTGAGGAATCAACACATAATGTGTGCTATTCAACCTCTGTGGGATCAAATGTAAACAAACTGCTGGCTCAAAGAACTAATTTCAATCATTGCCTCCAAAAATAAATCATCTCCAGGTGTTTGGAGTCCATTTCCTCAGCCTTTGATCAGCAGAGGATGCAAAAGTAGATCCTTAGATAAAGAAAAACTGTGGTACATGTGTATCTGACTTTTCAATCACCTTACCTATTATTGTCCCCTCTAGTTAGACTGTTCCAGTAACATGACACTATATAAATATTTGTCCGACATAACTGTAGGCCCATTCAGCTGATCCTGTGGCTTCAGCTCAGGCACAATAGCCCCTTATCCTCTGCAAGTAACACTACACTCTCTTCCCTGGTCATTATTGATGGCCGAGTAAGTGTTACAGTTACAAACCAATTACTCCACCATTAATGTTAGATGAGCTGCTTTACAAGTACAGCTTGATGCTTATCAGGTTTTCCTCTGCGGTTGGCTTTTTTTTTTTTTTTCTTTCTCTAAACTGCACACCGTCTCCCCGCACGTGGTTTCAGTCTTTAATAAGTGGGAGGTGAGAATGACAGCTGGCAGTCTTAGTTGCATTTCAGGAGAATTTTTTATTTTTTTTTTTTCCCCCCAGTTCAAGAGGTAAAGAAGTCAAAAGGTGAGCAGCATGTCCTCGCTTTGACTTTGGGAAATCTGGTGACACGGTAAGGTGATATCACGGCAGCAAAAAGGAGAAAAAGGGATGCCGGGGGGTTGGGCTGGTGGGGGGGAGCAGTACAGTGAGGTGTAAAGGATCGAATGAGTTGTTCCGCCACCTCCACATGGGGCTTTTCACTGGTGCAAAGAAATGGTGCGCCCCCAGGTCAGTGAAAGGTTGAACTTTTACGTTTTGGGTGCACACCCCAGCAAACAGCTATTTTGTTATTCCTGTCAGAACTTGGTGGGCGAGTTGAGTCGGATCGGAGGCTCGTTTGTGAAGAGGAGGGAGATGAGAGACAATTTGCAGATCAGGTCGACACCTTTCACGTCTCTGTCAGCGGCATCTGCTGAGGGATCTCCCACACAGCTCATCTGCTCAAGTCATCTAAAAAAAAATATAAATGAAAACAGGTTCACTTTTAAACACTGTAATGGCCTAAATAAAACCTGCACTTAATGGTAGCTCACTGTCCTTTTTAAATAGCTTTAAAAGAATATAGTTTGTGCATTTAAACTGAATTATGAAGTATTAAATGAAACCATAAAATATCAACCTGAAATTTCTGGACAGAACAGAATTTACTTACTCAGGTTTTCAGCTAGAATGATGTTCCCATGTTGTAAAGATTGTCTCTTTTTTTTCCCTAAAATAGCAGTTTATGATCAACAAACAAATACTTGAAGACATGATGGTCTTTGTTCATGAGTACTCTGGCTTTCATGTCATATTGTAGTTGTAGCTCCTTCTGTATCTCTATGATTTCCATTAAATTCAACTGGATGCCTTCACTTCACTTTACCTCAAAAGTAGAAGGTCTCTGACTTTTACACTTTTCTGTTAATGTAAGTTATGCAATGCACTTATCTCCTCCATCTCTTCAGTTTTTTTTTTTCTATGTTCTACATTCAAAGAATGTGCCATAAACCAGTCGGCACATTAACACATGTGCACGTCTATAGGTGGCAGCTATGAAGCCAATCATCTGCAGCTTTTGTAGAGGACTTTGTCCTTAGGAGTAAGATACAAAGGAAGCAGGCATTTCCTCCTTAAGAGGGATGCTTTCCGCCGCACGTCCTGATTAGTGAGATCAGATCCTCTTCCCCTGAAGCTCATCACCAGATGACTTCTTTCTACACATTTAGAACAGCGAAAAACATTCAGGTTTCATACATCGCTCTGAGAAAATATCCTCCTGCATTAGGAAGGAAAGTGAATAATTCATAACTCCAGCTTTTGAATTATCATGAAATTAGCATGAGACCGCCAAGTATCCGGAGCTATTTTCATCGTTTGCTCTTTCTGAAATGTGGCCGACGATTGAATGACACCTGGATGCTCTGCAGAGTATTTAAGCAAGTTCCCTTCAGATCAGATTTGTCTTCAAACCCAAACCTCATTTATTGATAATTCTGCGCCATCAGAAATGGTCACTGCTGACAGATTCTCAGCAGAGGCTGTTCAATTGCAAACGATCAAGACCTTGCCTTGCTTCCTCTGGAGTCCATCTGGGGGACGCATAGGAGGAGGGGCTTTATCTGAGTGGCCAGCGAAAGTGGGGGAGAGCGGCTGGCTGAAGTTTATGGAGATTTATGACTCCTTCCCCAGGCCTTTATTGCCTCCTCCTCTGTGGGTAGTCCTGAGAGGCCCATGGTGAGCATCAACCAGTGCAGGGGCTCCTGCAGGTGGGCCCACTGAACACATTGCTCACTGCGACTTGTTATAGAGACAAATGGTGTCACGGAGCACTCTGCAAGCAGATGACAAACAAAGGCGAGAGGGGGGAAAAGCCAGAGGGAAGGACAGTTGCTCAGTCAATGGAATCAGGACTTCAACTTGGCCCTCAACAGCTAAAAAGATTTATGGCAGCCTTGGCTTTGTTTTACTGGCACCAATTAAATTTCTGTCATTTTGGAGTGCTGTGATAAAATTCTGACATAAAGAAACATTTGAACTCGATCCCAGGACAATAATTTCTGCGACCGCCGTTTTGAAGCCAGAATTGCAGGGTTTTTTTTGTTTCTTTTCCAAGCACAAGCTTTTTTTTTTTTTTTATCTTTTTCCTTTTGGGTTATGCATTACAATAGAAGTGTAATGTCAAACAACAAAAGCTTTGAAAGCTGATCTTTTGTTCCTTGATTAAAAGTGTTTCCTCCAGCTGTCTGGACTCTGGGTGCATTAAAAACTGATTCCTATTTTTAAGAAATGAAATAAACTCTTTATATTTGCATCTTAGCCCTTCATGATGTGATTGTAATATGACAAAATGTAAAAACTTTCAGTGGAAAGTACAGCTTTCCACTGAATGCAACAAAACTGTGAAGAATTGTTGAAAATACAGCAGACTTGAGAAAAACTTCTGCTTCAGCTACCTGTCTTGTTAATATTTTTCTACACATGGTTACAAGGAATTTTCTGGCTTTAATCAATAAGAAGCTCCAGTCTAAGAAGTGTGTACCCAGCTTTACCTGGTCAGTCAATACAATGATGTGCTGCACTTAACATGCTTACTGAGGTTTGGCCCTTTTTTTCCCTCGTGTTCTGTTTTTCCCAACAAGAAATGTGCCAGAGCTGGTGAGTCAAAACGTAGCTGCTGAAGCCAATATCTCTAGAAGTAACCAACCACTTGAAAAGGATGAGAAAGAATGACGGAGGAAAAACATGAAGGATGCCAAAATTGTGGAGTTTAAACAATTTACCTCTGAAAATAAACAAGTGGTGCAAATTATGCCAAGAGGTTCCTGTAGCCCATCTAGTCCATTGCAGATTGTCCAATGATGAGAATTTTTAAATGTTTTTCATTTTTAAAGAACTATTAAATAAAGCTAGCTTTTTTTTTTTTTTTTTTTTTCATGTTTTTCTACTTTGCATTACTTGATGCATAGGGTGTGAGGACATGAGATAATGACAGGCTCATGTTTCTTGCAAAATAACACATCCTGAATAAGTCACTCTGTGATGGGTGGAAATTTGATAATCTACAGTTCCATCACTCAAACTATAAATATTTGATATGTAGAGCTGTACATTAACCTCTTTCTTCTCCTGCTGAAACAAGTTGCTTAATGGCACACCTCCTTTATAACATACCATATATACCATCATACAGAAAGTACAAACTTTGACAATAAGGAAGTAAGACAGAAACAAAAAAAATACCCCGAAGCACCAAACTGAAACAGAAAAGTTTACTGATTGAAATTCAGAAAACCTTGAGCATTTATCCTAAAAATGCATCTTTTTTTGTTCTGAATAATTGCCATCATTGAGGCCATTACCTTCAGTCTGTTTTGTTCCACTCGTCTCCTGCTGAAAGAGATGATTATTTTATCCTGCAACATTCAGCAGACCAGCAATTAGAATATTAGCCTCTGTTATCTTTTGTTTTTTTTTTTTAGAAAAACTCTGAACAGCTTGTGGCCTGCAATTAATCCATAAAAAGATTCTGTGATCCATCTGAATACCTATTCTGATATGCTCAGAGTGAAGAATAAAAGGACTGATGGAGCTCCATTATGCTGTGGCAATCTTAATTCATCATCTCAAGACTGTTTTACAAAGCTCAAGCAAAGTGTCACTCATTTTCTAGGAAAATCACGATGCTTTTAAGGTAATTAGATTAACTATGCATCCAAAATATTTATTCTCTTAACAATCACTACATGTTTCCAACCAACTGTCATGTGGATTGTAAAATGTCACAAAAAAGATGTGAATTAAACGCGTTTACATCTGTTGGTTCGCAGCAACTCAACCAGGCTACACAAAGTGTGATTTTTGTCAGATGTTAACTCTATATATTGATGGCTGTGAAATAAAATTTAGAGGTTGAAAACTGGACCCATGCCTGTGCCTTAATAAGGTGGGGGATGAAGGAAGTTTGCTACATCGGAGTTATTCAGTAATCGTTTCTCTTTTCCTTCATAATTTCTGTAGCAAGCTTTTTTTTTTTTCCTTTTTTTTTTAATTTTGCCATTTTCATCAATCTCTTCAAATGCAATACTTCAAAATCATCAAAAATGATTTTTCTTGTTGTTGAAATACCAAGTTCAGGACCTTAAACCACGATTGCATTGGATCATGTCATCACCAATAACTAGATTCAAGAAAATGTGGGAATGTTTAGATGTTACAGAAAAGAAAAAAACAACAAAAAATCTGCATCAACTATTCAAATTAACACAAAATTCTATATTTTCCTTCAGTAATATATAGAAGGACTGGGGTTACATATATATCAGAACATTTGATCAAGGTTAACATTTGAATCTCTGCAGAAATCCTTTAATTTTATTTGCTTAATATCAAAACATTCAAACTTAACTATTGTATCTATTTAACAAAAGGAAAAAAACACTTTGCTGTGATTTAGATTGCATGAGACAGTTGGTATTTTCCCAAGCTGAGTGCAAAAAAGGCATACAGTTCCTTCTGACGCTAAATGATTTGTAAGGAAATAATAAATCCCAACATTTGTGTTGACATCCAACACAAACGTTGGATGTCAAAAATGGTCTGTGACCCCAACCCCGCCCCCCCCTCCGTACGCCCCAGGCATGCAGCGATAAGTACAAAAAGTTAACTGAGAAAATATGCAATCCCTGTTGAGAGAAACCCCCCTGCCTTCCCCCCATTCCTCGGTCTAATGAAGACCAGAGCAGAGGATATCAAGTCCTCAATCAGCCACAAGTCCACTTCACATATGTTCTGCTGAATCTCCGCTCATGTGCTGAGCCCCGCGATCTCAGCGGGATCACGCCGCCAAGCCTTATCGGCATTCCTCAGAGGCCTCAGTCAACAGAACCACATGGCTATCGCTGACAGGCAATGCCTTGACACACAATGGCAACACTTCAGTATTAGATCATGTGATGCTCCAAAGAGACAGGGGGGGCTGGACCGCTTGTGATCACATGATGTAATTTGTCAGAAGCTTTGTGAAGATTCTCTTGATGGAGTGGAGTTAGAGGAGGGCTTTCTGAGTCGGCCGTTCTGTGTGCGTTTGGAAGTGGGGGCTTTGCAGAGCAAATACCAGCTGTACACAGACTTTCTATATCATTTAATCTGTCTTCCTCTTCAACAGACATACATGAGCTTGTCTGAGCTTCTATTTAATGAATTTCTTGCTTTTGATTTATTCATCTAGCTCTGTGCTCTACCTTTCAAGAAACATCCATTTGTTTAATTTGTCAAGTAAAGAGGTGATTTCTTAAACTATAATAATCAATAGAATGTAGAAAATATATTATTACATAGAAAAAAAATAGGCATCTGCTTACATTTATGTGCTGAGAAGTTAGAGAAGTCTAATTTTTATTTATTACTACAAAAGAATGAGATGCAATTGGTCTTACGGACCAAAAATAACCTTATTTTAGATGAATATTTCAAAGACTGTTTGTATCTAGGGTTAAATGTAGGTCACCCTACACCCAGTAGCCAGTGTTACCTCAGTTTGCCACACTCCTCTCTTTCATATGAGCTATTTGAGGCACGTCATGCACTCTTTTGGGGATGGTTTTTTTTTGTTTTGTTTTTGCTTTTTAGAAACTGTTTTAGTGACATAAATCATGTGATGGCATTGGTACACCTCCTAAACAAACTACACTGAACTACACCCAGTTGAAATCAACTACAGCTGGCTTCAAGTCATCCCACAGCAACTCGGTGAGATCAAGACGTGAGCTTCATCTCGACCCAGGACTTTGCATTTCTTTCTCAGCCTGTTCTTGGTGAATTTACTGGTATGTTTTACGAATGGTCTTGTTTATCCCCTTAAATACCCACTGATATGCACAAGTCCTGCTGTTACAAAGCATCCCCAAACCATGATACTTCCGCCTCAGCTGGTTCTTTTCTTGGAATACTTTTTGGTTTATTCCAAGCATCTCCTCTGCTCTGGTGTCCCAATATTTCAGTTTTCGACTCAAACATTAATTCCTAGTACTTTGCTCACCAAGAAGATTCATAAAATATTTTTTCTCCCTTAAACTTTCAAACCGTTAGTTCGAAATTCTGTCAGCTAAAATTTGTGCATTTACAGCCGAAGCTTAGTCGTGGAGAGTGGAAGCACAGGCAACTGAACTTCTGGGCGTGCCAACATTTTATCATCACAGGTTCTTCTTATCGTTTGGTTTCATCATCAGCAAAAAAAAAAAAAAAAAAAACTTTCTTTTGCATTGTGCTAAAATTTAAGAGGTAGTAAAATGATCTGCTGCTAAGATGGAAAGCAGAACTTCTCTATGTTGTCTTTTATTCTGGGATTAAACAAAAGTTTGTCACAATTTTGTCACTTTACAACCACACAATTTGTGTATTTCATTAGGATTTTATGCAAATTGGCAACACAAAATGATACATTGAAGGGAAATGACATCAAAGAAATACAAAAGCAGGGATTTGTATTCTGACCTGTACTTTGTAAAACTAACTTTAGCTTGAGTTGCCTCTCCAACACTGTGGACATTTCTCTTCCAGATTTGAGATTTCTGTTTGACAAAATATCTCAAACATTCTTTTTTTCTTTATTTCATTTCCCTCCATCTTCGCACCAAATATCTTTTATCTCCCTGAAGAAAAACAGGATGCTACCTCCATCGTGTTTCAGAGTGGCGTTGTTCAGGGTGGTTTGTGGTGTTAGTTTTTCTCGACACAAAATGTTTGATATGAAGACCAAAGTGTTCATAATTGGTCACATGTGACAAGATGATCTCCAAATGTTTGACAGCAAACTGGAAGTTTGGTTTTCCTTCAACAGTGCTCTCTTCAGTGAAGGTCAATGAAGGTCAAAATTGTAGACTATGCAATGAACAGCCATGTTTTGTGGTCTTGCAGTTGTGTGATACTGTTTTATTATTGATATTGTTTTATAATCTAAATCTGTTTTAAACTTACCCAGGCCTTTCTTCCTGAGTTGTCTGCTCTGTTTCTTGGTTTTCTTGATTTCGTTTGTTCTCTAGCAAACCTCAGAGGCCTTCAGAGAACCGCTTCATTAATTCTAAATAAATCACTGATGAACTCTATAAGTGATGTTTAAATTTTAAAATCCTGATGGTTTCATCTGATTCTATTTCGGAGTATCAGAGTAGATTTGCTTCTAAAGGTTCTGTTTGTAAAGAACTTGAAAACCGTGCATCATTCTCCTTTTTACTTCTAAATGATTTGATTCTTTGTGTTTTGATTGCCAAGTGAAAATAAATGGGAAAGGGTTTAAGAAAAGTGGAGACTTCTACATAGCACCATGGAAGCTTATTCATAGCAGAGATCATTTATCTTTAGTGAACGATAAATCAGTTTCTTTCACTAAACTGATTTGTTTATGGTTAAATAAGCATGGCTTACTGGACACTCTGACCTTTGTTGACCCCTGCTCTCCATCAAGCTCCATGCTCTATTATTAGTCCACTTGACTTAAGCTTAATGTTTCACACCAAACTCTCCCATCTACGTTCAGCAGTCTACAACAAACAGCAAAAGCGCTTTCTATAAATAAAGATGATGTCCGAGCATGTTTTACTTCCTCCGCTCCGTCCTTTTCATTTTGAACACGAGGTTTTCGGTTTTCACAGTGAACGAAGCAGCAGTTGAACAGCAGTTGAACAGCAGTGTCAGTCTCTCGTGGCACCCCGCGTGCAGGATGTTGAAAGTGTCAAAAAAAAAAAAAAAAAAAAAAAACAAGCTGGCAGAGGAAATACAAGAACGCAAAGAGATTGACTGTTGCACAACAGCATGCAGTCACGCAGCGAGCTGGAGACAGTGGTTTTGCTTCAGCTGTCCTCCAGCAGGACGGGGGAAGACATCTGATCTGCCTGTTTGGATGTGTAAATGGTTATTATTTAAACCCCTTTGTCAGTCTACTCCCAGAACGTTGTTGATGTTATTTGAGGAAAACGGTGCATGTAGACATGTTCTTTGCTAGAACTAGGTGTCCTTTTTTTTTTTCTCTCTCTCTCTCAATTTGACTTGCTCTGAACATTTTGTTTTCCTGTGGCAGAAGTCACACTTTCCATAGCTCTATTTCCGTCTCTGGGTTAAAGTGCAGTGCAGACAAAAGAAAGAAACCACTCAGCTGGCTAACTTCCTGTTTTCTCACTTGGTGCCTATTCTTTTAAAGCAGAACCCCCCCCCCAAAAAAAAATGAGTTTAGTGTGTTTTAAAGGGCATACGCTGTTCTGGTAAATCACCAGTGATAACAGTGAACACACCCAAAGAGCTCTTTAAGCCCTGTTTGTGGGATTTTATAAGGCAAGAAAATAAACTGAATATTTCATAGGCAAGAAAAAGACACTTTGCGAGTTATACTTAGAGCTGAAAGTGAAAACATGTCTAATTCCCTCAACCCCAATGTATGCCATTCTACCGTTGCAGGAAAGGTGTCCAGGCAGCTAATAGTGGACATCTGCACCAGCAGACTGCACCTCTGAGAGCTTTTAAAGTTTCTGTGTTCTCACACAGCAGAGCAGGGAAATAAGCTGAGCGCTTGGTGAAAAAGAAAACACTCCGTTTCCAGGAAAACTCGCATCCTACCAGGTCTGCTCTTCCCCTGTTCATTACCTCTCCATGACACCGACGATGAATAAATCACAGCAGAAGTGCAGCAGCCTGTGAGTTTAGCTCGGGTCGCTGTGACGTAGAAGGTTGAAAGCAGGGTACACGTTTTCAGCTGTCTCTTATGATGGCCCCTATAAAATCCACTCTGGTGCCGTTTCTCTTTTCCTGCTTTTTCTATTGCTAGAAAACAAAACAAAAAAAACTGACCATAAAATGAAAAAAAATGTTTAGATGGTTTGCATATCGAATGGGGGAGGAAGCTCAAAATTGAACGGGGAGCATTATTGTACAATCTTAATCTTTGGTCTTCTGGTCTTGAAGGTCCACGTTTTTCCACATGCATCTTTTGACTCCTTATGGCTTTCTTCCAACAATAGCTTTCTTTCTAATATTCCTCAGCTGCATGATTTATCCTTGCCAAGTTCACAGATTGCATATATTGGTCAGATTTAAGATTTTTTTTTTTATTTTAAATCTGCAAATGGTATTAAATAAATTCAAGTTTATCTGTGCAACACTGCATGGCTTTCTGAGAAATACTGTTTGGAGCTCCAGAAAGACAACAGAGTTTCAGAATAACACTGAAAGATCCTGTGAAACAAACGTCTCCCATCATTTCCCGAAAAGGATTTTGTTAGTTGGTGTGAACCATTCTTGGTTTGAATTTTGGTTTTTGGTTTGAGACTATACGGGTATAGATTTTTAGATGCGCTTCTGCGTGTAAAGGGACATCCAGTGCTCACTGCTCTAGTCGTGATGTGCGTTCGCTGTTTATTTTGTTCTGCTTGGCTTGATGGACTCCTGGGTTAAGAAAGGAGGGGGGCAGGAGGACATGGGGTTAAGAGGTCAAACAGTAAAGCAACCACTATAAAATGGGAAACAATCCCCTCTTTGAGTCAGTGGAAATGTGCCGTAATTAGGAAAAATCACTGGTTATGGATAAACATATTATAAGAAGCTGACCAAGAATTAAAAAAATAATAATAATTAAGGAGATTTCTCATCTTCACATTGTATTCCTGATAAAAGAACAAACTTTAGATAGATAGATAGATAGATAGATAGATAGGAAAAAATAAATCTTAACTTGTTACTCTTTATGCATGTCTCTTGTTTGATAATGTGTCATTAATTTACAATTCTATAATTCCAGATCTTTAAGTCCCTGAGCTACTTTAGGTAAAAAGACAGAAGTATAACTACCTTTTAAATTAATATGGCAAGCATGTAAGCAAACAGGTGTCTATTTGCACATCAAGAGGTTACGGAGGAATATTATCATCCCTTTGTAGTCAGGGTTATGTTAAGTCACAGATGCTTTTTAGCGCTAATATTTTTCAAATGGTGCTTCACAGCTCATTTCATACAAAATGTTTCACATTTTTCCTTTCATATTGCTCACTTTGACAGAGTCAATGTTAATGATGAGTGGGAATGGAAATAAAGTAATGTTTTCTCGCAAACTGGCTTGCTACAAAAATGAGTCCAGCAGAGGAAAGCCTTCTTATAACAAAACTCTTGATATGGCAAACAAAAATTTGATGGTAAAGGATTTATACTTGTACTTATGCAAATATGTATGGAAAAGGAAAATATGGGGAAAAGTTTACAAGAAACCCTAAATATATTGTTTTGTATATGTGGTGCATGCAGGAAGCACATCGCCAACATACAAAACCATAATAGGTTTTGTATGTTGGCGATGTAGGGAAAGTGTATGGAAAGAGAATTATAGGCCGAGAGAAGAAACATTTTTACTTTTTGGAGCTTTTTAGACTCAAAATCTCAATTTTTCTTTGCTCCAATTTGACTTCAAAGACTAACTATAAAAGTTAGTTTTCATCCAAATACTACTCTTTCAGTCCAACTGGTTTTTACTTATTTATTTTCATTATATAAGTTCCTTTACTCTGATAATCCAAATTAAAAGGCAATGCCGTCAATTGTTTTGAGACGTCACTAAATAAATAAAAGGAGTAAAAAGACAAAATATTCCAGAAAAAAGCCTTAAGAAATCCTTATTCCAGTGTGCTAAAAGCAGACATATTATTGCAAGCATGTAGAAGAATGTGCTGTGGTAAGATGAGTTTAAAATATTCAACCCATCACTCTGATTGTGAAATACGGCAGTGGCAGCGTCATGCTGTGGAGATGGTTTTCTTCATTAGGAAATCATCTCCATGGGAACGGGAAGCTAATCAGAACTGACAGGACTAAAAATTAAGATGGAAACCTAAAACCTGTACTGGATCAAAACATGTGTTGGAATGGACAAGTCAAAGTCCAGACCGTAATGTTTTTGTAATGGAATGATGATAAACGGGGTTTCCACAAATAATTTATTCATGGCAAACAGAAATTGGAAACCTTTCCCTTAAGCAGCACATTCTCCTCTGTTTTGGTCTGGATGGAAACAAAATACGAACTGTTACTTTATAACTGTTTGGTTATAAACAGTTATAACTGTTTGGTTATAAAGTAACAAAATGTGAGAAAAGGTGGATTTCATTCTACAAAAGCAAAATGAACAAATTTTGGCTTCAAGCATAAAATGAACTAAAACGCAAATAAAGGTAGCTTGTTTAATATTTATACTCGATAAACAGGAAACAACAGGAACTCAAACAACCGAACCCTGAGGTGTGGAATTACACCGTAAACAATGAAAGTGTAATTATGTGCTTCTCTCTGTTTGTCCTTAGTTTTCTGCATACGCTTGGCAAGGGATCTGCATGGTTAGAGTAGAGCAATAAGGTGATACACTAACATGAGTAAACACCAAATGATTGTTGTCAGGATCCCCTTCAGCTCTGCTGAGCATCTGCTTGTGTAAATAAAATGCTGCAATTACGAGTAAAAGTCTAAGGATGGCGTAACTTTTGTTAGTGTTGCTGCTGACTTCCACTCGACATTTGTGTTGTGAATGTGTCGCTGTTATTTGAGACAAAGTGTAAATGGTCCATTATATCCATTAAACAGGCATAGGCATAAGGGCCACCATGTTGGTGGCCCTTAAAGAAAAAGAAAACTGTGCAAAATGTGTGAAAGTCATGAGTGTTATCTAAATTACTCTTCTTATTATTTGTATTTTTTCCAACATGTTTAAAAAATAAACCAGTAAGACAAGGAAAGGGAAAACTGAGAACGAAGTGATATGTTTATCACCACGTTTTTGCTTGAAAAGAGGTAAGAAAAAGTTAGTCTTCATGATTAGTTTTTTTTGGGGGGGGGTTTCACTAGCATTCTCATGCAAACCTCACAGAACAGCTGGATTTACGCTGTGATTAAACACAGAGGTGGACTCCATATCAAAAAGATTACATTAGGTGCAGACTTGCAAAAGAGAAAGTTCCACAAGCTACCAAAGGTGTAAAGGAGGAAAAAAAAAAGTTCCAAACAAAGCCTGAAGCCCCCGGAGTTATACCATCTCCACAAAATCCCTGCATCAAGAAGGATTTAATCACCAGGCTCCCATGGGACTTGGAGGTTATTTCCTAAGAAGCGAAGCAAAGATGGGTGTGAGCAGAAAACAAAGGAATGCACAAACGGACAGAAAGAGGTGGGTGAGCAGACTTTGAGCCTGCCTAATTCAGGCTGGGACACAAACTGGAGGAAACGAACAACCTGAAGCTACAAAAGTACAAAGCCAGAACAAAAAACACAAACAGAGCCCACTCCAGTAACCCCGTGTGAAACCTTTTCACACTCCCATTTCCACAACAAAAACATCGGCGCAAGATGCAAGATGCCGCTGGGTGACAGTCAGAGCTGCAGAAAGCCAACCTCGGAGAGAGAAATACAGCACATGAAACATTTTCCAGATTGCAGCGTCCTTTTTTCTTCATATGGTATTTACCTCAAAGTCACAGAGAACAAACTGTTATCAAAAGGGAACGGGAAGGCAAAGATATAATTCAGTGCTCCAGCTGGAGAACTCTGAGAGGAGAAAGCCTTCAGTGTAAAGTATCTGCAGGGACTCTGCTTTTCCTTTTATATTTTATGCGATAGACCAAAACACACTTGTGCATGACTGAGTGCATGGAGAAAGATGCATGGTTTTGCAACATTTTGTAGAAATACAAACCAGAAAACTATGCCGTTCTTTTTCTCATAAAGGATAATCATTATAACAAACTGCTTTCAGAAGTGACCTAATTAGTTCAACTGCAAATCCACAAAAAGTGTTTGTCCATCGAACCTGAGAGCGTTAATCAGAGTAACCCAACGGTGGACAAGGAGAACAAAGGTTTTCTTGTTTGTTTGGCAGTGTCTGGTTTGTATCTTTGGATTCGGTTGTCTTTTGTGAGAAAGCTCAGCTTGGTGAACTCATGTTTATGACACAGTGGCGTAGATCTGGTTGACTGGAGGATGCAAGTTCTGCTTGTTGTAAGGATTCAGTGAACTGCTGTTTATTACCAGTTACTCACAGATTTATCTGTGAAATTTTGCTCTAAATTATTCACTAAAATCTTGCCCCATAGCTGATTTATTTTTTGGGGGGGGCAAGAAGTATTTCTAAAATATTTAGATGGAAAATGCTTCTTGGGAAGATACTTTGGTGCAATGCTACTCGACTCGCTATTGGCTTTGAGACTGTAAAAGACGAGGACCTTTCAAAAGAACATTGACGATAAACATACATGGAGAGCAACAGTGGAATGGCTTAGATTAAGTAAGACTTGAAAAGATTATGCTGAAGTAAAACGTGGTTCTCCGAAATATTTGGGAGAATTGAACACAAATGTCGACCTCAAACTTTAGAATTATATTTGTTTTTGTTTGGTTTCTTAATGAAAATGAACATTTCACTTTGACTTGATCCATCACCTGGCTTCCTAATTAGACAGTTTGCAGATGTAATGCTACAAAAAGATTCATATGTGAATAAAGTTGACCATTCCTTTAGTTGGTATAAAAAGCATTCCTTTGTATATTTGTTCTGCATTTTTTAAATATTTTTGTATGTTCAAAACACTCTAAAGAGTAAAAACAAAGTCCATCTGAGAAAGTCTAAAACCAGAACTGTTCTTCAACTGACAGACGTTCCCCTTTAAAAAAGAAAAACACAACCAACCTTGAAGGCTTGCTATCTGGCTGCTGTGACTTTAACTGTCACCGTTATGCGTGATTTAGGATGCTTGAGCGCAGACAATTTCTGCACCACAAATTCAAGTAATCATCCACACAGACTATAGAGCATGAAATGCATAAAATCCATGCTTTATTCCCATGTGGAAGAAGCCACAGCACTGAGAGGCGTGCGCCTCTGTTGATGTGTTTTTGGACATCTGGGGCGTGGAGGGCCAGGGTTCGCCACGATCCGCTCCTTAAGTGCTACCTTTCCTTGTCCAGTGCGCTTTCTGAGACCATCTCACACAAAGTGCGGCTCTGAGTGGGAGGTTTAGCCTCCACATGGGGAGGCAGCACACAACAAGGTCCTAGCTTTCTCCTCTTTCCCTGCAGGGAAAAAATGGACAGGAGCAGATGGGTGTGGACAGGACATCCATCTGAAGGGGATTTATGCAAGAAGCCGCTGACATGCCTTGTCAGACTGCTGGGCGCAGGGCTGATGAAATGGACAGGGTTATGGTCACCTCTTTAGCACAGCATGAATGGCTCCTGCTCTGCATAAGTGATCAATCCTATTTAGTCAACAGAGGAGGGAAAGTGGAGAGGATGGATGCGCAGCACCTTCTGAACTCAAGATTTATGTTCATTCCTTTAAAAATGACTAAACCAGACTGATTGCATCTCCTTTTAGTTCCTATGCAATGTATGTTTTAAGTATAAAGTTGTTTACATGTATTTATGTACTAATTACTGTTTGTCCGAGGGATCAATATAAAATGAAAAGGAAGGCTGTTTATCTTATTTCTTTATTAGTAATTTACTTTTTTAATGTAAGAAAAAAGTTCAAGAACAATATCAAATTATCAAATTTCAAAAATTAAATATAGCATTATTGTTAAAGGAGACTAAAATCAGCAGAATGCAAAGATGACATGAGCCAAACATTTAAGCAAACACAGGAGAAACAGGCATAAAATATAAAAAGTCTGTGAGCAGAGCCTGTTGGTTCTCTGTGCAACTAATCGTATTTGCACAGTTAATAGCTTTTCTCCACATTAACAAATGAAATGACCATTTAAAATCTGATCTTTTTTAATTCATTATCTCAGGTTGTCTTGATGGCAAAATGTGTTTAATGACCTGGAACATTTAAGTGTGACAGGAAAACAAAAGCAAAATAAAAATCTGTAAGGAGCTAATGACTTTTTCACAACACTGGATATAAAATGAACGTAGAAAATTTGTTTTCATGTCTTTTCTAAACCCCTGATTTTCTGTTTTTTTTTTATCAGGTTTCGCATTTGTTCATCCTGAACCGCTTGCTATTTCTACCTTAACATTCAGGCCTGTCCTCTTTCCATGAGGAATGCACATCCTTTATGTTTCCTGTGCCACATTTCATTCGAGATTTTGCAATGCTCTCAGCTTTCAAAGAATTATATTCTTTCTGCAGACTCAGATTCTGTCCACTCACTGCTATGGCTTAATCAATCCGTAACAGTGTGTGGCATTGAGCTATACATATATTTTCTTACTTTTTTTTTTTTAAGTAAAATGAAATCCCAAGGTTTGTTTTGCATTGTATCCTGCTCTGAAGTCTAACCAAGAAGAGAAAAGTAGGATAAATTCTGCCATGTGGCTCTGGTTTCAATCCGCTAGCAGAAAACATGATTAGTTTTTTTTTGTGTCCAGAAATACTTAGTTATTCAAAATTGTGGCCCATTCTATTTTTTTTTTTTTTTTTTGTTGCATTTTATTTTTTTTTCTTTTCATTATACAGGAAAGAACAATATAAAAAATATATAAAGTGGAACAAAAGAGGCTACAGTAGGTTCAGCAAATGCTGCGTGTACTTTCCAGGACTGAAGAGATAACTGGAGGAGGCAGAATGTGAGCAGAACGGCCTTGAAACCATCGAGTTTTAGAGAGAAACATTCGAACTAAGCAGCTCTCCATTAAATAACAAAATAATTCATTATTTCTTACTGAATTTTTCACGTTAGATTAGATTAAGTAATACACTTGCCACAAAAATGTTGTGTTGTGGTCAACTTGGCAGATTCTTCCAAAGTTTACCCCGACTGATTAAATTTCCTCTTAAAACAAAATTCATGCCACGAAGAAATGCTTCCATCCTCATCGTTTCTTTCACTGCACCAACGTACAAAAGGCCGATGCAGCTTCTTGAATATCAAACTGACTGCAACGCAAACAAACAAGAAGTTAGTTGGTCTCAGTGACAAATGGTCTGCCTGTAAATCTTGGAGATAAGTGATAATTGAACCATCTGTGCAGATGTTGCAGTAAATATTTCAGCAGCAGTGGACTTGAACGCTCCATCTGTGGCTGAGTCGCCCTCCCTGTTTGTCTCTCCTCCTGTTTCTCATAATGTGATTAATCCAAGACTGGATTTCCATTATTTGTTTCTTTAGTGGAGATTATTTTCAGTAATGCACCTATTTCTAAATATATCTGGTTTCCTAAGGAGAGGGTGGGGAAAAAACACACGCTTTCATCTCCCTCCCTTTCTTGTCACTTCCAAGCTGAGTCTCTTGCAGCCCCACACCAGGCATGAGAGAATATCTTTGATTTTACACAATGATCACACTTGGACTGTGCATGCGAGCCAGGGAGCCCACCGCCTGCTGCCTTTCTTCAGGCAGTCACCTGCTGCGTTCAGGCGTACCCTTCAGTTCTCTGCAAAAACAATTAACTTAGTGAGGGACTTCGAGTTCCTTGAAATACTCTGCGCTTTTCACATTTTCTTCATGGTAAAATGCAAACATGGATATACTTCAGGCTGATTTAATGGGACCAACACAAATTAGTGCATAGTTCTGATATACAAACAAAAAGGCACTTATTTTTCCACATTGGATAAATATATTCTAGAAAGGCTGGACTTTTCTAAAAATAAAAAATAAATAAAAAAATTCAGAGTGAAATAATGCCACAGCAATAAAACATGATTTATGTAGCTAACAATGAATAACCTGCCACTAAAAATATGAGAATATGAGAGAAATAAAGTATTTGGAGAATTTAGGCTTAAAATTCGGCCTTTCCCTTGCATCCCCCTATTTTTTTCTAGTTAAACTACTCCAGGGGTCAGGGATGACCTATCACATTGCATAATTTAAGCCTGGAGCTTCTGAATAATGAATGTAAATTTTCCATCTGATATGACTCTATAAAGGCGCAGATGACTGAAATCTGCATGGCTTTGTGTCTCCCCAGTCCTATAGGCTATTCCTTTTAAACAGTTTTTGCTGTCTATTATTTAAATCTTTGGCAGATCTCTGTAAAACAGTCGTTCTTTTGCTGTTTTTATTGTTGCTTATTAGCCAGGAAAAAATATTTTCTTGTAATGAAAGCCCTCGATGATAAATCATCTTTAATCAGTGCTGCATCTCCCATCTGACCAACTGTCCATGTTAATGTTCCATCAGGCCTTTCGGCCTCATTCATCTTGTGCCTTTGTGTTGATGCCAAAGAGGCATCAGGCTATGGGAACCCAGTGTTCCTCAAGAGCCAGCAGCTATTTGCAGTCGGTGACGTTATGAACCTGAGTTTTATTAATAAACAAAAGCTGATGTGTTCATGGCCCGAGAAGCTACAAGTGATTAGGCCCTCGTTAGAAGTTTGTCAGAGGGTTAGGGGCCTGTCAGGAGTTTGGGAATCACGGCCACAGTTGGTATCATTAGCAGCGGAGCAATAGATACAAAACCAGCCTGAGGCTGCTCATCAGTACTTGTCAGAAAGACGGCTTCATTAGTCACTGTCCAGATGACGAAGGCTATTGTCGAGGGTGTCTCATCCCCCGCCATGAGCCAAGTGTCCTCACCAATAGGTTGCTGACCTCCGAGGATTCTCTGGTCCTGAGGGGGAGGAACTGGGAGAAACTGAAGATAAGGACAGGCCAGGACTGGGGTGAGGGTTTACTGACCGCAGGGCATACCCAGGACAGAGGCTCCCCTCTCCAAACAGCCCCCCATCTGAACTGCCCCTGACCCCATCGGCACAATGAACACGACTCCTGTGTGCTCGGATGAAGAGGCAGATTCCCCAAGAAGAGGAGAGAGTGGGCTAAACCTAACAACTACCCCCACTCCCCAAACGCCGGTAAAAGTTTGCAACATTTATCTGATCTGTGGCTGGATGATTTGAAGTAGAGAGGAAGTGAAGAGGGATGTGAAATGATGCTAAAAAAAAAATGTTGCACCTTTTTGATGTGTCTCCCTTTGATTTTTGTCTCTCTGCGGTGCAATGTAAATGACAGCACTGACAGCATGCAGGCATCTGTCCAGCAAGCGGACCGATGATGGATGCTTTGATGTTAAAGTTGTCTGGATTTTCACAAGTGAGTTTTTTGGGAATTTTTTTTATATATTCGTTTGATGCACTTTTGCAATCTTCACTTATAAATATGACATAATAAAGTCATTCAAAGAGAAAAATCATTTTTGATGACGATACAGTTATTTAAAGAAAACGAGAGGTTCTGACTCAATGTTTGTAAAATATTCATCAAAGTTCTGCAATATAGTTAAATAATAAACATTGTTTTCAAGTGGCTTCCATGAGATGTGCATAAACCAAAAAAATGGATTGTTCATTATTTTTAAAACAATAATGGAACAGAAAATTGCACCACTTGTTGCTAAATATTTTTGAATTTGTGCAAAAAACCTTGAAAAAGTTGATCTTGTTTTGCAGTCACATGATGTCAAGCTGCATGAAATGTTGAAAATCCAACTGCTAATTTGTTAGCATTTTATGATCAAGAGGAATTTACCTATTTAGGTTTGATGGCAGCATCTTAAAACCAAACAGTTTTAATGTTTGTGGAAGACGCTTGCTCTTTAAAGTCTTCTTTATTGTTTAAATTTCAACTTTAGCACTCTATTCACCTATTTTCCTCTTTGTGCACATTTGCTCAAACAGCGAGCATGCTCATGTTAGCATTTCAGGAGAAATTGATTCCTAAAGAGTCGCGCAGCTTCCTCGGCTTTGTTCTGCCAACCAAGACGCTACAGGTTGTAAGATGCGTGTGAAAGGAGCTTTGCATAGAATGCGACTCTAATTTATTTTTCTCTCTCAGATCCAAAAAAACAGAAAAAAAAAAACAAAGCCAGCTGCTTGTTCAATAAGCCCCCAGAGGTGGATTAAACAGGTGCTGTTACTGAAGTGGGGACTTCATTAAGGACATTACAGTAATCATGGCATAATGATCCCATCATGCTTTCAGATGTAGACGACGAGGGAGGTGAATTTTGAGCACGCAGGAGTCTTTCTAGTCTAAATCTTTTTATACAAAAATCTTTGTGACATCAAGCAGTGCTTCAATCAAAGGAAGTCCAGACGTTGATTTGATCCAATACTGCAGCAGAGCTACCACAGAATATGTCCTATCTGGAAATATTTGCAGTCTGTATGCATTCCTTCTTGTGTCAAAGCTTTGCAAAAAAATGCAAAGTCTACTGCTGTGGTCAGTAGTAGCCAATCTGTATAACTAGTTCAGTTTAAAAACATATCATCTGTTCCAGTAAACCTCTTTATTGAGTTGTTTATTGATGCTCCGTTTACTTTTTGCAGCCTTGTAAGTGGTGGAGGTGTTAGTTAGACAAGCAAATTCAGCAGGAATGGAAGCCTATCACATGACAGAAAGTCACTTTCTTAAAATATTTTGAGCTTCTAACATCTGTCTGCAAATAACCAGATCGTGTTTGGCTGGAAGCACCTCATCAGAAGAACTTGGCACAAGGTAAAAAATAAATAAAAATAGAGAATACGCTGGACCAAAGCTGTTAGTCGCAAACAAAGTGGAAAAATTTTGATTCTTTTTCTCTTGTTTAAATGAAATACATTTTTTTTTTTTCAAAATTTGTAATCCGTCTTTTAAGTGAAGCCTGACAAATAATTGTGGACTTAACTGTATGGACAGAAATTGCAGCTTGTGTCTCTGTGGATAATTTATACCAGCTCATTTACATTTTATGTAAATGTTTACATAAAACCCTTTTGGATAAGAAAATATTGCTCTGCTTTGTTAGAACTGAGACACTGGAATAGGATCAGAATTAAAAGCACTTGAAATCAGAACATATCTACAAATGTACACAGTTGTTTCTCTATTTTTAGCTGCAGCAATTCTTTTTTTAGTTAGCATCAAGAAATAAACATTCACACCTTGTCGGTTGTAATACTTGGAACAAAATTAGACCAGCATGTTTTGCACAAAAAAGATAATTTGACACAATTTGTGCAGTTTATTATTTATCATAATTCAAGAAGAAAATGCTATTAATCACATATGTTTATTTCTGTGGCTACAGTTGAAGTGTGTACTGTTTGTGTACTGTGCATCCAGTTTATGTGGGTTGCTGCATATACAGGATTTTCTGTGTTGATGTGGCCTGCAGCTTTGCAATCATTCAGTCAAACATGTTGGAAACATTTGGAAGATTGACAAACACGGTACAAGCTTTATTATATTTCTAAATATGATGTATTGCAGTCTTAGATTGACGTTTGTGCCAATGCCTTTTTGCAGGAGTTCACAAACCTTTTAGACCAGGCAAGCAACTCCCAACTAGATTTTTTTTGTATTTTTTAATATATCTACCCTTAGACCAATGAAACGGCCTAGACAAAGTTTAGTTCTTTGGCCTTTCCCCTATCATCCCAAGACATGACCCCTCGCATCATCGTCCCTAATGACAGTCGACAACTGCATAATCATTCTGTCTGGTGGTTAGCAATTCTAGAAATATTATGATTTTTATTGTGAGTTCCTTCAAACATTGTGAAAAATGCATTTTTGCATAGTCTCAACCTAATACAGGCAGTTATTGCAGCTCTCAGGTAAAGAACTCCACCAGCCTGAATAATTCAGGGCTTTCCTATGAAGAGCCAGTACACTTTTGTTGCATCAGTCTTCAAAAGAAATTTGAATGGCACGGCTTGATTAGCCACAGAAAGTTTTTCAAAAACTGTCCCACGAGTGTCCTCAGCTGGAACCCGACATGAAAAGCCTGACTGACAGTGAGGAGATCAAGCATCTGTAAGCCGTCCTCCATGAATAATGAGTATGCGTCTGTTTGAGAGGGCACATTTTGCAGTGCATGATTGTGCATATTTGAAAGTGGGTAAGCGGAAGGTTTGTTAGGGTGTGTGTTTGTTTCTTGTCCAGGGGGAAGCATTACATTAGGACACACGCCCTCAGGATGATGCCCCAGTCTCTTCTGTCAACAGCACCGGCCCTCTAATCTGATATTTCACAGCTGTACTTAGGCAGCTCAATGACAAGACGTCTCAATTCCTACTGTAGCCCCCAAGTAGCATGAAAACCTCCTTACAAATTGGCATGCTGGGACTGTTGCTTCACTCACACAGAACGAGGCTTTTGTGACTTTGAAAGCCTTTTGAAAACATTCTCTTACATGGAGCGGAATATCACTTTCATGACGGAGAAAAAAGGATTAGCTGTTAGCAGTCCGTCAGGGATGTCTTTAGCGCCGTTAGATTTCTTTGTACTTTCATAAAGCAAATGCAGTCTGTTTATTTAGACAAATGTTATTACCAAACATCTCCAGCCTTTTTCCTGTAATACAATTTGTTCCTTTTGTCCCCTAATGGCAGCTTTTCAACAACCAACTTTCAAATGTGTATGTTGGACTTTATCAGCTTTTTCCTGTGCAGTAAGAAAAATGTCAAATGTGAAAGCTTCCTTGCATTTGAGGTGTGAAAGCAAGCCTCCTCTCCCCCTCTAATGGGCCCCTTGCTGGTGTGGGAAGAGGATGGAGGTCGTGGACTGTGTTCAGACGGAGAGGAAAAGGGTTAATCGTGCTTGGGACAGGCATCTCCTTGAAGAGGGAGGCAGTGGTAGGAAGTGTCCAGATTTATGGCGCTCCGTCCCTTGTAGCTACAACTGCCTTCACCATGGCAGTTGACCAGCAGACAGGAGGGGAGAGCAGAGAGGAGCTGTAAATCACGGCGAGAGCGTGGCTCAGACACAGACTCGCATACACAAACACAAACACCGCCAGTTCGCAGGCAGATAAAGTGTGAGGGAAGGGCGGCTCTCCAGTAGTCTGCTGACAAACCGATAAAGCTGCTCTGGGATGAGAGATTTACGGCCTTATTCCTGGATTTATTTTTCAGCCAAAATCTTCTGTACATCTACAGTATTTGGTGAATTGCGACAAACCACACATGACTAGGTTTCCCATTGTCATGTGTTCAGAATTATACAAATAATTTTGTTTTCGTTACCGAACAAAACTCACAAGAAAAAAGTTTGGACAATGAAATAAAAGATGTTCGCAAACAGATCATGCCTCTCTTCCCAACATAATTTGCAGATAGAAAAAATACACACTGGCTAAAAATTATGACAGTTCAAAAATAGACAATGGACAATGAATCATTCTTTGCATGCTGCCTAAAACTGACTTTTGAATTTCAAAATAACAATGACTAATGATGAAGCAATCAAGCTCGTCTTTAGGCGGTTTAGTTCTTAAGTAAAGCAAAAACTTGGTTCATATTTTATTCACCAAAAAGCATTTCATCTTCAAAGTTTGGGCAAAATAGAGAAGTTAATGAAATCAGATAAATATTCAAGTTATTCAAATTTATTTTAATACTGTCCAAATTATACTCATTACATCTAACTTGTAGACTTCCTATATTGCTAAGTGCCTTAGTTTTATTATTATTATTATTATTATTATTATTTCTCTTAGAGTATTATTAAGATAACATTAATTGTAATCTCTTGTGTCCTGTTGTGTCAAATTGTGAAACATAACATTTTATATGGTACCCGTGGTTTAATTTAAAATGTGTACAATCAGATACATATTCAAATCCAATTACATGCACTGTGATTCTCTGGATTCCAATTTAGTCCAATTAAATTTTTAATTAAAATGGGAGTTGCTGCAAATAAAAACAGCAACAAGATGCATTTGTTGGAGACGATAAGACACAATACTAACTCTTCACATATTGGGAGCAATAGTCTAAAATAAAAACCACTTAAAAAGTGATATCACAGAGCTGTGTGGACTAAAACTGCTACATTTGTAAAATAGCAGGAAACATTTATTCTTTTTTTACTTAGCGGCAAATAAATATAAAACAACTGTACTGCTATTTTCTTCATCCACTGAGGTGAGACAAAGTCTCACACACCAAAAAAACTCACTTTCGTCACAAGAAAAAATGACTTTAATTTTGGCCAATGAAAACCAACCATTTCTATCACATCCGCATCTTCTGACTGAGAGGTTTATTATTAGCTGTGGTCTAGAGAGTGTGTGCTATAGACTGTCGACATTGGTTGGTGAGCAACCAGTAAGCCACAGACGGGGTGTCTACTTCACTCTAGTGTTCCTCTCAGTGACTCTGTTGCTTTCTAACTTAAGTCCCTTCCCCTGTGGCCAGACGATCACTCGGGGACCGTGAACATGAACACTGGGTCTACGCAAGCAACAGCTGTAGAACAATAATCCCCAAAATCTACACTGGGCTGTCTTTTCCTTATATCTTAATGGTTCCAGTAGGCAGAGGGTGGTGGTCTCTGGTCACACTTTGACTGCTGTGCCCACATGGACTCTGGCCTGGTTAGACCATCCATCCTTGTGGCAGCCGTGTGGCCCCACTCACTGAGCGTGTGCTGTGCCCTGTGTGTACACAAGATCTCTGGCCTCAGCAGGGAGTGTTTACCCAGCTGAAGTCCAACTGTGTCACACTATCTCCTTTCTCTGTACTGTAAAGAGAAAGGAAATCACATCAGATAAATCTATTGACTAATAAATCCGTGATTCTCTGAGGATTTGAAGTCAAATAAAAAAGCATTAGACTGCTTAGTCATATTCCATGCTTAGATATTCTTCCTCATCATTTTTGGATTATGGTAAATTGGAACCGTTTTCTGTACAAGTATTAGTATCAGTATTAAAGCATACATATTTAAGGCTAACTTTCCAAATAACAAATGCTTCAGAATGGCAAAAATGAAATAATTATCACTGATTCCGAAAAACAATATAGCAAAAACTTTTGTGGCAATGATCAACGTCACAATAATTGTGGGTGAACTCTATAACGTAAACTGAGGTGATGTCAGATTTTTCATCAATTTTGTTGCTGCACAACTATGAAATAAATGGAAACCAAAAGCATTACTCTTTCTCTTTGGCTGAGCTAAATGAAGTAGTGCACATTTTCTCTACCACATGTGTTGCATGACTTTTTATTGCCAAACTTTGTGATGTTGTGAGAAAACGCAAAAAGAGTGTCGTCAGGATAATGTCTTGACAGCTACACCCTTGAATTGAAGATTCATTTGCTGTACATGTAAAATACAGACTGATTATGTGTACAATAGTGAGACCTGTCCTGCAGACTCGCTGTTCATAAATCAGACTCGTGCGGGCTCACCATTGAAATCCTATGAGGTTGCATTTGCCATGCTACTAGAGTCCAGAATTTCTGCTCATTTCCTGGATAAATCTTCAACTTCTGAACATCCATTTAAGTATGAAACTTTACCATCACTGCTTTTGTCTCATGCACCAACTTGCTTGTTTTCCGACCTGCATTACAGTAATTTTTCCTTCTATAATCTTTCATATTTCTCAACTTTGATCCTGATATTTCAACCATAAATCCTTAACAAAACTAAAGTGTAGTCAAAAAGATATTTGCTTTTACATTAAATTCTTTTTTGGAGGTAGGTTGAATAGGTTGACGGCACACCTTGTAGGTGGACCTGCTGTAGAGAAGGGTGATAAAATTCGAAAGCCAACCAAAGAAAATAAGCAAGAAAAAAATGAGTGACATTTTTCCCCATCATGTCAGATGGAAGCTGTTTTGTGAATGGTGAAGTGAGCTGGATTAAACATTTTGAACTCTGAAGAGAGCCTGGTGAAAACATTTCCAGTTGATGGGTTAGATTACTAAAGCGAAAAAGACTGACACTTTATAACTCCATATGATATTATTTGAGAAGGAAAAACAGATGTAGCGCTCAATACAAATCTTGTATTAAGAAAGATCTTGGCAGAAAAAAAAAAAGCAAATAAATATAAATGAAATGATGACATCTCTGCTTATCAAGCTGTATGAAAAATACAAGTGCTTGACTACACCTTCAACCCTCCACACAGCCATAATTCACCCTCACAATCTGTCAGCCCCAGCAGCAGTAGCTCCATCATCTTGCAATAATGCTTCACTCGATTGTCGGGAGGAAGATGATGCTCTTCAGGGAGGGTAATTCGCCCCTCTGTGATAAAAGCAGCCCAAGCCGAGAGCTGACAAGATTTATTGTTGTGTCTTTTTAAATGTAGCCAATTTCACTTTAATATGATATTAAAAAATGATGCATGCCTGAGCTTTGACTATTTGTGTTGAGGGAATCTCATTTTAGCCAAAGGCAGCATTGAAAATCCAAGATAGTTGATGGCATCTTCAGTACGGATTGGGGCCCTTTAGTAAAGGAGGTTCCAATCAATTATGAAAATACAGCGCCGATTTTTAAACGAGGATCTGTGAAATGCCTTTATCTCACGACAAAAATGCACAAAACAAAAAATAACGTGCTAAAAAAAGTGAGAGGGACTGTATATCTGTGAAGACATTTGTATTTTAAGGGGGTGATTTTTGTTCCTAATTCAAATTAGTATAAAATTAGAATAAAATATATCAGCATAATTGAGTAATTTTGCTAAGAATTGCAAAACTTTTACGGTGCAATAGTATCACACTGAATAAAAAGTCCAACTATGTAGCTTTTTTTGGTTAATGTTGTGTTTCCTCACTGAATATTCTTCATATCCACAAATTTGGTATTATAGTAAGTGCCTAAAAGCACTGATATAAATAGCATAACTTACTATGGACTTGCAGTTCAGAAGAAGTCAGTCGCCTGGCCTCAATGTTACAAAAAAAAACACAACATTGTTATTGCACAACACTCTGCTGGGTGGGAATGCTTTGTTTGGCTGCAAAAGGAAGCATTGAACTTTCTCCAACATTGCACACAGTGAAAACTCAGCAGAGATATGCATATTGTATGTTGAGCATGTGCTTACACAACAAAGCCAGCATAGTGAGAAAAACTGTGACTGTGCTGGGATTGCACACTTTGCTAAGGATATCCTAAACACATTTGGGGGAATTTAGTTTGGACAGTCATAAGCTGTTTGCATTTCCGAATATACAAGTCAAATGATTGCTATTTTAAACAATGAGGAAAGTACCTGATGTGGAAACACAATCACATATACCTGACAAGACGTGATGTTTCACAAGATTTTAATTTTTTTTTATGTTTGGACATACTCAACACATTTTTAAAGACACCAACACATAGTATATGACAAAGTTTGAAACTCTGTGAAAGCAATGGACATGTACTTCTGCTTTTGTTTCATATTAAGCTACATTGACTCACATTGTAGCTTAACATTAACAGTATTCAAGAGGATACAGTTTGGGTACGTAGGTGGAGTGATACTGGAGAAACGTTTGCAAAGCAGCCAATCCAGCAGTGGCATTCTTTTTTTTCTTGCTGCTGACTGGCTGTACAACCAAGAGCTGAGAGGAAAAAAGACAGCAGATGTTGCCTCAACTTGAATACTTCAAGTATTCAGATTTGATCTATTCTGGTGGACTGCTGAGATCCCTAACCATCATGAAAACTAATAAAGACAGTCCACCTTATTGCATTGATCAAGCTATATCGACGTACCTTTGTGCCCTCCAAACAAATCTTTTATTTTCAGATACAAGAAAAAAGCAAGGTGTATCAACCTCCTATTCATAAGTTTGATCCCAGATATTCCACAAACGAATTTTCCAATGACACCAGTTTGAGTGGCAGAGGTTGTTCTTTACAAAACTTTGGAAAATGTAATGCTTTAACTCTGAGCCTGAAAACAGAACTTCATGAATCCACAACTAGCTGTTCGATAGGTTAGCATGTCCTCATGGTGTTTAGAAACCACAGGAGTGTTTGGGGAGCTATTTGTTACACGCAAGGTGCTCCTCTTTCCTGCCTCTGTGCTCGTCTCCAGCATTTACTGTGTCAGCTCGTGTTGATTTCCGCAGGGGAAGTTGCCTCACTGCTATCCCCAGACAAAGCCCTGACCCTGGAGGTCAAGGAATGTGAACTCGGGATGTGATGATTGGGACCTTCCTTAGGGGTGGACAATGCAAATGACCTAATGATGTCAGGATGCTTTTGGAACTCCTTAATGCTGACCATGTTGTTCAACGTCCAATTTTCTCGCCAAATTTAGATGAAATTTATAAAGAAATTCAGAGGATCTTGAGGTGTTAAGCATTTAATTGGTCTAATGGTTTTATAAATGGGCACATTAAGCAAAGTTTCATGTCTGAACTCTTTAAAAGACTTAAAGATTTATTCAAACAGTCCAACATTTGTACCTGGATTTTGAAAACCATTGTCAAAGCCAATGAATAACTGTCAAGGCCATGATAACTTTTACGAATGAGCTTCTTGTGAATAGTTTAGGCACAAAGGACACCAAAAGGCCCTCGTCCCATTTATCACCCATTTTAAGAGAGGGGAGAAAGGGAGAAGAGCAGAGCTGCCAAAGCAACCACAGCAAAGCGTAGCATAACAGTGGGGGTCTCTCATCCCCCGAGGCCCCAACACGTTGCATAAAGTTGAGAAACAAAAGACATAACTGAGCCAAGAGATATTGTGATTCAGAGGTAAGTGTAGACCTAGGGCCTTTTAAAGCCCCTAAAATGTTAGGTACTGAAGAGAGCTAATACACCCTCGAGAAAATTTATGTGGATGAAGGTGAAGGGTCGGACTGCTATCAATCATGGCTTGAGTCAAGGATTAAATAGCTCGATCCAGTGGAAAGATGAGAGAACCTGTCCAGATTGAGGTGTTTAAAAGAACCGTGTTACGTCTGCCTTGCATTATGAAAAGGGGCTCAGGACAAAAAGTCATTTGAAGTTAGCACAAAATACAGATAAATCTAATGGATCATCGCGAAAAGATGATTTAAGAGTTTGAGAAGAGAGATCTAAGACGTCTTAACAAAAACCAAGAAAGAGGCACTCAAAGAACAAATTGTGTTTTCTTCGTTCATCTGCAGCTCTACAAACACATTTTATTCTGATACCTTTTGAATCATTAGACTTCATTTTGCTCTTTTTTTTCTCTACTGCTTTGATCTTAGATGTGTCACGCATTGCATTAATTATGCATTATAACTCAGAATACACTGGGAACACCTTTGAGTTCTTAGTTAAAGCAAGATCACAGCAGGGGCCTGGAGGCTGGCTGCAGCAGGCATTTACATCGCCTGCAGAACTTCTATGTGAAGTCTTTTTGTTAGAACAATGAATGTTCTGCTTTCATCTAGTTTATGTGGCCAGTATTGGGTGTGGAAGTGCAAGGAATGTAAAAGGGACATGACTTAATCCCAATCAATTACACATGTCCAACAAAAAGAAAAAAAAAACAATAATGAGAAACATCTAGACTGCACATTGGTCTAATGCTGTGAAAGGTACTCAAACAACATACATTTATAAACAAATGCATAACTGTGACTAAGTTTTTGCCCCTTGTGACTTTCATTTTGCTATTTTGTCACACGTTAATGCTTCAGATTATTAAAAAAAATGTCAAGATCAGATAAAGTTTCTATTGGGGGTGAAATTTGATCCAAAGTAACATGGCAATGCAAATACAAACTCGTGGACAACATGTGCTAACATGACAAAGTTAGAATTATGTTTAAAACGGACTACATGATTTTCTTGGAAATTATTTGAGTCATATTTTGCTATTGCTTTGCTCCTCCTAACTCCTCAACCTGAGAGAGAGTAACTTCAGAACTAAACCGCCCAACTGAAGAAACCTCAGCTCTATGAATTAGTAATGGCCCCAAAAACCCTTAAATGCAGTCTCGTTGCTCTATAAACCAAGCCAGGAGAAATCAGCAAAACAAAGTATTGAAAGCTGAAATATTTTTATTTCCATAGAGGCAAAACAATACATGTGAAAAATAAAAAATAAAGACCAGCCCTGCAAAGAAAGGAGTGAGCAATGCAGCCCTGCAAATTTCGTAGCAAAAATATGAGCACAGAAGATAAAGCTCAATCAGTCAGAGCAATAAAAATGGACCAGATTTGAAAAATGTCAAAAGACAGCATGATCTAATGATTGTTAAAACATTTTTAGCGATACAGTAAAACTGCCAAGAGTTTCAAGACAAAAAACTAAGAATAGGGATCAGGACAAATTCTGTCTCATTTGAAATTATTATAGAAAAGGGTCCATCCATCCATCCATCCATCCATTTTCTGACCCTTCTCCCTAACGGGGTCGGGAGTTGCTGGTGCAAAAGGGTCAAACACTTTTATAGTGTATTTTATTATGATTTCATATAAAAGAACATGGTATTATTTTTCATATATAAATATCAGAAAAATGTCACTTGCATTCATGCCCCTTTAGTCTGATGCCTTTAATTCCACTTCAGCTGAGCGCCTTCAGTCGGCCCGTGATCTCTGGAGTTCCTCCGAGTTTCTGAAGCTCAGGACAACTATTGTTGGAGAGCTAACAGCTCACATCATCCAGAATACACCATCTCCAGAATGAAACAAACAATGATGCAATAAAAAATGCTTCCATGGAGCCAACGACCCAAAGCATGAAGCCAGAGCTCCAACGTGGTGATGATGAGCAACCAGGAATCTGTTCAGACACTATTCCATTTGACTGAACTTTAGCTGTGCTGTAAAACAAAGAACTTTCAAACGTTTCTGTCTTTAGAAGAAGTCAATGAGCTTGCAGCAAAATACGTTTCTGCAAAGTGCTGAAGCAATTTGTTCTCGTGAATTTCACTTTAAGGCTCTACAGTAAGGGTGAGCTGAAATGTGCAATATGCACTTTTTTCAGATTTTTAGTTGTCCTGGCAATTCTGCACTATTTAAGTTGGTCAATGATATTAAAATCCACTTAAATGCATTTTAGAGTTGACTGTAATGTGGCACAGTGGGAAAAGAGGGATAAATATAGACCATGTATAGTTTTATTATTATTATCCTTAATCCAAGTGAATAAAACTCTCGCAGATGCGAGTCTTCAGATTCTAGCAGTTGAGTCAGACAGAATTGTTCAACTCATCTCTCACACAACACAAGTGACCAGGACATAAGTAGCGGCTGCAAAGCTGAAGGAGACTCTGGATAATGTAGAAAACTGTACGTGATGCGCTCCTTTTCTTCCATGTTGATTCCCAACTTCGCAACAAGCCTTTCATGCCTTTCCGCCTGCGTCGCTGCAGTGCGGCGCGCGTTGGTGTGAGTACCCCCTGCACAGGTCCCTTTCTGCTGCGCTGTTCCAGTAGTTGGAGTTGTTGTACAACCGAGAGCGAGAGAGAGAGAGAGAAAGAGAGAGAGAGAGAACAGCAGCTGAGTGTGCAAACAGAGGCAGAAACATTAGGTTATCTCCAGATACTATCATCAGACACCAAGCTGTCACTTTTACCGCTCAGAGTCAAGTCCGCTCTCCTCCGAGAGGTCCCCCCAGCAGCCACAGGAGCCGCAGCAGCAAGCCGGAGCAGCAGCGCCCAGGTCCGGTTCGCTTTGCTCCAGCAGCCGCCTGTGAGAAAACTCCCCGAACGCGGTCGTCAGCTGGCATGAGCTAACCTCCGAGTCCGACATGGAAACCAAACCGTTCCTGTCATTGGGTAAGTTCGCCCTCAATGTGTTATGAGTGAGGTGTTTTGTTTTCATAGCAGCCCTTCTCTGAGGTTTCTCGCGAAACGTGTCCTCGCGCTGTCCCCTTTTCACTCCCTTTATTTTTATTTTATTTGAATTTTTTTTGACAGCGCGTGGAGCGAGTTGCCAAACGCGCGAGCTATCTTTAATTCACACATCATAATCCGCCGGGTTTTAGTTAAAACAAACACATCTCTGCCTCGCTGACTACTTCGCTGCTGTGCGAGTTGATGACATTTTACCTTGATGCGGACTGACAGCGCTCGAGCTTCGCTGCGCGCAGAGGTCGCGTGCGCCGCATCAAAATCGACTTGGTTCAACTTTAAACTTTCGAACTAACTGTTGACACAATGCATCAACTTGCGTTTGCAACAATCTCAGCAGAAATGCCCTCGTTTCCTGCGCTACAGCTTGTTGGACAGAACCAATTTAAACTTTGCAGCAGAAAAGGAAGCTGGGGCTTGAACGGACCGCTGAATATTTCGTATGTCTTATTGATGAGGACATATTTAAATGGAAATACTGCTTTGGAGGCGTTTCGGTGGTTGCATTTAAATGCAATGTAAAGGCCTTTTTTTAACCTAAAGTAGAGTTTGAGATCAAATATAGGTAGCCCCATTCTCAGATCAGCTGCACGAAAATGACCTCTGCACGTTGCTCAATAGTTTAAATTTGAAAGGTTTTTATGGATGGGAATTATGCAGTTAATCTTCGCATTTGTTTGTTTTTTGCGCAGTTGTCGGTGCTTTATTACTTAAATCTTAAAAGTTTTTTAAATATACTTTTCCTTTCTTAGATTTTGACGCATGTATTTGTTGCATGTAACTTTTTTGATGCTTCACATCGATGAAATTACATGCAAAGAGGGGAAAAAAAGAGAAAAAGTTAGAATTAAGTTTAGTTGTGCTGAAGCTTCTGCTGGTCAATCCCCAACATTTATCTGATTGCAAGTGGATTAAAAAGCAATGCATCAAAGTGATTCCTGTTGTATGCATTGCATTTATGCTTGTTGCATAATTTTAGTTTTGATTGATATAATGGTAGAAAATAATTCTGGCAATTACATAACACAACCATTTTAGCCTTGAGCAAGCTCAGGGTGCTGTGGTAAGTAAATTTAGAAACATATAAGGGGCCTCAAGCCTCAACAGTCCAGAATAAAATCTTAAATCAAATTTTTTTTATCGAACAACTTGCCAGTGCAGAGATATCAGGTGTAACTCAGCTGAAAGCTTTAAGCAGCTGCAGAACATCCTAAGAATTGGACGGAGGCGTTTTAAAATGGAAATGCAATAGTCTGAGATCGGTTCTAATTTGTACTAATTGGTTGTTTGAGTTTGCAGCTTGAGCGAACACAAGCACACGGCACTGTGAATCATTAATGCCCAGTTCCACTGTAAGTTAGTCAAAGTAAACAGAGCAGACCCTTGTCCCTCTGTGGCAAAGCTGAGCCGAGAGCTGCAGGTGAGCCCCCCTCTGTTATTGTGTCTGTTGCTTTCTTATAAGGGCGTCGAGTTACACCTTCACGCATTTCATCAGCTGCCTGCTCTCTTCGCACCGGAGGGGGAGGCTGGATTCGCAGGGAGCAAACAGGCTCCGGCCACGGCTTTCTTCAGTTACAGCCTCTGCTTGCTGACGGTGTTGCTTCAGCACCCCTCTCTGTGGCTTCCCAGAAACACGCTGAACCGCCGGCATCGCACACACAGACAGGCTGTTATTCCAGGTGCGCTGTATTGTGTGTCCACGCTGATGCTGATTCAAGTTTCAGACTGTCTGAACGTGCACCTAAACTTGCCCAACTGACAAAAAAAGTCTGACACTGGTGTAAATTGGTGTAAATTTCAGCTCTTTTCCATTCGAGTTGGACCTAATCGTTCTCTGCTCTATCAGCAGCTTTTATATTGTGATTCTTCTCCTCTTTAAATCATCATTTATGTCTTAGATTTCTCCATTAAAGGAGCCACTTAAGCTGCAGTTGTTTAATTGGTCTCTTCAAGGACACCCCGATCCTCAAAGACCTTGACTCTATTGATTATCCACTTGCTTGACGTAATTATCTAAAGTTGTGCTGCATTTGAAATTCTGACATGCATCTGACTGAAGCGACAGCGGACACGTTTTACAATTATAGATTGGTTGTTGGCTGACAGCACCCTGCCTTGGCAGCGGATGCTCAATATTATGTACTGTGTTGCCTGATCCAAACTACTCCACACATGTGATTTTAAACTACAAAGAGAGGAGGGGTGACATTGAAAGGAGAATGTGTCCTTTAGTCAAAGCAAATCAGAGGATAGTGAGGATAGCAGTCTGTCAGGAAAGAAATAGTCTGAAAGACAGAAAGAGCTGTTGAACACAGCAGAGATCAGTTCATACTCCTTGAATCATTTTCGTCACATAAACATTCTTAATGAAAAGAAATCTTTACATTTTGGCATGCATTTATATTTAACCCTCTTCTCTGTGATACACTTGAATAAAATCCAGTGGAACTAATTTTACCACTCGGACTTAGAGGCCACAGAAGGAGAACAAGCATCACAAATGCAGCCAAGAGACCCGTGGATGCTCCAGAAGAGCTGCAAAGATCTTCAGTTCATTTGACAGAAAGCAGTCAGAGCAACTGATCTTTATGGAAAATTGCAAAAATAAAAGCCATTGAGCATGCTGGTTGCAGCAACATGTTTTGGGACTTCACATGGACACTGGTCAGAGTTAATGGGCTCAAATTAGAGTTTCATTGTTGGCAACTTCAAAAGATTGACATATATTGAAAAGACAGATAACCCAGTATTCAAAATACCTGCTAGTAAAAAGATGTGCTTTTGCTCTCCTCAGATAGTCACTTTCCTGTAAAACTTAGCAAAATTAATTTAATTGACAATTGCTTGGAAATTCGCAGCTTGTCATTATGTTTTTTTTTTTAACTACTTGGAAGTATATGTCACTAATCCTACGATTAAAAATCTTTTGGCCTGAAATAAACATTGCACATCAGTTGAGCAAGATTTTTTTTAAATAGACCTAAAAAATGATCATCCTATGAAGAATAATTGCAACACATTTGCTTTTTCCCTTATCTGGCCACTTCAAAACATTGAAATGAACTTAAAAAAGGTAAAGCCTGCTTTGAAAACTCTTCAGCACTATTAAAGAAGGGCTTGATTTTTTTTTTTTCACCTGTAATAGCTGTGTTCATTTCTTTTCATTTTATGAAGCACAGCGCGTTTTATGTTCACTTGAACTTACCTAAGTCAAATAAACTAGCCAGCCCTCATTTCCAAAATCAATGAAGTTCATGGTCTTTAATGGGAAAGCGGGATTCACGGCTGTGTGCGTCTGGAGGAGGAGGGGAGGGGGTTCTATGGTCTGCATTCCTGCTCTGGCAATAACTCAGGAACAAAGGTAATACAGGGAGAGGTTGTGTGTCTGCCGGGAGGTAGGTGTGTGTGTGAGAGGTAAAATTACTCTGCCAAAAGCATTTGGCCAAGTTTGTCTTTTACGGCCGTCCAGTTTTGTGTTCCCGATGTGAAGCTTTTGCTCCCCTTTTGAGGAATAAAAGGGGGCTGCAGCTGTCATTTTTATTGGAGGAGTTTTATAGCGAGACTTAATGGCTTAAAGTGACAGCTCTCTCCCTCTCTTTTCTACTTTTTTTTTTTTCTTTTCTCTCGCAATCTCACCCATGAGGCCTTTTAACTGAAGCAAGTCAAAGAAAACTTGCTTGCCGTATGTGTGCCCACCCTGGACTTTCCCACCCCTCACCCACAGTTGCATCCCAGCTAAATGAGGGAAAAATTATTTTTTTTTCTCATTTATAGCAACAGTGCAAGCATCCAGACCTGTGTGTGATCCATCCACTTAAACGTTACGTCCTGCTGCCTTAAGTTTATTTGACTTTATTTGACTTATTTGGTTTTTGCTCTTTAAATTATTCTCCCGGTATGAAGTGCAGCTCACAGATGTTTACGCTCTGCACGTTGAATGAATCAGAAAAAGTGCTCTGAGATGTCCTGATGCACCAATCCTAGAATGAACTGAAAAGCTTGTTAATTATTTGTGTAAGGAGCTGCTCACTGGCAGGAGGTCTTTATTGATAACGGCCGCACTGAACTCTGCACCTCAAACCTTGACCTTTACACCCCCACATGCTCGATCATTTTAGGAATTTGCTTTTGGCGTTCAGTCGTTTTAAACTATTTCAAGACAGTAGCTTATTCTTCTTTTGTTGTCCTATGTTTTTTGTTTTTTTTACCTCTTTGTTCTTATCAGCTTACGTGCATTTTGACTCGTAGTTTCAAAACATGTGAGTCACTGTGATTGGCATGTTTAGTGTAAGAGTGAAAAATGTGCGAGATTTGCAGAACAATATTCTGTTTGCAGAGGTTTACATACACCATGAACATTGATGTTATAAGCACAAATTTTATTGCATTTTATTGGGGTTTTATTAGCTGGACCAGCATGAAATAGTTTGGAATTGTTAAGTGAGAGGATTTTTCTATTTTACGAATGTTGTTTCATAAAAAGTTGTTTGTGTTTATCCCTCACTGATTTAAATATTTGCAGAACCATGTTTAGCTCCCATTACAGCTGCAAGTATTTTAGCTGATCTTTGTTGCAAAATAGTTCAAGTTCAGTCACGTTAGATGGAGAGCATCTGTGAACATCAGTCCTCAAGCCTTGCCATCGATTCTCAAATAGACTTGTGTGTGGAACTTTGACTGGGACATTTTATTTTAACTCATGAATGTGATTCTGTTTAAACCAGGGGTGTCCAATGTGTGGCCCGGGCACCGTTTGTGTCCCTTGAGAATTTGTTCGGCCACTGACCACAAGTAAAGAATGATTAAAAATATTTGGCTAAAAAAATATAAAACAAGGGGCTGCACAGTAGCACTGTTGCCATGGTCCTCGGTTCAATTCCCTGACCGGGGTCTTTCTGCACGGAGTTTGCATGTTCTCCCTGTGCATGCATGGGTTCTCTCCGGGTACCTTGGCTTCCTCCCACAGTCTAAAAACATGACCGTTAGGTAAATTGGTCTCCCTAGGTGTGAGTGTGTGTATGCATGGTTGTTTGTCCTGTTTGTTTCCGTGTTGCCCTTCAGGCTGGCGACCTTTCGGGGTGACCTCCTGACCCCACTAGGGACAAGGGTGGACAGAAAATGGATGGACGATGACCAAATGAATTTGGATATCGTTGGTTTTTCTCTTAATTTGGCAAATGTTTGCCATTTTTATAATTAGAGTCTTTAGTGATATAAAATGTCACTAAAGATGGGATTTTTTTTGGTTGGCAGATTAAAAAAAATATATCAAACTAATTTTTGCATTTTTAACTTAATAAATTTTGTGATTTTAAACCATTCAATGGTGTCTCTTGCAGTATGCTTAAACTTGCTGTCCTGCTAAAAGATTGCTTGTATCATACAGATTGAAGTATGAAAGCTTTTCATTGCTTTACTTTCCAGTCCGTCACATAAAATCCCATTTTAATACACTGATGTTTGTAGTTGTAATGTGTCAAAATGCTGAAAACAAACTCAGATATAATAAAAACTTTCCATCCTTAAAGCAGGGCATATTGTTACCTTGTTTTGTTCGTGTTGCTAATTCCTGTGGACTCAATTCATTTGAATTTTTGACAGAAGCTTGGTTGTTTCTCTGAGCGATTTCCCTCCTCGGTTATTGGAAATCATCTAAGCATTGTGGTTTCAGGGTTTATTGAAGGTCCTCTGAGTGTCTGAATGGCTTTTTTTGTGGGCTGGTATTATTCAGGATGCGTACAGCCACTCTTTTGAAGTGGAAACGTTGGTCTCTGCAGGGATTTGGGGCAGATCACACTCATAATTCGTATTGAGAGAAAGGTCGGCTTGCCCCCTACTCTTGCCAGAACTCTCCGCTCTCTGTTCTGCCTGCGTCCCAGAATTAGACGAGGAGGATTGGCCAAGAAAACAGAGACTGGGAATGTTGAGTAGTGCACCTTCAATGTGAACTTCTGCATAAAGTCTGCTGGAAAATGTAACAAGTTGTTGGTAGAGAAGCTTCATGAAAAAGTAGTTGACTTGAGTACTAAAGTCAAACTTATTCTCCGAGTATGGAAACAAGCTGCACCTGAAAAACAAATTTTTATTTGTATCATATTGTGTTTTTATCAGCAGAAGTTAAAAATATAATTTGGAATATGTATCAAACTCATAAAGGTGTTTTTATTTCTTCCTAAATTTTAAGTATAGGTTCTAAGGATTTTGCGTTAGAGGAGATTTTATTGTTATATTTATTGTTTTAGGTCATTCTGGATCTAATTACAGTTATAACTTTTACATCTATCTGAAAATTTAGAAGTTTAGATACATTTCCTTAGAATCTTGTAGAATTACCATTTGAATGGTGTGACTTTGAAACTTTTTGGTATCTTTTCAGAAGCTTCTAACAATATAATTTTTCCCCATTTCTAGGATAAGTGTGCTTGTTTTGTAGCCCACCTTGCTCACGCATGCACACACACACACGCACACACATCTTTTCAGTTATGCCATCAAATTTTCTTGCCTAATTTTATGGCTCATCCAGGCCAATATTTGAAGTTTTTGCTTCAAGATTTAGTCATGCGGTCTTTCTTCATGATAAAATCAATTTGTGAAGTGCACCAGTCCCTCCTGCAGCAAAAGAATTACACAGCTTGATAAAGCCTCGGAAGGGGCGACCTGCTGGGGCGGCTCACTGGCGTTGCCGGGCAACTCTTGGGGGTCCCGAGCCGCGGTCTCTGCTGTGCTTGTGTGGGCAGAGTTGGGGCAGGGCGGGGGTCCATTAGAGAGCTTGGGAGGGGGCTGCATTCTCTCACATGAGTGCCCATCACTGCCCCATAACATACAGTACAATACTATTAGTATAGAAATAATTAACTTCCCAGTACTGGGAATCTTTTTTTTGTTGTACCACATCTACATATCAGCAAGTTTCTCTGTCTCATGGTGGATCTTTCCATGTCTGATAATGTAGTTTGATTGGTAATCTTTACCTTATTTTTCAGATGGTTTGGAATAAAAATCTAGACAAAAGCACAATTTTCATTGAATCCAAAAAGCTAGTTCTTGACCTGTTCTTCATTTGCTTGTAAGCACATCAGTGAAAAGGCAGTGAAAAAAGAAAAAAAGCACATGCAATAAAAGCTTTATTGTAAAAATGAACCCTCGCTTCATCTTCACAAGCTTACAGCTGGCATTTTTTCAGCAGAAAAGAAAAAAACAACTCTGTCTTTGAATTTTCGGGCAGTCATGATGTGTTTATTAACTCCGTTATGAGCGCATTGGCTTTGATGTTGATTTGCTTGGAAGAGATGACGAATCAACTGAATCAAAGATCGGTCGTGCTCTTTCTCTCATTATATTTCTTTAAGTACATGCCTTCTTACTTGTAAGTGGCAGTTCTTTTTTTCATTATTTCTGTTGATTTATTACCTGAAACGTGTCTCTTTGTGGGAAAAAAAGCTGTAGTGGATTGTGTTTAGCATGTTTGATTGTAATGTCCCTGAAGAGTCACGATCATTTGAAGCAAAAGGATCGGATTCTGAACTCCTGCAGTGAACTTGTTTTAATAAAACTGTATATCCAGGTGTGTTAATATTAGCCTACCTGCTCTTTTTTGACACTTCCATATCATGCGTGCGCCTGTACATGTAAACAGCATCTGCCATGGTGTACGCCGATTGAGGTAATTAGAAACATGCTTCGTGCTGCTCCACCACAGCTTCTTTTTGAGGTCACCGACAGTTAGAGGAGCTGTCCCGGTGTGCCCCCGCGCCCTCCTCCGTACCCACCACAGTAACCACCGCTGTTACCATTGTCTGTCACCTTGCCAGATGCCAATGGGAGGGGAGGACGAGTCTCTCACGCACTGCTGGGCACCGGGCCATGGAAATCCCACAGCATGCACAACACTTCGGTTGTGTTCTGAGTGTGCACGTGCGACTTTGTGGTAATGGATGAGTGTTTGAGTGTAAACAGAAGACGGAGGTTTCGAGAGATGAAGGCTGACGGTTATTTATGCCTTGATTCATATCATGAGAATATGAATCCTCATGATGTCTGTAGTTTTGCACTTCAGTCAGCTGACTGTTGCAAACTTTTTTTTTTCTTGAATCTATTTATCAATATTGCAAATCACATTTATACCCCTTACTTTTTTTTGCATTTTCATCAAACTGCAATCACACAACTCTGTGGATTTCATGCAATAGTCTAACGGAAAGTAGTGCAGGAATAGTAGATATAAAAAGCATGACATGAGTTTGTATTTAACCCCTTGCAGCCCCTAAATTCATCCAGTACATCCAACTGCCTTTCCAGGTCAACTAACTAACTAAAGAGTATATAAAAATTGGAAAATCTGAACTGCACATCAAACTGAACACACCATACTAACTGTGAAACATGGTGACGGATTCATCGTACTATGGGGATCCTTTACTTCAGTTCAGTTTTTTTCAGTAGCTTCAATTCCATACAGATGTTGTCTCAAGGGACTTTGCAAAAAAAAATCCAATTATTTCCTATCTATGGAGATCAAGTCCTCTGCATCAAGTCACAAGCTTTGCAGCAATTATTTTTCCTCAACTAGCACAAAGCAAATCAAAACATCTACATGCTCTAATCAAAGCAGACATAAATCCGGTTGACATTCACATTCTCAGTCCAAACTAACTGAACCCGAGTTATTTTACACAGAAGAATTGGCACAATATTTATTCCTCAGTCAATGGTGGAATAAGTAATTAAGTTTCAGGAAAAGAAAGTTGGTCAACTTATCACTGCTGAACTGTGCAGAGATGAAACTGAGAAGTTGTGATGTTCCCAAAAAGCTGAGTAATCATAGAAACTGTGGTTTGTCTGTGCCTCCAGTGCTGTTTTGTTTTGATGTTGTCTTAATCACAATATTTTTAAAGTGGTGTCACAGGGAGTAGAGTTCTAAACCCTGGCGTAAAATAACACTTTAATTTGATGTACAAGTTAAAAGAAATTTGCTCCAGGTCAACACCAAACATTTTTAGTACATTTGTATATAGCATTGCAGGCTTCACTTCTCAGCCATGTAGTTTAAATTTAAACAGAATTATCTTAGGCAGTATACTAGTGAACTGGAAAACATCAGATGCTAATTTTTAACCTTCATGCTGATAACAGAACGACTTATTCCAATTTTTATCCTTTTGTTGTGTTTTTTAAGAGCTTGAGAGATAGTACCCATTCAGATTGTGTTTATGAATGTTTTGTTAAGTTTGTGTTGGCACGGCAAAGCCAAAATGAACAGAATTAAACTGTTTATTTTATTGCATTTTATAGCATCGCTAGTTCACACTAATATGTGAACTAGCGATGCTATTCTTGTGCATCCTATTCTTTCTCTTCCCTTGTTGCAACAGACCTGGTGTGTTTTCATTTTAAGTTCCTAAAGACTCAAACGGTGGTTTGTTTCATGTTGCAGCGTGCAAGTAGCATGCTATTTCCAAGCTGCCTGAGGTAATGTGACTACCATGCTGTTTTGTCATTTCATTATATTATTTCAGCTTTTCTCAAGACTTGTTGCTGACTTTCAAAGGCTTACTCATAAGAGCGTCTCCAAGGAAACATCAGCAGCCTACTTTAGTGTCTTGAATATGATAATGGCTCTGTAGTTAGAGAGACAGTACAGATTGAATATAGCAGTTTTTCATGCACTTGGAAAGTAAATAGTTAAAATTAAACTTCTAAAAATTTATAGAATAAACAGTTGATGTAATTGTTAAAGTATAGGTCATTACATGTGACCAGTTTTCGTGCATGTTTTTACTTTTATGTAATTTTTTTCTCTTTTATTGTCATCACTCTTTTTTTTCTACATAAGAAGTTTTTAAGGTCTGGTCTCACTAATATTTATCAAAAATGTCCCAAAGACAGAAAAAAAAACAAACTCCTGCACTGTGGAATAAAAATGACTTCAAACCTTGGCAGAGGATGGGTCAATCGGAAACACTTGAAAGCAAAGACAAATTTCTTCCTATTGTACATCAGTTAAACACCTGTGTGTATAGGCCTTCATATGATTCTCCCAATAGAAAGAGTTTAAGTAAAAAAACAATTTTTGCAGTCCATATTACATGTTCAGTTTATGTAAAGAAAGTCTCTTTTGCGTTATAGTTCTCAGTGATGTTCGTGCTGCAATGGAATAACCAGATTTGCTTTTTTTTTTAATTTCCAAGGGGGTAAATGCTAAGACTGTAATAACGAACAGAAAATGTATCAGAGGAACTATAAAACACTCTGAGTTCTTCATCAGACGTGAGATATACATCGACGCCGACAGATGGATTAGTTTCAGTGCAAGCCGGCTCTACTTTTATGAACGCAGACTTCATCTTTTTCGGTCTCACAGTTTGTTGTCTTCGCAGAATTTTTCACTAACTGCCATGCATGTTTGAGACCAGAGAAAAAGATCTCATGTCAGATAACAGAGTTCCTTTGTGGGTTTTTGCTCTGCCTGCAGTAGTGAAAGAGCGATTAACCATTTGTTGACGCCTGCAGGTCTAGCATGTTAGTACATCCGCCCAGACTGTGGCCTCTTGGCCCCTTAGTACACACACACACGCATCGTGAAACAGACAAACACACACCTGTTTGTAAATGTACACACAGACAGAGACGTATGCACATGTACAGGAGTCCAAAGGGCTTTGTCACCTATAGTTAAACACCTTGCTGCGACCGTCTGGTTTCAGGAATGTTCCCAGTGGCCGGAGGGTAAAGGGTGCTGAGAAGAGAGGGGGAAGGGCCGTCTATCTGGAAAATCTACACAACGGCAACACTTGTACATCTGATTTTGTACTTGCCCTTGCAGTCCCTTGCGATAGCAGATACACACCCCTTAAACATTCACACATGAAGTCTCATAAAAACACTAAACTTCATTGTGTTTTATTAGGATTGCGCATTCAAGACCGACACGGTAAAAGAGATGGAGGAGGTTGTAAGAATTTTGAAGAAGCTGAAAAGTGTGGCGTGCATTTTTATTCAGTCTTCGAATCTGATCTGAAATAAAATCCAGTGCAGCCAGATGCCAGCCTATTTGGTAAAGTCTGTGTATTTTATCAGAGTATAAACGCAGCTTTCCTGTTTATTACAGATGACTTTGGGAATGTGTCGTATGTGGGACACCAAGAAATCACAACTACTCAGCTAGCATCCAAAACACTCAAAGTAGCAAAGCATTCCGTCCTGAACAAACCATTGCAATGGGTTTATATGGTGGTGGCAGCACCATGCAGGAACAGGGAAACTGGTCAGCATTGAGGGGAAGACGGGTCACTTTCACTTCACAAAACAGCAACACTATGTTTTGACCTATTATATAAATTCTTAATAAAATGCTTTAAAATTTTGCATTGTGTTGTACCACATTGAAATATGTATGTATCCTTTATTTAACCAGGATATAATATAGTAGATTAATAACCTCTTTACTGAGAATGACCTGAGGAGACTGCAGCATAAAACATACAACAAAGTAGACGGATAAAACATAAAACGGCATATTTATTCTTTTGTCGACATATAATTTTCTTTTGTCAGAATTATTTTTTTAAAGGAAAGCTAAGAAGCCTTAACTTCTTTTAATGTGGTAAAATACTTTATTCTATAAGCTTTAATGTTAAATAGATTTTTAAAGGGTGCATTTGGAATAAAAGTGCCCTAGAAATGTTAATTCATTCAGTGCAGATTTGTAAATCTCAGTTCCGGTGAAGCATAATGTCTTCTTGTTCATTCTGCGGTTCAGATTTTAGCACAATGCGTGGGCTGTTTTTAGGGAAGACAGTTAAACAGCCAGGTAAACTAGATGGAGACACTCAGACGTGCAGGTGCTGGTTGTGTCGTCGTCAATGCGGTTCTACATACCAAAATGCTGACAGCATTTATAAACGACTCTGACAAGTTTTAGGTTAGTTTTTTTTTGTTTTTTTTTTTGTCTTTTAGCAAAGTAGTCAGAACAGGGGAAAGGTGTCAGATATTTAGATCAAATCTTAAAATCTAGAGATCTCAATTATTTTACTCTGTTGCTTCAAGATGCTTATGGTAAAAATAACTTTATGGTGTATCGGAAGAGCCCTACACCGGATACTGACCTTGAAAACGTCTTCTGCATGTCTTCCCCCCTTCGCCATCCGCTCATTTCCTGTCTGGTAACCGTCTGTGAAGGCCACTAGTTGTAGTAAGAAAATATTCAAAAAGATATCTTCATTACAGTTTTCAAATTCAAATGAAACTCAAACTGATTTGTGTTACAGTTTAAACGTGAAAACTTGTTTCTCTTTCAGGATTAAAAAAAAAAAAAGATCCTGGCCATGAATAATTACCTTCCTGGATATCAAAGCTGGGTGTTCTGATTGTAGCAGTGGAAAACGATGTTAGGTAGCCATATCTTTTACATGCAAATTACAAGAAATGAGCAAATGAAAACGTCTCCTTTGTTCCTGGCATAAATATACAGCATCTTACTAAAAAACAAAAACAATCCTACCTCTTTAAACTCCCTGCCAGTATTATAATCAACGTATCCATCAATACAAAGGAGCAAATACAATGTGAACTGGAAAGGAAACATTGTTAGTTTTAGTTTAGTTTAGTTTTATTTCTACAAATTAAGGTTTGAAAAGCATTTGTTTTAAGCTATGTTGAATCAGTACTTTGCAGAACTACAATTATTGCTGAAAGCTTTTTTAGAAGCATCTTTTCCTGCTTTACACATCTGGAGACAGATGTTTTTGTAATTCAAACTTGGATTCAGAGCATCTGCAAAAATTAATTTTCAAGCTTTGTTATAGATTCACAGCTGGATTTAGGTCTGGACTTTGACAAGACCCTTCTTACACAACTATGCTTTCATCTAAATCATTCCAACTGCATCCCTGACTATATGTTTATGTTCATTGCTCTGCTGAAAAGTGCCAATCTCCAGTCTTTTACAGCCTCAAACAGGTTTTCTTCCAGAATTGCCCTGTATTTAGCTCCACTCAGCTCAGCTCTGACCAGCTTCTCTGCCTCTGCTGTAGCAAAGCATCTCCACGGCATGCTGGATCTGCTCCAGTCAGCGAACGGCAGCCTTCAATTTTGATCAGGTGTCGGGAGTCACTGGACAGTGGGAGATTTAGTATCCGACCCGCCGATTAGCGGCCAACTCGCTTCGGCACCTGAGCCGAAAACGACTTTCCGTCATCTGATGAGAATCCTCCTGACAGCTAGATTTGATGAACTGATATATGTGGAGCGGTGAATGGTGGTGCAGCTGAGAGACACTGTGCTGTCTGGGAGAGTTAAGGTCAGGGGTTGTGGCTGGGTCACCCTCTGTGGGAGAGGAGAGGCTTCAGCAGACATGACAGCATTTGTCTGGAGGTGAGCAGAAATGATTGAAACGGGGGAACAAAAACAATAGGAAAAGGAAGTAGGACGGATGTTTTTGTTTAGTTTTCACTTGAGCTCGTCTACCACATTCTGTCTCATTCTTACGGGGGGAACTTTTTACTTATTTTTTTTTTTTTTTTGGATACAAAATAAATTGATAATTGATCCAAAGTTCCAGTGAAACCACGCTAGCTCGTCTTTCTTTCAGACTAGCATGCACATATAACAGCTGTAGAGAATGAGAGTGGATGTTTATTACAGGATCCTCGTGAATGCTGAGGTGCCCTGGGGGCTATTAAAGCCTCCACTTAAAAGGCACTATCAGAGAACAGTTAATGTGAGCTGCTTGAAGGAGACAGGGGAGGAGAGGTTGTAGAAAAGAAAGAGAAGCCATTGGAACATCAAGCAGGAGGAGGGAATAAACAGTGAGCACATCTGGATTGCCTCAGCAGAATATTTGTGCAACATCTGGAAAAATTCCCTGGAATTTTAGGGTCCCCTCCTTTCATTTCAGTCGTTTTCCCTCCTCGCCGCCACCGCCTGCCCCCATCTTTATTTCTTCTTTGTCCCGTTTTCTGCATCTTCAAAGTCACTTACCTTAATGCGGCAGCCACGTAAATACTCTCAAAGTAATGTATGTTGAGCCCTCGCAGACTTTATTGCGCACCAAATTGGGCCCATGTGACCAACTCCCCTTTGTGCGAGGTTTGGCTAATTAAGTGGCAAAGGAGCGGGAGGGCACCGGCTGTGGTTCCAGACTCAGACCAGACCTGAGCCAAACACAACCCCTCATAAAACTTGGGGGGAGAAAAGAAGAAAATACAGCACTTTCTTCTCACAGGGCCCTGTAACTCGAAGCACGAAGACTAGACTCTTTGTTTTTAAATGTGGACAAGTCCCCTTTAATTCAATTCAGTACAGTTTCTCTCTACGCATTCAGTATATTGCACATTCATAAGAAAATTGTACAATGCAGTACAATCAACAAATAATATCAAATGAATAAAAACGGTTGAATCGACTCACTGACTACATAGAAATCCTTCAACCTGAGCAAGCAAGTGGCAACAGTGGAAAGGAAACACTTTTATCAGCAGAACCAGATTTAGACTGAGCAGTCTGGACTTTCAGCAAGATGTTCAGCAAGAACAGATCAGCAGTAGAAAACAGCCCTGGTTTTCATAACAGGTGTTATTATGTTTAAAAGAAACAAAAGGGCTAACTGTCAGAGCTAAGCACCCAACCATAGGAAAGGTGTACTTTCAATGGGAAATGACAAATTACTCACAATTAATTTGAGTCCTCCCTTTTAGAAATTGTACCAACAGTTCAGTTTAGATTAAGAAAAAGCCAAAGTTAAACACAAGCACAGAACCAGGAGAAGTTTTTATTAGTAGGAAAAACAAAGGTAGAGGCAACAATAGGTCTGTGACTGACTGTCCAGAAAGTAGACCCAAGTAAACACAGAAGAGCTGTACTAGGATCCTTTCTATTGGGTAGAAGCACAACTGGAGAACACAAAATAAGTTGCAACTTCTACAAGTAAGAAAAACAAAGAATACAAAAAGGTAGTGGCAGCCAAAGCCCCAAAAGAGGCTCAGTGTAGGGAAGAGACAGAAATAAACGCTGAATTATTGGCATAGACATTCCTTCAAAGAAAGAGAAAACTGAGCCAGAACCCAAAGTTAATGGCAGCAATTATTCCAAATAATGCATAACTGGAAAGTGGTTGGAAAACAGCGTAATAAAGGAATCTGGTCAGTGTGTCCTATAGCAGCCTGATCACAGAGCAGCATAACTAACACAGCTCGGGATATCTGGCTCCCACTCTATGCTTAAATGTGATTAAAAGAAATCTCAGAGAAAAGTGCCTTTTAAATGACATAATAATGTTAAAATTTAAGCGTCTGCTGTGCTGCATCCACCTTCGTAACAGTACGATGTAGCTGCACAGGCATGCTTTTGTCTGTCCCTGCTGCAAAGATCACAAGATCACGTTTTTCTGTTCATTTTTCTCCCAACGCAAACTCGTGATTTAGTGTTTTAGGGTTCAGAGGAGCTCAGGAAGCGTTCTGTCTAACCTGGACGAGACTCCTCCTGGGGTCGCTGGCGGGCACATATCAGCGAGCGGCCAGCTGCACGTTTTAATGTGGTAGACCACGTTGATCAAAAGAGATTCATCTCCGTTTTCTGATGGGTTTTCTGATGGGTTTTCTGATGGGTTTTCTGATGCCGAAGTTGCCAAAGCCCTGGTGTGCACCAGCAGGAGCAGGCCAGCAATCACAGGGAGACGAGAGAGACGGAGAGCAAAGACAGGAAGAAAGAGATCCCAAACAGAAGGGGATAAAATGAAAGTAGCAGGAAGAGACAGATGGGGAAATTCAATGAAGACAAGTCAGACAATAAAAGAAGATTTAATTCATTAGTTGAAGAGAACATGTCAAACAGTTTCAGTACGATGCATCCTGGCCTGTTTGACGTGAATCTGTTTTCTCGTCTGGCTATCTGCATGGTGCAGAAAACACCTTGTCATTTATCCCAGTCTCCATGCAGATATGGAGCTAAATTTGAACTTAGATTTTTTTTTTTTCTTTCCTCTTGCCCGTGTTGATCTACAGTTGGCCTACATCTTTCTGCCTGGCTGAGCTGACAAGTTGTGCTCCTTTCCAGGAATGCTGATGTTGATGATACAGTTGACTGTACGTGTCGGTTTATGTAAACTAAGATCAGTGCTAAGCCCTCCTCTGTTAAAAGAGCACAGTTCTTCATGCAGGTGCGCTGAGGCTTTTTGTGTCTGCATGTAATTGATTTAAAAAGGCTAAATTGTATGAAACATATGAATCTCACACACATAAAGACTCCAGGCAGAAATTGACTGTACAATACAACAGCATGCAGACAGGATTTTCTTCCAAAATGACATGTTGACATGGATTTTGCTTCCTTTTAAATTTTAAATCTGTCAGCGCAGAGGTCATGCAAGGCACACGGTCTCTAGAGTAAGCTACAATGGGAAAACATTTTCTTCATGCCCTCAGGTTATTGTGTATGCAGATGATCTGTGCAGCCCTGCAGCCTGACCTTCCTCTGGCTCGTCCAGTGGCCCATCTTTTGATCCAAATTAACTTTGCTGCTTTGAATCCTGCTTTTTCAAAGCGTTCACCTCGTTTTAGCTCTAAACTGCTCTGACGGACTGTCTCTCTCTGTATGTAATTGTTATTTGAGATATAATTTTTATTTCTTTACCCTGGGAGGCAGACTTAATATTTTCTGATCAGCCTTATGCTTGACTTGGCCCATCAGATCTTGAGGTTTCTGCAGGTAGACATGCGCTGTGACATTTCAATGTCGTTGGAAAGGTGCCTCACCCTTTGACCTGAATCTCTTCCCCGCATGAAGATAAAGCGGATTCTTCTTGTTGCAGCTTTGTTTTTTGTTTTTTTGTGCCTGGGGGACTGTGTTCTCACTCTGCATGACTTCAAACAAATCTCTGAAGATAAGCAAAGAGCCTTCTTTTTTATCATTAAAGTCTATGGATTCAAAGTGAAGTTATTGTTTAAATATGTCCAAAGCAAATTGGTCAGGAACTCCTTAAGGCAGTGACTGCATTCTCAGTTCAGTGCAACAGTGTGGAAATTTAAAGTAAAAATAAATACAAAATGCATTTTCTACCTGGTATTTAATTTTCACGGGTTTAATCAGACAGAGGAAAGTTTGGGCTGGATGGATGGATGGATATCATTTTTTAGGGCTTTGTTTAGTAACACACATCAAAAGCCCAAAGGCCATTTTTAGAAATGGTTGTAGACTTTTTGAAAGGTGATTTGATGAAAAGTTTATTTGTCACAATCAAAACTAAACCACTGCAATCAAATTGGCTACATCCAGCCAAAGAAAACTTGGCGAGTATGTCTTGTTTTGTTTTTGTTCTTGTTGGTTTTCTCCAGTGTGCAGACGAATCAATGCCGAGACTAAAAGCACACAAAACTGTGCCAGCTCGTATGTTTTATTTATGTTTTATAACTTTCATATAAATTGACAGATGCATCATTTTTCAGAGTTGTTGATCGGGGTGATTGACATTTCATCACTCCAATTAGCTCAGCAGTCATTTATTCAAACAGTAATTGTATCACCAGATTCTATCTTCACTTTCCAAGCCTTTCGTGGACAGTAGAGCTCATCTTTGAGCTTGCTGCTCCCTAATCAGCACAGATGTGGATGAATGATTTGTATTTGCTATCCTGGATTTCCGGGGGATTGAGTTAGCTTATGACCAGCTTAGCCTGCAGTCCAGGGCTTGATTGGCAGGCATAGTTTCCTCTCTGGATGTGGCAGAGCAGGTGATAACCGGGCACCAGTGACATTTCCCTTCTCACGACATGTCACCTTACATTAAAGTGTTTGTTAGACTCCCTAATAGGTTTGATATTCCACCAGGCAAGCTTTGAGTCACAATAAGACTGCTTGAGTTAACGTCACCACCAAGTGGCCTGAATTTGAGTTTTTTTTTAAATAATTGCATGTTCAATCGCTTTAATTTGCTGCTTGAATTACGTTTGTACACGTAAAAATACCCGCGCACGTTTGGTGTCCTTAAATGCAGAGTTAGAATCCATGACATCTTTGTTTCCTAACATTTCACTCTCCTCTGAATTTATCAAGCATAATGGGCAGTGCATGTTACAGCCATTAGCCTGTCACAATGGAAGCTGTCTGACGCTGGAACCATGTCCCGTCCTGTTATGATCATTTCCATGCTATCCCGGGCTCCGGCTTTGTTTCCTGTCTCGGAGGGAAGAGCTCGCTCAAGTCTTTAATACTCAGTTTTTTTGTTCGCAGTGAAAAGCGTTGCCTCCAACCAGCCAGGCAGCGTTGCATCGTGCTCGCTCTGCCAGGCCTCAGACCCCATGGTAGAGAAATAATTCATAAAATGAAATCTACATTTGTTGTGTAAATGACCACATGCTGTAGGATATTTAATCCTGCCTGCTTTCGATCCCAGTCATGTGACTTGACCTAGTTTTTAGGCCTCCCTCTGCTTCTCTCTCTCTTCTTTCTCACTTTCCCCTTTTTTTCTCTTTCACAGTCTATAACCGTTACTCTCCTCTCTCTCATCTGTTTCTAATTTCATTCTTATCAATTTTGGTCTCCCCCCATGTTGGTTGCTTTTCTTTCTTATAACTGATCCAAGGACTTGTCTTTTCCTCTTGATGTCCTAATATCTTGAAATATGTGTCTAATAGCTTTGTAGTGACAAAGGACACCAACTTAATGGTTTTTGTGACAGAATATTCATTATTATTAAAATCTTACGTCATCCCATCATCTTTCCTCATAACATTCTGCTTTTAGTGCTGATGTCAGAGTATTGATTCACATAAACTCATAATTTAAACCATTCGGTGTGCGTGAGTGCATATTTAACACATTCAGAGCTGATTTAGATTTATTGCGGTGCTTTTTCTGGGAGAATAATGAGATCACGAGGCTTGATCTTGTTAAAATGTTATTTTTCTAGTCATATAAAGAAGTCATGCTAACAGCAGCTTGCATGACTTGGCAGACAGAAGAACATATGACTTTGTAATAACTGTATTAAACATTGCAATGTCCTCTCATGCTAACCTTAGCATTCTACTAGCATCTCTTCCTTCATTGTTACTTGTCTAAAATCCCTACACTGATCAAACCTGTAACAGTTATTTTTGTGTTGTCATAACTGTAACTAAGTTATTTAATTAGTTTTTAAGTAAATGCCCATACACAAAAGTATTATTTTCAGATTCTACTTCACTTTAAATGATTATGGAGAGTTGATGGTGACAAAGTGACAGAAAATATCTTATGTACGGACTGTAATTAGCTGCACACCATCACAGCTTTGGTGTGTTTCTATCCAAATTTTTCAATGTGAAATATTTATACAGGTCAAACCTGAACTGAATAATTTATATAACTGTTTAAGCCTTTAACTCTGTTCTCAGGCTGTCGTTGAGTTGAAACATAGTTTTACAATCTTTAAGAAACATATTTCTTTGAGATACTTTTGTTAAAACATAATCTAAAAACCAAGTGGACTATTTGTTTTTAATTTTAGACATCACTTTTTGAATAATTTCTAAATAATAAAAAAGAAGAATATCAGTGTTTACTCTGGTTTTATTCTGAGGGCCACATTATATGTTACTAACTAGTTTTCACATGTTCGTCATGTTGAGTCTTCTAATTAGGTTTACTGATTAATCCAGAGAAAACACCATTTTGATTAAAAAATGCACCTTTTTAGTGTTAATGCAAAATTAACACTAAATCATTCAAATATTTCTAATTCCATAAGAATTCTTCGAAAAGGCAAATCCACAGTTTTTGATGCAGACAGTTTCTTCTTGTCCCTAAAGCCTTTGCCCCCCTGAGATGCTCGGCGCCCCCAGGCCCCCCGGGTTGGGAATCACAGATTTAGATGAATAATTAGATGCTTATCTTAGACCAGCAGCAAGCTTGGCACACCCACAAGAGGAACGCCTCCTGGAATGGATGGCATCCCTCTGTTCTTGGAGAGCACTGATGTTCTCTCAGGCTACAGAATACACTGTCTCTCATTAGCAAACCTCTTGCAATAAACATTTTACTGTTCCTAGACTCTGCATGCTAGCACACACTTTCTGCGCTTGTATCTGGCTGAATTACTTTCAGCTTAGAAGCTGAAATTTTTCGACAGACTGTTATGTCACGACAGACACGGGTCGATAATGTAGCCTGGATGCTAAAAACTTTCTATGTGAAAGCTCTGAGAACAAAGTGCTCCCTGTTTCTCAGTAATACCAGAGGAATCCGCTTTCTTTTCTGCATGTTTACTAAGATGGGTTTTATTCACCATTTGTGGTTAGGCTGTCTCATAATTTTAGCATTAATGTTTTGGGGTTTTTTTTCTTGTTAGAAAAAACTGATTTTGCTAAAATTATTCAGAGATTTTTCAGATATAGTAATATAATGGGATGTAATAGCAGTCTATTATCACAAGTACATTTTGCAGGCTTAGTCCATTTAGGAGCAATTATTTTGCTGCTGACTGGAAAGTTTTAGCGAAGTTCAGCCTGTGGAAGTATTTCATAATTTCATGCAACTTGCATGAAAACCTAAGGAAAGTCGGAATCCAGAGCGTTCTTGGACGTTCTCAAGAGGATTAATTAGTTTTTTTGCTTTTTCAAAACTGCATCATATGTTACATTTATTGAGAATCAATACGTCAGCTAAATTATTCATGTCTGTATTATGCTTATAAACAGAAATGCAGATCGGTTGACTTACTATGAATGTTTAAAACTTTACCTACGTTAGCGCCAAATCAACAAAATTTAGATGTTTAGGACATCAGTTAAAAATCTTTGATATTATTAGAACCAATCTTTTTCTTTTGCACCATAGATATAGTTTATAATGGAAGAAATATGGAAAACAGTCTGGATAACCTACTGCAAAATATAAAAGTAAATGAGTTAGCTCATTTGCCAGTTGTGTCTCAAGCTACAACAGCTACTGCCAGCGATGCCGAAGCTGAAACATTTAGTCAGATTGAGAGCGCCGTCATCGTCTCAATTTATTCTGGAAGCTAAAATGTGCTTCCCAGCCCTTCCCTTTGCTCTGTAATCCCTGACAACTTCTGCTTAGCTCCCTGTGAAGGAATGATATTGAATCATTTCTTCACGCTTCACAATCAATTTAGTGTAGATTTGAAATCCTTCTCCGGATTACAGCAATATTTTTTCCCTCCTGGATTCCTCCACTCCCTAATGGAGCTTTGCCGTCAACATGTTGAAATTTTTTTTTTTTTTTTTTTTTTAAATCCTGCATTCATATTTAATGGTTCTGGCTGAGAAATGCGTTTTAGCCAAAGAGTGCACTTAAATACATAGCAGTTTTCCTGTAAATGTCCTCATGTGTTTCTGAGTAATACATTCTTTTTTGTGTTTTATTTTTTATTTATAGTGTTTGGCCATTCTGGAATCAGTTACAGATGATCTCGTGTTAGGTGTTTTGATCTACTCATCTTTTTTTATATGGCATAAGAGACTCGAACATACTATATTTACATTTATACAATTTTGTGATTTTAATTTAATGGGATTGGATCCCAATCTGGATTTTGTTGGAATGGATTCATTGGGTATGAATGTTTGAACAAATGGGAAATTTGCGCTGATATTCTCAGTCTGAACATGTTATATATTAGGTATGTGATTTTTTTTTTTTTTTTTCTGGTTTTGTTTTCTTATTTTTTTGTTTTTTGTTTTCTAGTTGGTGCAGTTTATTTAGCGCCAGTTCACAGGAAAAAGACAAAAAGAAATATGGACTGGGGATAATTTCAGAGAAAAAAAGACAGAATTTTAGCTCAATAGTTGCAATAATTGCAAAAATGTCATAATGTAGAGTGGAGATGTTTTAGACCAAAGATATTCTTTTGCTGTTATTATTCAAGGCATTTTTTAAGAAACGCTTTGGCTTGTTCCAGCTTCTGACCCGTCTAAAACAAAAGAAAAGCATTTATTTTTAATTCTGCAGTTTGTGATTTGACTAAAAGGAAAAGGTGTTTCTGCAGGTCAGTGGAACGAGTGCATCAGAAAATAAAATGAAAACAATTGTATAAAAAAGGGAAACTTTTTTCCAAGCCTCTGTTGAAATGCTACACTCTTTGCATTTAGGCATTCCTGGCCTTTCTATCTTACTGAATGTAAAGGGTGCAGACACAGGTAGAAGAACTGCCAGGCCAGTCCAAAGTCAAAAACTAATGGAAGCTATTGCTCCCTCAAAATCAAAACTTTGGAAGCTCACCATGTATTATAGTTTGACTATAATCTCTTGTTTTGACTGTTTTTCTCAGTTTCTCCTGCTCCAGGTCTCTCGTTTTCCAGATGTTTGTTCCTTCAGAATTTCGTACCCCATGTAATTTGGTTCTTTTGTTCATACAGATTTCCAAATGATTTTGTACCTGACTTTTTGAAGTACAGAACAGAGTGAACATTTTATAACATTCAGGGATTATAACATTGACAACTGCCAATTTTAGGTAATTTTCCAAATCTACTTATAGCTCATTACCAACAAATGTGGTTATTAATTACATCTGGACATGTCACAGTTAGTGGTTGATAAAGTGTTTTTCAGCTTTTTAAGAAATTATTTAAAACAGTTGTTTTTATCCTGATGTAAATATCCTTCACAGTAGCTGAAATTGATCAAAAAATGTTTCTTTTGAGCAGGAGTAAGTCAAAGGTTTCATAAAGATCTGTGACACAAAGTGATTCGGGTTTGAACTTTAGCTTTCATCAGATTCAGCTGTCTGGATCTGGGCAGATGTTTTAGAGCACGATGCTCATGAGAGAGAAAACAAATCAAACGCATGGATGGCAGGACAGGTCCTCCCCTTTGTTTTTTGACTTAGCAATTTTCATGTTTACATCCTCAGTGCATGAACACAAGCTGTGCTCTGCCAGTGTGGGAGGATGAGGTTAATGGGGGACTCTGTGGAGGCAGAAGCGTGGGTGTGTAGTCAATTTAGCAGGCTAACAGGAAGCGTGCTCCGGGATCCGGGCGGGCAGTGAGTGGGACACGGGTCGCGCAAACTCTTTGGGCCTCTGAGCTTCCTTTTAAATATCCACTCACGGTCTGTGCATTGGAAATACAAGATTTTCTTTTACGTTCAGTGGCCGAGTTAAAGTTTTTTGATAATGCAACAACTCGATCAAATTTCTTCTATCAGAATACAACTATATTTGACTTGGCACAGGAACACTGCAAATCACTATGAATGTTGCAAAACTGTGGACGAAATCCACCCGTGATCCATTTGAGGAAGCCCATAAACCTAAGTTTTATCTCTCCCTTTCTGGTGGTAATATTTCACAGCTGAGAGAGGCCAGTGTGTGCTTTGCCAAGGGCTGTTGGTGTGGGTAGATAGTCTGTCATGTGAACAGCTACTGCAAAGATCAGCAGAGGGATAGTGGATTGTTAAATGTTTCTTGTCTCTGTCCCTTTGGTGAAAGAAGCCTCTTTTACCCTCACAGTCCAGAAATCACACAAATTTGATTAGGAGTCATTTGCCCAAGGAGCAGCTCTGGCTGCCAGGCCGCAGTGAGGCCCTTGTTCTCCTATTTGCCCCGGAGAAAGGTTCTGACATGCAGAAGTAGGCTTTGAACCGGCCCCTTTCTTTTCTTCCCCTTTAACCTCATTTGCCATACTCTTTCAGTTTTTCTTCCTCCCCCTGTGTCTGTCTGTGGCTGCTCACCGTTGGCCTGCCTTTGGCTTAATCATGTCACAGCAAGAGAGACAAATGACTGTTATAAATAATCAGGAACTGGAGCTTTGGTGTGATCTCTGCAAAAGACTGTTGAAGTTTCATGTTTTATGCAATCCAGAGAGAGTGAAAGACAAGGTGATGGCAGTTCATCTTTTTTTTTGGGAAAGGTGAATTTGAGAGATAGGTTGTAATGAAACCCTCTGCCAAAACGCATCCATCTGCCATTTAGCCCAAACTAGTCCCCGAATGCCGACTCTCAATCTACTTAGTGGCTGATATCTATGCAGGTGCACTGAGTGTCTGAGGGAGCCAAGAGTTTGGTTTTGGCATAAATGTGGGTGTAGAAAATTAGATTTTTGCATGTGGTTGAGTTGATTATTCACACCCACAGCGGCAAAAGAAATTTTGCCATGCCGTTTTGTCAGAATTATACGTAATATTCTTCATAACATGGTACATGCTTACATTATGAAACTTTGTGTGTGTATATATATATATATATATATATATATATAATTTCTTTCAAATGCTAACTTTTGATTGGGCTCAAAACCTGAGAGCTATTTAACTTTATAAGAAATTTTAATTAATCCAGAAACACTGCATGACTTCAGAAATAATTTTAAAAAACAAAATTCATTTTAGCCCAGTAATGTTTTATGGACTGCATTAGAATTATTTGCCTTAAATATTAGCACACAAAACATAGGTAGCTTAAACATGTTCATTGTTTTAAAACTAGTACTTACCGGTTCCAGCTGTAATGTTAATGTTTGCCGTTGTGAATTGTGCACCTCAGTTTACTCTCCTGTCTTTCTGTTAAAATACACACCTATCATAATCGGACAGAAATATTAAAGAAAGGTGCTCTTGTTCCTTGCAAAGTACTTTGCTTTGTGTCTCACAGAAACTTGAGTTGCTTAATAAGTCATTCAGTAAAACTGTCCAGTTAACTTTTTATTGCTGCTTTAGACGTAAATAGCAGGCGGTTCTGCACAGTTCAAGAAACAGACGCCTGTCTGCAGATCTTAGTCACCTTTGTCCTTCTTTCAGACGAGGACAACTCAAAGCGCCAGCATCATTGTCATTTTGCTCAGGAACGTTTTGCAGCAGGTTTGGGTTGTTGTGGCTGAACCTGAAAATGTTGTCATCCTGCCAAGGTCTTTTTGGGCATCTGGTTCTGCAGAATCTGTTTATGCTTCCATTAGCACTAAAGAAGCCCTCGGGTAGCTGATGTTGCCCTCAAGGCAGAGAAAATTGTGCATCTTAGAAATCCACTCCGCTGTGTAAAGTGTTGTATTGAATTCTCTTATTTTTTTTTTTGTACTCAAATTGCAAATGAGCTACAAATGCAATGAGATTTCAAACTTTTTTCTCTTTTTTTCAATCTCAGACCGTAGATAATCTTTCCAGAAACATAAACAGTTGTTGCCATCAATACACACATGCATGAAAATACATAGGGTGTGTTTTGCATGAAACAATGATCAACACATATCCATTATTTTAAGCTAGGCTATCAAAGTTGGCTTTGTTGTTGCCCAAGAATTGCTCCATAAGAGATTTCTCCTCTTTATAATGAATTTGAGTTTTATGAGGGAAGGGAGATATATGTGCTGATGGAGCAAATATGCCCAGGAATGTCAAAGATTTCTTCCCTGCTCGCAATGCAGATCACAGCAGGATGCAGCATGTTCAGTGTTTGATTAGAAAACGGTGGGCTCTAATGTGCAGATTAGCTTCAAAGATAAAACTGCAAATAAAATAGAGTTGCATCAGCAGCATTTAGGCATGGAAATCATTTTAAATTGTATGATAGAAATGCAAACAATGGTGAGTATTAATTAGGGGCAGATTGAGGTTCTTAGCAGGGCTTTAGATGGGTCATCAATACTGAATAACTAAAATGTGCTTTCTTTTTGTACAAGGTTTTTCAAGGGTTAGGTCCAATTCAATAATTACTTTTTCTTTTTCTTCATCCGAAAATTCCTCATATTCAGTGGAAATAAACAAAACCGAGAAGCACTGAACAAATGGGAATATTTCATTTCAATGAAACAGAAAATCCACTATGACAGAAACAGTATTTTAGACAACATGCAATTTAACAACAACAGTCTTCAAGGTTGCGGTGGAGGACAGACAATGGAGACTGCTGGATGGGTGTGTGTGGGGATGGATCTTTTATGGTTTCCTTTTCCTCATGTGGACCTTTGAGGCCTACTTTAGAAAATGGCTGAAGGTGAATGGCATTCACAATGGTTAAGTATAGCAATTAATGGCTTCTGCTGGTCCATCCCTCTGTGCACTTTACAAATGTCTTACACCCTGGTTTCCCGTGAGGGAAACTATTTTTTATTACACCTCGGAGATGCTGTGAGGGCCATGATGAACTTTGACCTTGGGCTTGATCACCAGGGCAGTAGGAAAAATGTACAGGAACCAGAAATTTAACCTGCAAGTTTAAAAATATATCTAAATAAGCATGGTTCACTTCTGCTCTCATCTGCTGGTTTTGTTGCTGTGGTAAATTTACACATCTATGTTTAATTAGAACCTTGTCATTAAGGCTCTGTTTTACAAGCGAGTCTATCAATAAAAACCCTAGTTTCATTAGCAGAGCATCTTTTAGGCTCTCCTTCATTAACACCAGACTGTGTGTGCAGCCCAAAGTTAATGAGGAAACCTCCAGCATGTTTACATTGACCTGAATGTCTATGATCTCTCTTAAAGAAAATGGAGTTCGGCTATTTGAGGCAACCCAAAAGTTTGCAAGGATAGAGTTCCTTGCAAAAGTATTAGGTTGTCCAGTAACCCTCACACTCACCAGTAATAGCCCTGCAGATAGATGTGCACTGATTATACTGATAGTATAATTAGGACTCAGAAATGCATTGAAATTTGTGTTGTGGTCCACAATGTGAAAAACCGAAAGGATCTAAATACTTTTACTCTTTCTTTCTGTTTCGAAATGAAAAGCAACAAACATTCTTGCTCAAAAATGCGAGCCAAGACATAACGATGCAACATGAACTCTGGGATTTAATGACGAGACATGCACCAACCTTTACCACGCATGGCAGCGGATCCTCGACCTGCACAAGCACGTCCGCCCGCTTTCGTCGTCTACTTTGAGGCCACAAAAGTAAAACTGCTGAAAATAATTCAGGGTTCAGCCAAAAGAATAAGATTGATACGTGCCTCCTAAATCTGCAGTTTTCCAAATATTTTCTCAGCCGTCACGTTGCTGAATGTTTTATTAGCTCCGTAATTATATTTCTTGGAATCGGTTGTTTTTTAAGTCGAGTAATGAATCATTAGCAACTGACAAAATTTTCATCTAAGTCAGAGATGTGTGTTTACATTGAAAATAGCAAAGGATAAAGTTTCTTTTTTTTTTTTTTTTTTTCAGATGCTGAGATCATGTTCTGTCTAAAACTAATTTGTCCCACTTTCCTCTGCTCCCTCTCAGCTTTAGGTAAAAATCCAACTTCGTACTATAGCATAACTCGGTCTCGTGGGAACATTTTTCCAGTGGATGGCTTGGAGTGTGGGGCTTTTTTTGGTGGTGGGGGGCTGCTGTCTCCTTAATTTACTCCTGATTTTGGAAAAGTGCAGTTTGACTGGAGAGGCTTAGCTCATATGCTAATGCTTTAATGTTCAATGACATTGCTCAGAACTTGGAGCATGTGTCACTGTTTGCCCTTCAACCTCTTTATACAAAATGGTTTGTACTTTGTCCCTTTAAAAGTTGATGCTTTTGGCGAAGATGGAGAAAATGTGGTTAAGTAAATTTAACCTTTTTTTCCCTACTCTAATTCACTCTTAAACAGCATTTCTGCTACTCTTGGACTCATGGTATGGAGAAATACTTTCTGGTTATAACTCTGAAAGACTCTTTGTCTCGAAGCCTGGGAAGAAGGCATGTGTACAGTCTACTTAGCTTTTTATTTGTAGCACATTATTTAAGTCATTACTGTATTTTTGTATGCTAGACTCATTTATTTGAAATATCTCCTTTCTGGATCTGTTTTTGCTGTTTTTTTTTTTTTTTTATGTCAGGAAGATCATTAAAACATTCCAGATTGAGTTTTGAGGTGACATACGAACATCAATACCAGACTTTAAAAAGCTAAGCAAAGAGATGAAGAAGGCTGATTTTGTTCTGGGACTTTGAAGCAAAGAAGGATTCTTCATAAAATGACTGTTTTACAACAACAGAGTTACTTCAGTCAGAAGCTTCCTCAGGACTGCTGTGACACCGACTGCTACAGAAGATTTGCCAACAGCCATTCATCAGTATCGTCAACAACTCTTTGAAGGATACAAATTATAAAATTTAGGTTCCCTTTGGGAAGTATTTTTTCAGTTTATGTGCTTAGAAACTCCAGTACTTGAGGAAATCAGACGAGATTTAATCATTCTACACTGACTGCAAACCTTTGAAACCCAGTTAGTGGAAACTAAAATTTTTATTTTTTCCTAAAAAATATATTTAAAATCTTGTCCTGCTTTGGTTTGGGAACTGGCTGTATTATTACACCATCCTCTGAACTTAATTCCAATTGTTTGAGTATTTGAAAGCCAAGCCAGGCTCTAAAGTTATTGTGCACATTTATTAAGATACACTGTCAGAGCATCACAGTTTTGGCTCTCCCCGTTGCCATTGTTCTCAACGACGCCCATAAAACTGTATTTGAAAGACACTTCTTTTGTTTTTAACATTTACCAACATCTGATAACAATTGTACTTTGTACACAACAAGATAAATGATCTGAGGAAAAATTATTTGTGCTTCATGTGTAATATTTTGAAGTCCCTCTTCATCTTATGTTTAATTAGCAATTTTCGAAATGATCTCAGTTCGTGCTTGTCTTTGCTCCGTCAGATCCTATCAAAGCTTTGAGCGAAAAGCATCAGACATGAAATCTCCTCCATCTGCATAATTTCACATGTGCACACCAACTTTTGCTCGCGCACCCACCAAAAACATAAAAAAAGAAGAAAAAAAATATCAGCATCCAAGACGGCTTATGATGGGGAACTAATTCAATATCCCGTTTCCTGTTTTAAATGTCACTCTCTGAGCTCATCTGGAGTGACATGTTTTTCATGCTGGAAATAAAGGAGCTTTATTGGGCTCCGAATAGAGTGACGCGGGAGGGAAGAGGCAGCGGGAGGGCGGCTTCTTCTACTGATGTTTGCTGAAAATCCAAAGGTCTAAATAACGTTAGAATTTTCATAAGTTTGTCGCTGCCTCGTGATCCCCTCGAGTCAATAAAAACGGAGCGTCTCAAAGTGCACAAGTAAATCTGAGCTTTGCTAGAAGCTTCAATGTCAGTCAGCGAAATACCTCTCATATGTCACTTAAAGTTTGTTTAAGGAATCATCAAGTCGGAAATACAGAATCTCATTTCTGACATGTTTTTGGTGCTTTTGGTTCCAAAACACTGTTGCATATCTTTTTTGTTGTTTTGTTTTGTTGTAGACAGGCATGCCAGATTTAGTCACCCGGGATACATTTCCTTTGTAGTCCACTGGCAGGTTTACAATATAAAATAAAGAACAATTGACAAGAGAAAAAAAGGTTTCTTTTAGTTTGTTTGTTTGTTTGTTAGTTCCCTCTTTTTTTTGCTGAATGATGCAAATGGCCGGTGAGTGCTTGGCTGGAGGGGGCTGCAGCCTCCACAGTTGCCTTATTGTGCCAGATAATGACCACCCCATTGAGAGTGACCCCCATGACCTCAGAGACAGACAGTAAGACGGCCGGGTCCAGCCCCTCCAGGCATCCTCTATTGTGGCATTTTGCCCACGCAGAGCAGCAGAACTCATAGCGGTACCCAACCGCCTTTTGCCTTCCACCCCTCCACCATTAATTATCATCTCGTTGATTCTCTACATTCTTCAGTAGTTTTGATCCAGATGCGGATGAAGGACGTGGTGAAGTCCAGCTGTATATTCTAATAAATAGCAGCCCAATTTATTAGAATATAATTGAAAGTTAATTCATTCCAGTACATCAATTTAAACTCAATTTATGCACGATGTCTCGACTGTTGTGTGTCTCCTATCTTCCCATTAAAAACATGTTACATGGAGCTGAAATGAAGCAGACAGTTCTGTTATGTCTTTGAATTGCATTTATTACTTTTTATTATTCTCTGGCTTGTATCATGCTTATGGATTGAGATTTATGAAGTGGAATTCACTGTTCTGTCGAGGTACTTTACATTACTGTCTTATTTCATTTCAATAAAAAGCTTCTGCACGATATTGTAATGAGGAAATTACACAGCGTAGATACATGCTGTTAAGACTAGTCAAATATTTATAAGCCAGGCAGATTTAGATTCATTATTTTCATCAATATAAATGTTTTAAGTTGACAGTTATCAAAAAAATTACACAATGAGTATCAATTTCAAAATGTATGTCTTATTTAAATGTTATATATTATATGGAAATTTTGCATTTCTATGTAATTTATAGAATGCCGTTTTCTTTTGTAAAAAAAAAAAAATAAAAAATGGCATGTTGGAAATTATTTTTACTCAAATCTCTACTGGCATAATAACAATATGTTGCTTCTTTTATTTGCTGAGCAGCTTTTTGCATTTTTCCATCTGTATTTTGATCATTTTCTGTTTGGTGATTCGCTCCAAGACTTTGAGGTTAGAAGACCTCAATCTTTAACTTCTTCCTCAGATTCTCTATCAGAATGAAGCTCCACTCCACTTTATTACATTATTATTACAGTCTGAAATAACATGTTTCATGAATTAAAAAACTCAGCCAGGGGTATGACTAAATCTGGCTTCAGCTGTATATGAGATGCTTCAGATGTTGTCTCTGGTTCAGGGGCGAGAACTGAGAGTTTGGTAGCTCTTGAAGCATTGCCTCCAGCTGCACTCAGCACCTTGTGAATCTCCCTCAAGCTTTGGATTGAAGTTTGCTTCTCAAGCCTCTCCAGTTATACTTGTTGCTCTCAGCCTCTGTTTTTTTTAAACACACTCTTACTTTCACAGAATTTTCTATTTATATACTTTGACTCTGCACTCTCAAAGGCCAACCTTCTGGTCAATCAGATACGATGACGCTGTGATCATTAAACCAGGTATTTATACTGTTGAGCGAATGAAGTCAGGGTTTCCAAAAAGTTTCTTTTTACAGTGAGGTTGAAGAAAATGTAACATTTGTACTTTCTGAAATTAGGCTCGATAAAAGTGCGGACTGCTAGAAGCAGATGGCATAACTCCAAACATCACGGTCAAGTTAATTGTAGAATATTTTCTGTTGCACTTTTTTCTTCCACTCAACTTTCTGAAAAAATACAATTTGTCTCTTTTTAATTTGTCTATCCAATGTTAGTCCTTATTTATACGCTCCTAATGAATTTCCTTTCATGTGTTGCAGGGTTTTTGAAGCCCCAGTGCTCATTGGCTCCCCCCATGCAACGAGGTCGTTCGTCTGAGGCGTGTTCATGTTTCAGCGGTGTTTGTCCCCTCCATCAGCGTCGCCTGTCCTCAGGTAACCGTGGAAACAAAGCTGTTTCTGTCTGTTGTTTCTTTTTTTCCTATTTGATATTTGAGGAATCAGAATGTCAGACACAAAAATTTTGTTTTATTCATTTGCTGTATTGAAATGCACACATTGTCCTAATATGCTGTATACAACATTGTCTAATATTCAAAAGTGCAATTTTTGCTGTCATAAAATACATTGCAGTGTTCAGTTCTACGTTTCGCCAAGAATAACTTGCTTATGATTCAAAAAGTTTGCAACAAAATTCCATATTCCATATTTCTTACTCCTTGCTGGTGTTTTAATCTGGTGGAAACTTTTGCTTGTTGCTGCAAAAACACTCATGCACACGCCACTGCCTCCGGTCAGAGGTGTGACTGTGGGCGTCGCTCAAATGCAGCGCTCGGTCTGTTTTTATGATTAATCCCATCTTTGCGTGCTGAGAACTGATGGACAAGGTCATAGAGGTGTTTTGAGATCGCCCACTTCCTTTCTAGCACTCTGGCCAGCATGAACCGAGCTCTTTCTGGTGTAAAGCTAATGAATAGGGGTCCAAGCTATGCGGAACATCTTGTTAATGCTGATATATTCCTTCCCTGAGGCTAGCAATATCTGCAGCATCGTTGCTTAGGCTGGCTGTGCTGGCCATCATGTGAGGAAGGCATGACTTCTATGGCCAGATAAAGCCACTTCAACTTGTAAAAAGCTCTGTTGGAACATATGATTATATGTTTTGTTTTGTTTTTATCCTTGAACTTGGACTTCCCCAGCTTTTCAAAAGTAATCATGCCCCTTGAACTTTTCCATATTTATTTACATACAACCCCAAACTTCAGCATAGTTTACTGGGACTTTATGTGGTAGATCAACACAGTTCATTCCTGGGAACTGGTAAATGATTCACAGTGTTTAGAATATTGTACAGATAACATATCCTGAATTTGTGACACAGTCCTCTTCACTGTGAGTGAACTCAAAAGCTGTAAATTGTCGATAAATAGTCAGAAAGATAATCTCCTTTTTTAGAGCGCCGTATTCCGTCTGTCGTCTAAAATGATGTCATGGTTTTACTTGTTTTAGCACATGTAGTGGAACGTTATCCTGATTACGTCCTGAATGTTAAAACTAATGACAGGATAAATAAACTTCAAAGTAAAGTAAAATTTTGAACCTGTGCAAGAGTTGAAAGCTGATTTTCATAGATCATCACCTTCCAGTCTGAATGATCTTGAGCTATATTTGTTGGCTTTCCAAACTGTTGAATACAAAATACTAAATTTAGTAACTATCCATTACTTTGTGTTGTCTGAGAAATATTTGTAGTTGTAAAATAACAGGATATGGAGTAAATACCTCTTCAATGCACTGAAGCAAATCATTTCTTTTAAATCCCCAGAAACCAGCTTATTTTTTAATTATTATTTTAGCATTATAAACTAATATTCTTTGGTTTCTATGTTTTTAATGATATCTGAATTAATGACTGTATTGTCGTTTGCTGTGGATCCAGAATCTCTTCATGGGTTGCAAGTGCTTATTACTAAAACTATCTTATGTTTAGTTTTGAAGAATGCTTTGAAGAATAATAATAATGTTATTCCCTGCATGTAAAAACGGCTTAATAAGTTACATTTGAGTTTGATAAGAAAAGATCAAACTGCCTGCAGGTCTTTGCAAATTAAAAATCATTCTAGGTGACAGCTGAATTTTTTTTAGAGCAGAAAAAAAATCCCTAAACTACTTATGTAATTACGCTGATCAAATCCGGATGACATTTCTTTGGCTTCTTGTGGTTTTTATCATAATATGTTTGATGTTTGGAATAAAAGTTTTTTTGCTGGGGGAGAAAAATGCTATATTTTCCTGCCTTGTGAAATATCTACATAAATTCCTACCAGGGATTTTTGGAGAAACTGGCAGCCAGGTTTTACTAATCTGATGCTCTTAATTAAGTAATTACATTCGGTATGGCACTTTTTAAAAGGCATGAAATTTAGTAGTATGTCCACCTGGAACATGCAAGATCCTGATAGCACAACAACAAAGAAATATATCAGCAATAACCTCAGGTAAGCCACTGATGCTTCCTAGAAGCCAATATCCAAGCAATTTAAGCCCATCATACTTGAACATCAAATAGATTTAAAAACATTTTGAAGTTCTGCTTTTAATTTGAAACAATTGCTCCCCATGACTCAACTTCCCTCAAGACTATTTCTTAGTTGCTTTTCATATTTCACAGTATCACCGTTTCTGTAAATCCTGCCCGCTGATGCTCCAATCATTGCTGCTTTGGAGCACAAGACAAAGAAATGAATTACAGCCACTTTAATTTCATTGAAATCTGGCCATCATAGCAATAAGCCACGTGTTTTATTGTGGTGAAAATGTGTAGCTGTAATGTATTTGAAATTCATTTTGAAAATATCGACAATTTTCTATTGAGTCTTATTCAACATGGAAGCTAAGTGTAGCATCCAAACAAAAATACTTATTTTTACTGTTTGATACAAATTTAATAAAATATGGACGTTAGAAAATAGTTAGATGACAAAAACCATCATCTAACTATTACTGAGAAAATGGTAAATGTATCTCACTGAGATACATTTACTGCCCTCCCATCCAGATGGTGTTGGGCAGGTTGAGATTCATTTCTGCTATGGTACTCCGACTTGGCTCCGATTCCTGTATAGGAAATGACAGACTTATAAGAACGTCTCATTCTTCCTAAGAATAGACGTCAGAGTAAATTCACCTCTATGTCAGACTGTGCAATGCAGTTTTAGGCCCCACAAGCCCCTCTGTGCACATTGAATGTTAATGTTTTTGACAAGACAAATAGAAGAAGATGAACACATACGGCTGATTTGGAAGGGTGGAAGGAGAAAACATCTTTTCTGTAAAGAATATAGCAGCAGGACTGTTTTTATATAGCACTGTTCACACATACACAGTCATAAAGAGTTTTAAAAGTTAATGAAGTCCATGACTGGAGAAAACCAAATCAACTTACTCCAGCTGTCAAGAGGGTAATGATTTGGGCTTGCAAACTTAAATTAATCTGTATACCAAAGTCTTCTGGTGCCAAACGTAAGGTCATTTATTCGTTTAACAACTGAGGTTTGGCACAAAGCGTGTCATCAGCTTCAGACTTTTTCTAAATGCAGCTGCAAATCTACAGCAGAATTACTGAAAATAAAAGAGTCAAGGGGATGCAAAGTCCAGACAAAAGGTAGATCCACACACAAAATGAAGTTCATGCAGATGTATTTATTTTGAACTTGACTGAAATGTAATCAACATAAGACATAAGTGAATCCTCCCAAACCCCAGAGAAATGAACCTACATTGTGCAGTCAAACTTCTTCTACAGCTTCTGAAAGCGATTGATGCTCAAGGTGCTCTACTATCTCCTCGGTCTTGGATTATTGTACGTTTTCTCCATGACCGCATTCACAGTTATGAAAACTTTCCTTTTCCCATTACAGCATACCTTTTGAAAGTTGACACCCCTTACTTGCATAAAGTTGTGCGGGAGAAATTTACAGCAGACTATCTTTGCTATTCATGACGAGACGCAGTGCGAGCAAAAAAAAATATGCCTTCAGCTGCGACTCAGCTCCCATCTGCTGCAGCAATCCCTGAAGACAGTTATTTATTTATTTACCTAATTTTACTTTCCTTTTTTAGTTTTAAGAAAGATGTGATTTAAATATATTTGTGTACCCCAGTGGAAGATGTAGTTGTTGTTTTTTTCTTATCTTAGGTAAAATTAAACCCCCTCTCCTCAGATGAATACACTTTCATGGACAAGTTTCAGCATGATGAGGCACACAGTTATTCCACCAACCTCGCCCCCATCTTTGTGCATTTTACACAGTTATCTTGATTGATTGCAACATATTTTACTGTCACAGCTTGTGGTGAGGGTGAATGTGTTTCCAGAACAATCCAGACCATCTGGTTTAGAAGTGTATAGTCTTGCTAAAGTATGTCAAAGGTTTTGGGATGTTTTAAGAGTTTAAGTTTCGAGTCAGATTGGGTTATTTTGTCTGTCTCAGAGGCAAATGAAGAGGAGAACACTTTCAGGGTTGTTGAAATTTATTATCACAGCCTTGTTGCTTTTGTTTTACATCAGATGTTGAAGTAATTCAGTGGTATGTTCGGCAGCCAAGTGAAGAAAAAAAGAAAAGCAATTGTTTGGTTTAGAGAGTGGACAGCCTCTCTAAACTTTATAGTCTGTAATAATCGTGGGTCTAATTATGGAGAGTGTTGCTGTAAATCCACCAGTGTCCCCAGATTGTGTGATTGTCCTCCAACCTCTGCCTGCACCCACAATGACAAGCTGCTGTGGGAGCTGTGAGGCGTGTAGCGGTGACCAAGCAGGAGGTTTTCTGGGAACTGAAGCGAACCTCACCCGGGTTTGGGGGGGGAACCGTTTTCATCCGCGATCTGCTGAACTCCAGGCAGCGCACTGATGTGGCTGGGCTCCGGTTTCAGCGGTTTTTACATTGTTCTCCTCCCGCCCCTCACCCAAATAACAAGTTATTGCTGGAAAAGGATCGTGAGAAACGTTGCGTTGGTAGCTTTTCCTCAGGATTATTTCAAAAAGAGGGCAACCTTTTACCGTGTTCTTTTTCCTCTTTTAATGAGAAAAATAAGTTATGATGGAAAATGCTGTTTTAACTTTTTTTTATTTTCTTTTTTTTTAATTGTGGTGTGTGAGGTGAGGCAGGGGGAAAAGCGTAAAAAAGAAAGAGACGGCATTGAAAACAGGGCCTTCACAATGCAGGCCTTGTGCTGTGATTTGGTCTGTCCTCACCGAGCTGAGCGGAGGAATGGAAAAGATTATCCGCAGGAATGTCTGGGGTGCCCTCAAACAGAGCGGGCCGCGTGACTGGCCAATAGGAGCAAGGCTTGCAGAGCGGCGGGCTAATTTTTTCCTGATGAACTCAGCCGCCTACTCCACAATGCAGCCTGATTGCCAGGGCTGAGCTCACATATGGTCCGTGTTTGTAGGGTCCAAATGACAGGACCAATCATGCCTGCAGAGAGAAGGGAGTTAGAGTGAATCTGAGATGTGCATCTGAATACTATCGAACAGTTCTACACTAATCTGACAGCGTTTACCAATGCGGTCCATTTTCACTCTCTGCTGATGCCTCTATTACACCCAAAGCAAATAAGCACTAACGTCTCAGTACTGCCACCAATAAAGATTTAGATTTAATGGTTAAAAAGTCAGAAAATACTGAATTTTATATTCAGCAACATTGTACTCCACGACCCTGAAATAAAAACCACCAGGTGGAATTCAGTTGAGAGAACATCTCTCACTTTTATTATCCACAAATAAGGAAAGAATCCCATTGTTGGATGAAACTCTTACGTTCTATCTGCCGTTTGCCTCAAGGAACTGTAAGGAAGAAGATGTAGATGGAGATTCTCAGGTTAATAAGATAAAAATTAACTTCTGGGTTTACAATGAATCATGCAAAAGATAAATATATGTTGGATTAATACAGGGAAATTCTGCATGAAATCCTATTATAAGCAGCAAAAGAGTGCTGTGAAGCTTCACCTTCTAAATGACAACAACCCTAAACATGTATCTAGAACTAGAGTGAAGTAGTTTAAATAATGAAACATTCTTTAGTTCAAACAAACCAAAAGTCCAGCATATAATCGAACTGAGGATATTGTTGTTTGCAGATACTGTTTATCCAATTTGCATGAGAAAGAGTAATTTGCAAAAAAATTTTAAAATTGTTAGCCTTCAGATGTGCAGATCTAGTAACAATCTACTCCAAAGGATTTGCTGCTGTAATTGCAGTGAAAGGTGGATTTTCAGATCTGAATAGGGATAAAAATCATAAATCCTATGTAACATTTTTTTCCCAATCTACAATTAGGCCCTCATTGTGTCAGCCTGTCACATTAAATCCCAATAAAATGCATAGATATTTGTGGGTACAATATCTTCTCTAAGTTACTGGATTTCAGTGCTTTACAAATCCTGGCATCATCAATGCCTGGCAAGAAACCTCTTTTGCTTGCCAGATTAAACGGCGTACAAGAGAAGTGACACAGCTCCAGCTTTTGCTCTTAATGTATGTTTATGTCTCCGATTCTTTTAGGGTTTTTTTTCTGGGTAGCTTTTTAGGATCAGCAGTGCAACAATAAGCCATGTGGTGGGCCTCCCGAGCGAAGCAGCGTGTGTTTTGTAGACCTTGTGGTCACGCAGCAGGGTTTAAAACCAGCAGTTGGGGTGAAAAGAGTGTGAAGGAAGCTAAAGAGAGCAGTTCAGTGGGTAGTGGAGGGGGCCGACGTCAGGTTAAAGTGGGTCCTCATGTTTCCCATCGCGAGGTCCCGCAGAGGTGAAGAGGGTCACGTAGAGGGGCCTCATTATCCTCAGCGTGCTCCGTGCTCCCTGCGCTATAATTGGCTGGCCAGAGTCCATGCTCTCCCAGGCTGCTTCCTGCTAGGTCAGGAGCCAAAGATGCTGGAGTACACCACGCTGCTGTTTACTTGCGCTGGCCTCTATTCATCACAACACAGAGGAGACATTTTTAATGTGCAACTAGAGACGCTTATCTCGAGCAGCAATGTGCTAATCTGAGGCTTTCGGAGCAGTTTACTTTCAGACAGCGAACTGGAGTTTGTCCAGATAACACTTTTAATTGGCTGCTTGCGTTTTGGTTAGTCATTTTTTTGCAACCAGTTTGTTTTCATACAACTATAAACTGGATGAAAGTAATAAGTTGAAATGGAAAAAAAGGATGCAATCATAAACAATAATAATCAACTGGAAAACACAGAACAGTGGTCAAGAAGATTTAACCTCCTCCTATAACTTTTACATCCTCAATTAACATGTTAAAGTTCATGACAAACAAAAAGACTGAACAAGAGTTTCTTTTTTGGATGGCTGCCTGCATAAAACATATTTTCACTAAAAGGAAATTTGACGGCACAACAATTTGAGAGCATTCTGGGTTGATGCGATCGCAGTGAAAATGTTTGGCCATAAAGCACAGAATAAATCCACAGAAGAAAATCCACGCAGAATATCAGGTCAAATGTCTCATATCAACTATCAGACACAGTGATGCAGGAGTAAGGCCCTGCATTTATTTTGTTTCATGTCGTTCCCAGCAGCTAAGAGTCGTTGCTGCAGTCTGTGTAGCTATTTGGTGAAGAACCATATGTTCATAATTCTGCATAAAACATGGAAACAAACTTTTCATACACAAGCTACACACCCAGGATGCTATGGAGTTGTCTCAAAAAAATCAGGGTATATTTGCAGAATCTTTCCTCTGTTTTTGGTTTTCTCTGTTGTATTTTTCCATTTGAGCTTTCTGTCAAACATGTAGTAAAACTTATATAAATTGTCCCATCCGTGGAATATCCCTAAGCGACACGGTCCCTGGAGGCCAGCTGCCACCGCAGCAGCCGGGACGCATCGGCAGAGGTGGAGGTCTCTGCGCTGGTACACTCTTATGGCAGCCATCCACGGCGGGTCACTGGAAATCAGAGCGACTAAGCCTTTGATAACTCTCTGAGCCTTTAATCCCCCAGCAGCGGCATCACAGTGAAATGCAACCTCATTGTTGCAGCTCAGTCCCAGGGGAGAGGCAGAAGAGCAGGCAACCGGGGACAGAGGGCGGGAAGTAGCGGCTCACAGGAAGCAGTCACATCTTTACTGCCTCTTAGTCATCATCATCATCTCCTCTGTGTGAATGAGGGTGGTAGAAACAAGGGTTGGGATTTGATCGAAGCTCTTCAGAGGCTGTTGATACGAGTAAACCTCAGTAGTGCAAAGTCAGCAGCTTTTAAATTTAAACCATCGTGAGAAAAGCATCATTTAATGTCTAACGAACTATTAGGAGGAATGAAATGTATCTATTCAGTTTTCCTTTACTGAGATAGACCTTGGTGTTAAATACGGTTGCTGTTGTATTTTTAGGCTTTAATATATTCTCTCACAGGCAGTTTGCACAGATGAGATGAGTTGCCAGTGTTGCACAGTTTCCAGCGGTCCTCTGAGTTTTCAGAGTATCCCGACCCCTTGAGTGAGATAAACGACACACTGTGTGAGACTTGTGGAGAAAAATATGGGAAAAAAAAAAATAAAAAGGAATTCTGCATATTTAAATAAACATTAATTAAACATGAATAAGCAAGTTTTCATTCTGCAGGCCTTGTGTTGCCTAACACAGAACGGCATGTAAATCACACGGAAGCTGGCTGGGTTCCGCTGGACTGTACTGGGGAATTAACTGAAGGCATGAATATAAAAGAGGACGCAGATCTCAATCCAGATATCTGACTCTTCTTCATATGAGATGATGGGAAATGCCAGAAACAGCCTGCTGTGTCACTGCACCCTTTCAGGCTACTTGGACCTGATGCTAAGCACCATGTTTACATCACTGGAGCTGACTAAGTGTTGAAGGACACTGGCCTCATCTAAACACTGATAAACACTGGAGCAGGAGGATGTGAAACGACTTCATGGGAGTCAGATAAGAGAAAAAGTTGAAAGTGTGCAGATTAATTTGCTGAAGGTTGGGATAAATACTGGAAAAGCATTTCACTAAAATGTTTTCTCAAAATGAAATAATGCGAAGCATGTCCAGATTCGGAGAACTTCCAATTCATTATGGTTCCTCTTTTGTGTCTTCTTTGTTTGTTAAGACGATTGAAAGAAAATATTGGATTTTGAATCTGGTGTAAAAATAACAACAGGGCCAGATATTTAGACAAGGTCAAACCAAAGGAAGAGATTATTTTTCATCATTTATTTGTTCAGTAAATCTTTTTTTATAAAACAAGCATTTCCTGCTCAAAATATCCAGCCTCTGTTAGCTGTGAAAACAAAAAAGAAAAAACAACAAGACAAGAATCCAAGACTATTTCTGTCTTCCTCTGTTTTTTTTTACATAATTTTGGAATTTTATATAATAGACTGACACAAAGAACTACATAGTTATGGATCACAATTTTTTTACTGCAGTCACAGATTGTGGTTTCTTTCTAACATATTTCTGCTTTCTTTTTCCAAGTCTTGTTACAAATTCTCAATTTTATTTAGCTTGGATCATTTAAAGCGATGAAATTCTTTGATATAAACTATTTTATTTTTGCTCTGGCTGTATGTTTAGAGTTGAACCTCTGCCCCAGGCTCAATTGTTTTGTGGTTTTTAAAGCCGGTAGCGCTAAACAATGGAAGATTAAGCATTGAAAACTGTCTTAACACCTTTAGTTTTGTAGATATTTCAAACTGCAAAAGGCCTTGGCTACAATTTTAGAATGAGTTGAAAACATCTTTCATTTCTCTGGTGGATAAACCAAATGCACCGTAATCAACAGATGAACTGTTGATTATGCATCTCAAATTAATCCTCTTTAGAATAATTATATCTTTTTTTTTTTACTCCATAATTCTTTCAACTGAATGCACTCTGGTTTTTAGTGAATATTGTAATCCTTGGGTTAGGAGAACTTGTCAATGATATTTGGTCGGGAGGTAGACATTGATGGTCCCACTGATTGAACCTTTATTCCAATTTAAACCATGATCAGAGATTCCTATTTTTTATTTTTCCAAGATTAAAGCTTTTATATCGAATCACAAACTCTGAACCTTGTAGAGCCAGAAATATAACCAGAAGGATTGTGGGTTAGTTCTTCTGCATGCATGTCATTTTGTAAGTATACAAAAAAATCTGACCAGAGCACCTTTCATTCAAGTCCAGTTTATTCGCATATTACATTTCAAGTTCAAAGTGCTTTACATGATGCATATACTAGCTCGGTCCCCCATATGACATCTAGTAAGCTGCTTCTCGGGGGTTTCTTTCAACATTGTCTTTCTTCTCACCTTTCCATGCAGACCAAAGTTGTGGAGTACATGATTAATAGATGTCCTTGGGCTCTTTGCCTTACTTGGCAGATCAGCGGGTTTCATTGTACCATGCTATTTAAATTTCTGGATGCTCGAATGAACAGAGCTCTGCGTAATGTTCAAAACCTTGGTATTTTATAACTTACCCCTGGTTTAAACTTCTCCACAACTGTACTTTAAAGCCAACTCAAAACTCTTGTCTTGCTGCCTGTAGATCCAGTTCATCCTTTTGCTCACAAACGTTAGATGTTTCTCTCCACGTCAGTTGGAATCCGAAAGGGAACGGCAGCTACACATCATCGGACTTTACGCGTCCCTTCAGCTTCAAAGGGGGGAGATGCAGGGTGAGAGAAAAACGCAGGCAGTCAGGGATGTTGAGGCATAGAGGAAGAGTGGTGAGTGCGGAGGGTCGGCTGTTGGTATTTTGATGCTAAAGTGATTTGACACGCTTGGCATTATAGCAGGCTTGGTGGTGGGGGTAGGGAGAAACTGTGCAGCAGAGCGCTTGATCCGAATGTCACCATTGCCGATCTCATGAAGTGGAAGGTCAGAGAAAAGCACCTGCCACCGGTGCTCAAACGGGGTCCGCCCTTGTGCTCGGACCAAAAAGGGCAAACCTAGAAATTGAGAGGCACATTGCAAAGGACGAAGGGCCAAAGATCCTTGTGCTCATGAGTGTGGTGAGTGGACGCAGGGTGGCGGACTCCTAACCTACCAATATCACATGCTTCAGCTGCACAGCAACAGGCCCACCAGAGTGTGCTAATGCAGGCCAGTACATGCTGGGATGTGAGAGCTGGAAGTGTTTGCAACTCCCACATGCTTTCTCCTCAGAGAGGCACTCCTTGAGGTGCGCAGAGGAAACGAGGGTGGGAGTGATGGTAATGCAGAGGCTAATGGAAATGTCTTGTCGAGACTCAACGTTGTACTGCGAAGCCGACCGCCCTTCGATGAATGTGCACCATGGCCCCAGTGACAACATTTATGCTGTAGGCCCTGTTTCACCAAGCAAACATAACAACAGCTCAGATGCAGGAGGCTTCCAGACCTCAGAAGTGAAGAACACAATTGTTTAGGACCGGAGTGAAATTTTACATCTGTTGGAAGTATGCCCGGAACCAGGTTCTTTCAGCTTCACTCATGTTTAGTCATCCTGTCTGCCAGTGAAAAGGTTTTACCTGCAAGAGTAATTACAGTCATTTCTTACAGATCACAAAGAGAACATCTACTGGAGTATAGTATTACATCGAACATGTTGGAAAACAAGTTAGACCACATTATCTACAGTCGTAAAGGTAAATTTAGATCATCACTGCTCGGTAGGTGCTATGTCAAGCATCTTTTGAAAGGTGTTATAAGACATCAAATATCATCAAAAAGATATATATCAATAATTTGATTCAGAAAGTACTAGCTGTCAAACACATTAATGAAAGGGTAATCATTTGGGCTTGTTCAGTAGCCACAAAACCTAGACAGCTTGGAGTCATGGAGTCGAACATGGACTCCTCTGTCTACCAAACCCTGCACATTAGCAAGTGAGAACTTGCTAATAAGAAGACGTTTTGCCAGTTTTTGGTCGGTACTATGCTTTGGGCTAACACAGTGCCACAGTGGAAAAGACATTAGCAATGATCTTAGAAGAGCAACTTCTGTTGCTGCTCACCAAGCTGGAAAGTGTTGCCAATATGTTGCAATTCAGTTAGAAGAGAGATTATTGGCAGTGGAAACTGCCACCACAGCTGTGAATCACCCCAAAGGTGCAGGGTGATTTGGACCTTTTTAGGAGTTATTCTGTGGAATCCTGCCTATTCGCATTTCAGTTTTTGCGCATTTGCCTACTTGCAGATTTTTCTGTGGAATGTAACTTTAAATTTTCCATGGAAACTTTGCCTCTTTATGAAATTTGTACGTATTCAAAAACAATGCATCCTGGGAAACTCAAACACCTGGGCACAATGCTCATTAATATGCTATTGGCTGGCGTTTGCAAAGCAACAAGACTGCTAAGATGGTTTTTCCTTTGCGTATTACTTCCCAATAAGGTGTTTTTGGTGTTTGTACTACTCCAACAGGTAGCTGATAGTATTTTTAAAAGGGTTCCCAAGTACTTGGAAATTGTACTTCTACTTCTCAAAACTGAAAGAAATGAAGCAAATTTAGTAAATGTCAATCAGTCACAACTTCCTAAGACATTTTAAATAGAACTCCTGCCAATTCAAAATTGGATAGCATTTTTACAAGAGCTCTAAAGTATTCATAAATTGTAGCTGCTGTGTTGTCCCCACCAGGTGTAATAGTGTAATGGTACCTGTAATAAATTATAAATATTTGATCAACTTGACTATAATTTGGCCCACCGTCACTCTGGGTGCGGTGAGACCAGGGGCATTGTGGGGGAGCTATTGCAGAAAGCTGACCTTTTGCTTCTGCCCTAGCTGCCACCTCAGTCAATATGACTATGATGGAGTAGGGACTGTCAGGAGAGGAGGGAAAAGCACAACAAATGCCACAGGGGGATAGTGTCCAAAAGTCCATTACAGTCACTAATATTGAGCTAATTGATAGCATGGTTGTGCATCACAGATTTTGAAATGTGTAATGGGGGGGTTGATGATGACATTAGACTGTAGAGTCAAAACACCATCATTTACATGAGTATTTGGTAGATGGCGTAGGATACTAGGCCATCTAGTACCCAGGAACTTTATGACTCAAGATTTCCTGCTGAAATATATTTCAGATAATGAAAGAGGCACAATAATGACATGGCATGAGAAGATCAAAATAACTCCTTAGGAATGTTGAGCCTTTCACTTTTGTGGATGAACACAAAGTTCATGGTTCAAGTCACAGCATGTGGATTTAGTGATGCATCCGGATGCAGTCGGAGGAAGGTGCTCTGGTAAGATGAGACATGCAACTTTAACATGACATGTAACATAAAATTAAGGCTTCACATTGCACTGAACTCTGTGTACCCACCATGAAACCTGGCAGTAACATGCTGTGTGCATGATTTTCTTCACATCACACTGTGGCAAGATTTTTGCAATAAATTGTGCATCGCTTTCCTTCTACTTTACAAATATACTCCATCACATAAAATTGCAAAAGAATATCTAAGCATGTGTTGCGTGACAAAAAGTGAATCACTTTAGGAATATTTTTGAAGGTCATAAACCAGAGTGATGTCAATGAGATCACCTGCTTTAGTAGTAACAGACTTTTTTCTCTTATTTTCTGACACCTTTAATGTGCCGTGGGACTCTGTTCCCCTCTCTTCATCTCACCGTTCTTGTTTGTCCCTCTTCCCCCTTTGAGTCTCCGGGAGTTAATCATTTATGTGACAGTTTTGCACTTAACATCACGAAAGCACCTTGAAAGACCCAAAACATTTAGAGTGTATATAGGGCCTATACTAAAAAAATGAAGTTGAGTCAAAAAGCAAAGCTCACGATTTACCGGTCTGTATACGTTCTGATTCCAACTTATGGTTGTGAGACCTAGATCGCAGACCTAGAGTAAGATTTACTAAAATGAGGTTCCTTAATAGGGTGGCGGGACTCAGCCTTGGAGAAAGGATGACGAGGAGTCAGTTGAAGTGGTTTGGGTATCTAGTCATGACACCCCCATTGGCACCTCCTTTTGGAGGTTTTCACGGCACATCCTACTGGGAAGACCCAGAAGTTGATGGGATGTTTAGGGAACATATATCCCATCCAGCCTGGAAAAGCTTTTATACCCCAGAATGTTGTTGGGGAGAGGAATATCTGATCTACATATGCTCATCGGATTTGAATCTGTACTCTGTACGCCAAGCCAAGAGATTAATGTCAAAAAGAAAAACCTCATGACCAGTCTGTGGAGGGCTGTGTTTGCTCCTTTCCCCTTTTCCTGTTCTGTATTTGAAAGACTGTGTGTTTTTTGTCTCTTTGCCAGCTGTATTCATTAACAACCCAGCTGAGTGAGTAAAAGAAGCAGCAGTTGTAATCACACTGCCGCATCCAAAGCGACTCTTGTTTTGGCTTCTTTTCCATGATTTGGTTTCCTCCCTCGTATGTGGTCATTGGGATGTGATTGAACATCTACAGCAGCAGCTGCCTGTAACCCAAGCTGATAATGAGCATGTATTTGTGTTTATTTAACACCCCGCACTTGGCATCTGTTTTCTGTACTGTGATACATGGACCAGGCACATGTGCCTTGGTGCTTGATGCTTATACAACATGGGCCCGGGCCGGCTTGGCGGTGTCGACTTCTCGTACGACACCAGCTTTCTGCCAGTTACATTATTCAGACTTTACTGGACGGCACAATGCCTGAAATGAAACAAGACAAGCAGACAGGCATTATCAAGTGTCAAATACACATGCAACAGAGAGAGAGAGAGTGACATTTGCATACACAAAGTGTCCATTTGTGCTCACATTCTAACTGTGATGAGTGTGCACACGACACCTTAAGGAGATGCAATTAACCAGAGCCAAAGAACAGTCAGAGGATGGGAGGGTGTGTTTTGATGTTGTTTTGTTCCATGCAACTGGAGCTTTTTGTGTTTATCTGCCTCCATCTGCTTGCAGAGGTTAAAGGAGAATCTAGAACAAACAGATCTATTATCACTGATGGTGCCAGGGCGTTGTGTGCTAATTAAGCATTTGCTGATGTGTTTTTTTTTTTCCTTTACCTGTTCACATAATCATTATTTGGAAACTCGACACATTTATTGTGTAGGAGGGAGAAAATAATGCTTAAGCACAGCAGCTCTGAAGGTTACATAATGATCATAACCCCTGTAGCATGCTTAAACTGTGTTTATAGCACAGTTTACGACTCTTTGTTCTGCATGAGTAATCGTGACTTAGACGCTATCGGAAAAGAGAGATGGGAAGTTGACTTTGCTCTGATTTAGTGGTTGTAAAAACACCTGATTGATCTTTTATCTTAACTCATTCTGCTTTTGAGTCAGCACAACCCCGAGTCAACAGATAGATAGATATGCATGAAATCTTATGCAACCTGTGGATGTGTGCACTCTGCTAATCGTGAAATATTTTCGGCATCTTTGTAAATGTGGCTTTGGCATAATGTAGAGTAGCTTTCTACAGCAAGTTGAGAGGGCTGATGTGTCAGAAGGGAGACATGTAAAATGGATCTCTGGCCTTAAAAGATTCATCTGGATGAAAATATGATGAGGAGTTTAATAATAAAAAAAGCTAAAAATCTGTGTGCTGATAAAATATATATGCGGTGAGTCGAGCTTGATGACACAGCTGTTGGCGTTCACACATTTACCTCCTCGTGTGTCCTCATATTGATACAAGTGTTGCAGAGAAAGCAGGAGCTTGTCTGAAAGCTTAACAAATTCATGTCTTTCATTTGGCCTCTCCTGCACTTGGAAATTACCACCATCATCTAACTGTTCGTATTGGAAATGTAAACTATGAGATTGTTCTTTATACCCAACGAGTACGAAGTGCAACACAAGTCTAAAACATTTTCATTGCATTAGTTTGAGACAGTTTTACTTCTCATATCAATTCATCTGAGTTCATTGATGTCGGTGCCAATGCTCCTCAAAACAAAATATCACCTCCCGGTTCTTTTCACGATCAATTGGCTTAATTTGTACCCAACTATAAAGAATCCAGTTCAACCTAAAGTGTATTTCATTCAACGAAATGCATAACACAAGACATTATGCATTGCATTATGTGTTGTATCATAATGCAATATTACAAAAGCTCTGCTTTTATATTGGCAAAAGCCAGCTAACTGCATTGAGTCTATGACTTTGCAGCAACCCTTTAAACTGAGTAAGAATGTGGCAACAGGGAAAACAGACCAATCCCTTCAAAAATGAAAAATAACTCCGTCAATATTGAGAATTAGAACCAACAACCATTTGCCTTTACCACCTGAAGTTTGGAATGACATAAAAAAAAGTAAAAACCACAAATACTGGGCCTGATTTGCATTTTTATGGGGGGATAAAAACACGTTGAATTAATGGGAGTCAGGGGAGAGAAATAGTTGAAGAGAGAAAGGCCGAATCCAGGATTAGTTTAAAAACAGTGAGAGTACTCAGTCAACAGCAGCAAAAGCTCCTTTGATGGCTTTGTAATTGGCAGTAGTAGTTTCTTCAGTGGTTTTTGTCCAGAAAATAGAGATTAGAGATAGAGTAAAACAAAGGAGCACCAGTCTAGGGATATTTTATGGATTGAAATAACAAAGACTGTGCATGGAGTTGATAACAACAGTTGATGTATCAGTGGCTACTGGATCAGAAGATTTCATATGACACATAAGAAGCAAAGTATAGCAGATAATACTTAGATAATGACACTCAGATTATGGCAGTAAATGCTATTAAAGTGGCTTTGTCCAGGAAGAAGATAAAGTTAAACACAGAGTCATCTGACCAGATGTACCTTAAATGGAAAGACAAAACAGACAGTAAAACAGACTGAGCTTTATCAAAAAGAAAGAGTTAAGCTGAGCCCTGCAATGCTTTTTCTTGAACTCTAGAAATAATCACTACTGTAAAGTGCTTCTATGGTAACATTTTGAACAATCAAGTCTTCATTACTGAAGGAAGTTTGATCATTCAGAGATTAAGTTATTAGAAAAAGAAAACTTTGCTAAATATAATCTCTCTGAATTTTGTTTGAAAAGATTGAGATTTTCTATGAAATTCTCCTTTCAAAATGCAACAAAAGTTCCTGTTTTTTTTAAGATATGACATAGAGTTATTGTCATGTTTATTGTCAATAACATAGCATCCATCAGCTGATCTGCTGATGGATGCTCTAAATGTTTAAAGGTTTGGAAGCTTTGGCAAATCCGAATGTTAATCTCCAAATGTACGCATCTACTTTTGCACATGCAAGAAATTTCCATAAAACCTTGCTTGACTTGATGATAAGTTACAGGACTGGCTTTTTAAAATATTGTCTATCATTAGATACCAAAGAAATCTGGGTATGATGTTTTCAAAGCAGCTAAAAGTTGTTCTGCTTTCTATAGTCTTTACTGGAGCTGGGAAGCCTAATTATATTTCTTAATATCTTTGTCTTTGTGTTTTAAACAAGTCCTGTTTATTGTTGTTCCACGACTTGATAATGGACAAATCAAATAAAATTTTAAGGAAGGTAGCCATGCTTTAAACATAAGGTGTGTATATAGTGTGTATGTGCTCGTTTTTATATTATAATATCCTGATTGTAATGGTTGCTCTTTAGGTTTGTGTGAGATTTTAGTCCCTTTCAAACTTCAATGTGAATGTTAGATCTGAAGCTTAGCTGTTGTCTGCTGGCAAGCACTTAAAAAGTGAATTTAACTGGAGGCCTCAAGGTGTCTCACGGTTCTGGACAAAGTGTCTACACGGCCATCTGTCTGTCCCCTGGAGAGACTGAGTGACTGATCAGAGTGACATTAAAGCGGTAGAAAAAGGAGTATACAAACCCTCTAATAGACATCAGCTGACATGCAAGAAAAATAAGACCAGCAAGGAAGTGTTTACTGACTATGTTGGATCAAATGCTGAGAGATAGCTGGTGGCGCATCATCAGAATCACTGGCAGGACAGATTTCACTGAATAAATCCAACAGTCAGAACTGAAGTTTTAAAGGCCACATGTGGTGAAGCAGAAGACGAGGCTTTTTCTAGGCATGTTTGTCAAAGTGTTCTTCCACAATGCAATACGATGCAGTTTGATGAGAAGACGACATAGATGTGCAGCATCTATGATGTTTTGTCGTGTAGTTGTTTTTATTGTACACTGAGCTGCACTTAACAGTCTGAATGATGCAAGCAGCTTCTCTCCTTCGATCTCCATCTGAAGAGAAGGAGCATGTGGGTGAGTTCAGCCCTTCCTGATTAATTAATGGGATGAAAATTTGTATGTAGAGAAAGCTGCTGTCTAAGAGTATGAGGGCGTTTTTATTAGGGATGCAAGATACATTGTCATAAACATTGGTATCAGTCCATGATGTCGTTTTTGGTGTAGCATTATGGTATCAGAAACTATGCAGAATCTGGTAACTTTATTTTAATTTATTTTCTCTCCTCTTTTATTCATGTAATTACTTCATCATATTCCTGTAGATCTCATTTTTACCAAGCTGACAAGCTGAACTAAAAAAAAAAAATTGCTTTCCTTTGAAGGCCAGCTATTACCCTTCATTGTGTGTTACTGTGCTGCTGATGAGCCATTTATCTTTGAAGTTTTCAGAGAGAAAGTGGAGATAATGTGTAAAAAAAAAAAAAAAAATCTAAACACGACACATTTTCCTCTGTAGCTGATGCTTGTTGCACTTTTTTGGCCTCTGGCGAAAGGGCAGATTTATGTGTGCAGCATGGCAGTGCAGCCGCAGCGCCATGAATCACCTACGGCATCAATCTTGTGACCATACTCTTGCCCTCTGTCACCTCTAGGGTTCAAAGGTTGTCTGTTAAGCTTCTTTCTCGTCTGAACTCAAACTGTGTGTTCCAGTGTTGTTTTTGAACAACTCTGTCACAATGCTGGGTGTGTATTTAACACTAGAACGTCCTCACACTTTGTTACATTACAACTAGAAATCTTGATGTGTTTTTTGGGAATTCATTGTGAAAGTCCATGAACTACTTTTTAATTAACCATCTGGAAATATAAAGGGCATAGCACAACTCTACACCTGCCGAAATATGACAACCTAATCTAACAGAGGAGGCTAAGGTATCCATGGTAACTCATGTGGGACAATATGTTGACATGATAACTTTAAGTTGTGCGCTCCACATGTTTGGCGTTTATGAAAGAGTGCATAAAGAAAGACACTGGTACATGAATGCCAAAAAAATGAAGAACAAGATTTTCTAATCATGTGAGATCCAATAGGAGCTTTTTATCTTACATGCAAAGAGTAAACAAAATATTTTCTAACACTGCGCTTTACTCTGAACATACCATGTATAATGTGAAATATGTTGGTGGCGGGATGTAGATGCTCTTCATCTGCAGGGATAGGGAACCTGATCAGTTAAATAGAAGATGGATGGACATAAGTTGTAGGTTGAACTTTGCAGTGCTGTTGTTTCATTGTGACTCTGAAATGCTTAGTTGTGTTTTAAGAGGAGCAGTTTAGATTTTTGTGGTGTTGGTTTCCTTTCAAAGCAAGTAATCAGTGAGGCTTTATGACTTGATAACTGACAGCACAGAAACATACTTTTTTTTTTCTGGAGTCAATGTTAATGTTTTAAAATTCAGTCATGTGATTTCTTCCTCATAATCCCATCCTGCCCTCTGTATTTAACCTGCTCACCCCTGGAGCCCTTTCTCTCTCACCTGCTGTTGCTAATCTGCCTGTCAGAAAGCCACTTTTGTGCTTGACTCATGACCAGGGGTGGCTTTGGATCTTGTTTGCTGCCTTGGTGTCTGACAGCCGAGTTGTGATCTGCTGCCCACAGCGAGTCCATTAGCAAACTTGTTCCACAACGCTTTTTAAAAAAAATTTATTTTCCTATTTTCTGCTGATTGTTTGCTGCCCTTCTCTTCTTCTACTTCTTCTCCTCTTTCCCTCTCCCGGCACTATCCCTGAGGTATGGCAGGGGGGAATCGAAAGACTTGAAGTAAGAAAAAAAAGATACAGCAAGAGAGAGATGAGATATTCTACAGGGGATTGTGGGAACCTACTGATAAAGGCTTGCATCTTAATCCATCCTAAGGCCTGTCTTACGGTGTACTGTGAGCTTTTATGTGATCATTAGGACTGTGTGCTCGTATGCACGTCCACGCATGCGCTTCAGGCACATGAGTGTGTGTGTGACTTTACGTATTTGATATGTTAATGTTGTCTTTTTGTGCATTCACTGATGCAGCAGCTCAGTCCGTTTGAATCTCTTATTTCAAGGCTCCTTAAGATCCTCAGATATCTCCTGCAGAAACATGACACACCTGTTCACTCTTGCAGCACACCTCCACACTCTGAGTGCATAATGGCTTGTTTGAAAGCTAATATGTGTATTAAAAGCACTAATTAATATGCCATAATTCTCCCTCTAATTTAGCACACAAGGTAGGGATTTCTCCCCCTCCCCACCCGCACACCCTCACTCTCTGAGGTTATGCCTTTGGCTCCCTCGTTCCTCCTTGAGCTTTAGTGGAATTTGGCTGATGCGCGCTCCAGGGAGGAGAGGAGGGAGGCGCTCATCTTGTTTCAGTGCTTTATGAGGCGGACGTGTATGTCTGTAATTGCGGTTATGGGTGATTAAACTCTCGATGCCCCTCAGGATCCCCAGCCAGCTATCAGTCAGCGTCAGGCCGTGTCGCGCGGTGCACAGACTGCTTCACTGGAGTGTGTGTCAGGATGGCGCTCGGTGCCAGGCGGCGATGTATTCCAGACTGTTGATACAACCTCTACGTTTAGAATCGGAGGGAAATTGTGAATTTGGATTTGATTCTGGGGTTTACGTCAATTGCATTAAAAATTGTTTATTGTTTCCATTTTTATTCCACATACTTGCAGGTGGAAAGAATGAGTCAGAGTATGCCTTGTCTAATAATATATGGTGCGTGTCTTTGGACCATGAGTACTTTTAATAAAAAAAAAGACAAAGGCAGTACACAATAAAGTTGAACAGTAACACCATAAATTGGACAGTCAAGCTAAATACAGAAACACAAGTTAATGACACTAAAAGCTGAATGCGTCCCTCCAGGATGGAGATGGAGTGGAACACAGAAACACGAAGCTAGGTGTACTTTCTATGGGAAAGGAAATACCAAAATCAATAGCACCAGTTTTTCCTTCAGTAACTCCACCCAGGAAGTAGCTGAGCTAGGAGTGACTTCCAGGAAGAGTGTCCAGGAAAGAGACTCGTCTAAGGTCAAAACACTGAGTCAGGGACACTTTTGTTGGGGAAAAAATAGAGTAACATTTTTTTTCTATGTTTTCAAATTGGAGTAATAGCTTGATTTATTGACATTTGATACATTGCATAAGAGCTTTAATGAGTTGATAAATCCTGCAGATGAATTTATGATTACTTTAGCATTTTAAACATGTCAAAGTAGAATTCTTGGACTGAGATGTAGCAGCATTTTGACGTTTCCCAATACCTATGTCCTCAAATATAATGTTTACTTTCTTTGATGAAAAGTTCATTTTCAGGTTTTGTTGTTAGAAACCAAAATGTCTTACATCTGTGACTGAAACCCAAGATTTTAAGATGACTGTGATCACTGTTTCAGTGCAGTCTACTTAACACACTTCCATGATTAAAACACATGAGTGCCCAGAGGCAGTATACACCAAACTCTGACCTCCATGGGTGGAGAACCCTCTTATGTCAGAACATTTTAGTTTGCATATGTAAGGCAAACTAAAACTAAAAAAGGTACGTATACGAGGGTAACACCCTGGCTGCACAGCTCAAACTCAGCAGACAACAATATTGCACCCTTGAGTAAAATACATGATTACTTTTTGCAAAATAACTAGGATTTATTGCAGATTTTTATTTTTGAGAACTCTGCTCAGTTTGTCAGTTGAAAACTGAATTCAGTATATATTAGGGAAGCACATTTTTGCACTCATTTGAGCATGATTGTTTTCTCTGAGTTGATTGAAATGGAGAACTTTCATTGAAATTGGCTTTTTTTATGCTTATTCCTATTGCAAAAATATACATCTGTTTTTGTCCGTTTCAAAAATGCATGCTTTTAAGCACCAGCTTAACCAGTTGGTGTAATTGGTGAGTTAATTATGCCTGAATGTGTGGGATCACTGTGTGTTTATGGAAGATCTATGGTTTATCCTTGGGGCAACAAATGACCGCTGGAGTCTTGTCCTGTTCTCACACACCCAGTGGCAAAGGGAGGCCTGCTCTCAGCAGCCGCCCTGAGGAAAACCAGGCTTCTGAGCTCTACCTATCATTTGGATGAAGGTCCAGGAAAAACACTTGAGCATGTGTGTGGTAAAAAGGAGTTGAGCTTGTGTGTAAGAGTTATCCATTAGTGACCTCCTTCCATTAATTTGCTGACTTGGCAGAGTTCCTCTCTTGAATTTGGATGTTTTCTCTTCTCCGCCACCCCTTCTGGTTACAGTATTCAAGGAGGCAGCTTGGGAAAAAAAAGAAGAAAAAAAAAAGAAGTAAATTCCACACCCTCCTCACCCACGAGAAACTCTGTTAGTCATGGTAGAGGGATCCTGAAGGGGAGGACGCCGGGTCATGGGGGCAGGAAATACAACTTTTGTCAAGCAAAGAAGAGACAGAAGAGTCAAGAAAAACAAGGAAGGGATTAGAAGTGAAAAGGAGATTAAAGTGAAGAACAACTCCTGTTTCTCCATATCTGTTAAGTCTTTTCTAGACTTGACTGAGACAGATTGCCCAGGTCATCTCAGGCCGACCCCGGTGTGTAGAGGGCTTAGTTGGAAGCCGGGGGTTGATTAATGGATGATCATCCATGTTGACTTCCATCAGCATGATTGTTTCCTGTCACACTGCAAAGGTTCTTTAAAAGCTAATACTATTATGTTCTATGGTCTCTGTGATATTCTGGTGTTAACGTCACGTTCTGGGTTTGCTAAGGCTGCAACATGTTGTGCTTATTATGTTTTTAGATGCTGTGTCATTGTCAGATGTGGTAAATACAAAATATCCACATTTTAGGCTAGTTAACTGCAGCTCGTGTTTCAACAACTGGACATACAGATGCTCTTTTTCAAGCATTTTAGTGTACTTTCTCTTTATAGCTTTGCAAAGACAAAAAAAAATCCCCCTTGACTTAGTGGAAAATCCCGAGCTGAAGTTCCTATTTGAAAGTCTTGCTGGACAGCATGTGTTTTTTGGAGAGCTGCCAGTGAAAATGCAAGAGAGGGGAAGTCAGCAGACTGGCTGTCTTCTGTTCACTGTTGGTCAGATTGACTCTGTCAGGCCAGGGCTTTGAGGCCTGGGTTCCAGGTGGTCTGTTCTCCGCAGTGTCCCTCCCCCATAGACTCACTCTCCCTTCCTTTCACCCCGGCCCACAAACACGCCTGGCATCGGCGGCTTCCTCCTCAGAGCGGTGGTGTCTGCCCTCCGCCAATTGCAAAGCCCCACAGCTATGGTCACATCGGTGTGAGCCAATGAACAACACCTGCTTCTTCTGCAGAGGGGGCCGTCAATGCCAATCATGACCACAACTTTATTTGAGCTCTGTCTTGCAGCCAAGCCCAACACATACGTGTGTCCATCCAAGACCAGCAAGATGTACAAGCTAAAGAAATATGTATTTCCATGCCAGCGAGAAAAAGAAAATGGTTCCAAAATATAACTTTCCCAGCACAGATGTCTCTACAAATGCGTCTTACAGCATTGCATCACTGGAAAAAACACTTTCTGCAGCAATGCACCCTTTGATAGTACTGAGAGATCATTGTTCACTTCTAAGACTGTGGAAAAATAAGAAACTTTTCTGCCTTTCAATACTTTAAAACCATTCCACGTGACCGTATAAACAACAAATAATGATGGATATTATTTGTGTTGACCGGATTTTTCCTGGGAAAATGTTTCTCGTTTTAGTTTTTTAACTGAAATAAAAGTTTAGCAAACCTGAAATCATTTCTAACTGTCAAGAACCTGCGGAGAGTTTGTAGAATATCAAATTCTGCCATGTCTTGAAATGTGTGCATCACTTGTCATTAACTTCTTCTGAATAACTCGTGCATATTGGGATCGAGAGAGCGAGTACAGGACATGTTATTTTGCTATTTATACACAATATACCATCTGGAAAATACATTTTAAATCAGAAAATTATTCACTTGTTTAATTTGAAAGTAGGTCTTGCATCAGTTCCACATCAGTTTCAAGCTTCCAGCATTTAGAGGGGAGTGTAACATTTTGTTTGAAAGCATATTTTCTTTCTTTTTTTTTTTTTCCAGCCAGAGTTTGACAAATATGTTTTTAAACTTTTGTTTTATGTTGTGAATCAAGCTATGGGGAACTTTAAAATAACCAACTGTGATTGAAAGTATGAGATGTTGTAACAATCATACTAAACTTGCATGTCTTGGGCATTCTGGGTCTGATGTCAACGTCCTTAAAGGTTTATTTACACTTGCGTGCTCCAGAAAAACAAACGCTTAAGAACAGTCTCTATTTCACCCCAAGGATCTGCCTCAAACTCCCGAAAAACAAAATTTTGGGGTTCTTGTAAAGTATCGGGAGGATACAAAAGAGCAGAGTATCAGTCAGTGGTTCTGTTTAACAGGGACGGATCCTGCTCCCTCAGTGTTTTCTGTTGTATGTGCTGTCAGCCACATTTACCAAAGCGAAGCAACGGGTCTTCATAATTAAAGAGAACACAGAGCTGTGTGAAAAACACAAACAGAGTAAGAAGGAGCGCGCGGAGGGAGGCTGCGAGGCTTCGGAACCCGCAGGTATCGGTGGAGTGGAGGGAGAGAGCTGGCAGCGCTCACGCCAGCGTGTCTTCCTCCAACATGAAAGACTCGCTGCACCCGAACTGGGATTATCCTCCACCTCTGGGGAGTCCCTTCGATGAACAGGGAAGGCAAGGGGAAAGATGTGGAAAGAAATTGAAGGAAACAGGAGCGGAAGAGAGGAAGAGTGAGGGAAAATTAAATGTGAGAGCACGAGTGCCAGGGAGAGATGAATACGAATAAATCTGCGGGCTCTTTTCCACATTAATGCCAGCTCCACTTAAGGTACCACTGATCCAAACAATGCCTCAGTTAACCACCTTTGTGCTTTCTTTTCTCTCTCCAGCCCACTAAAGAGTGTACCCTGCTAGCATTGCAGCAGTTTGGTCTACTGTAAATACACCCTGAAAATCATATGACATTTTAAATCACTTCCCTCAGAAAATACACAAGAAGATTAAAAAGATATGTCTACAAAAAGTCCCTTGCTAAAGATGGTGGCATAGCACAGCTAAAGACAGCACTGAATTTATCAAGATTGTATTTGATGCAACAACTCTGAGTTGTACAAAGCTATGAACTGAAAACAAAATTGTGTTTTTTAATTTGTTTTCCCACATGGATATCTGAAAAGGTTTGTGTGTGTAAGTCTGGAGGAGCTGCAGAGATCCAGGTGGAGGAATCTGATGAGACATCTAGTGGTCATCCAGTCTACTTGACTAACTACAATGCATCTGACATTTTTCAGATTTTTATTTGTAATTTGAAAACACTAGCTTATGTTTGTCTCTTAATTCTAAACTATGTGGAAATAGAACAAAGTTTTTGATTGTGATTTTTTTTTTATGTTAAAAAAGAGATAAATGTGCAAAATGCATGCTGAGTCGACGACCTGACGGGAAGGATGGAGGCGTGGGAGCTCTAAGTTCTGGCCTCGTCAGTCAGATCAACTATATTTTCCTGATTTTTGTTTACTTATCTTGGATTCGGCATGCCTCCGATCCTCCGCCTCTCCCTGGGAGGATTTCTTTTTTATTATTGTTACAAGTCGGCGCACTGATCCAAAATACACTCCACCAGTGACAACCACACTCATGCGTACACACACTCCGTGGGATGTCTAAGCCCCCTGCTCTTATGGAGGCGCGTGCATTTCCACCCGGCTTCTGCAGGCCTCTTCCTGCGGCACGTACGCACATACTTTCCCATTCCCGTCTCATCCCTTTCCCAAAACCCCCCAGGATCTCCAGCTTTCTCCTCCCCATTCTGCTCTTGTTTCCTCCATTCCTCATTTTTTGTGCCATCTAGGAACCTCTCCGTCTTTCCTTTAGTGTGCCCGTCCATTGATCAATCTGTGTTTATCCTCCCCTTTGCCTTTATCTCAGGGCTGTTCACCGTTGGGAAGACAAGAGGGGGTGTTTTGTTGAAAGTTCTGAGATAACAGCCGGGTCCTTCTGGCCACCAACTCACAGTTTATCACTGAAAATTAATGGTAAAAAAAAAAAAAAGGAAGAAGAAAGGTTATATGTTCAAACCTTTTAAGATGAAAGGTTTTGATGATCCTTCAAAAGTTAAATGTGATCCATGCAGCTCTTTTTGTCTCAACTCACAGAAACTAATATGGATGCCATGTTCTAAATCAAATGAAAATCTGGGAAAGTTTGTACTAGACAGCAATGACTATCTAAATATACAGTATGTTCTTCTCACTGTGTTCCTGGATTTCAGTGGAAGAGGCCCAACATTCGCTTTGTGCTCATTCCAAACGTTTCACACATTCAGATCTACTTCATTTATCAAAAACATTTCATCCAACAATCATAAGCTCAGTATATTTTAAAGGATTTTTTTTTAATTGAAGGTATTGATGATACATAATAAAAACAGTGTATAAAGATTAAAAATGCAAGTGGGGTTGCATATAAAATCCAGTGTGCAGTAAAAACATAAATATTTGATGGGTTGCACTGAAAAGGATCTGATTTTGGATATATGTTAGAGGTGTGATTAAATAAAATGTGTTTCTGAACACTGAGATCACGATCTAAAGTCGCTGGTTTACGCTTTATGCATTCTCAAAACGTCCAACTCTGGATTAAAAGAAAGAAACGCGGGACGTTTCGGAAGAGCAGACCACAATACGCCGTGTTTATCATTCAAATTTAGGAATTTCCTGAACAATTAAATTTCCAATCAGATTATTTGCAAGGTGAACATTTAATCATATCAGAGGATGCGTGTGTTAAAAACATTGAATGGTATAGATTTGATTTTTTTTTTTTTTTTTTTTTTTTTTAAGTTATCTTCATTTTGTGGTTAGTTCTAATATCAGAATCCTAAGCTGTGGTATTTTGAGATTTTAAGACTTTATGACCTTAGATATTGTAATGTTTTTCACCTTGTGTACAAACAAAAGTGGCCAAATAACCACAGTCTCTTAACTGTGGGTTAAGTGGTAGATTCATCATTGTGCTGTTACCAGAGGGCAGCAATGATTTAGTTTCCATTTCAATAATTGACATAGTTAATCCTAACTCTGAAAACACATAGTCACATGTTTCTGTAATAATATTTCTCCTTCACAAAGTTGTTTTTTGCAAATTAATTTAATGTGTGCTTAAAACAGGGAGTGCATCCCCGTCACCTACTGAAATATTATTCTGGCAAACTTAAACTATCTGGCAGCATTAGAGTGTGAAAGTAATCCAAAGTAGAAATGAGATTGCTTCTCGCTCTTGCTGAAAGGACTCAAGGTTGTGTTTTTCGCTCGTGTTATTATCTCTTTATGTTTAGGCTAGGCCGTGTGCTTTCAAGTGTGTTTTGGCAATGAACACAGGAGATAAGGGCCTGTGTTGTGATTTCCGTCTCTGAGCTCAAGCAAATTGGAAGCTTGATGAAGTAGCAGCTCTTCTTTGCAGCCTTGCAGTTCTAGTTCCAATATATATATATATATATGCACTTGGTTTTCATTGTTTTTATTTTAAGACTGTTTACAAATCGGACATGACGTTGGGATCCTCTGCTGCCCTTTTAGCTGTCAAAAAAAACCACAGACATTGTTGGATCCCTGCAGCTGAGATGTGGTATCAGACACGAAGATGCAAGAATGAGTTCCTTTAAGATTGAAAGGGGGGGATCTCCATCGATTGCATTTGTTTAGCTGTTACATTCCTGAATGAATTGAATTATGAAGATCTGGGGAATTTGGAACCATTCTTGTAAATGTTGATGCTGACAGAGGCCAGCCTCAACCTGTAGATGCAGAAAGGCATCGTAGGAGCTCTATTTCCCAGGATGCATCAACGCAACCACAATTGCCATCGTCAGATCCTTTGATCCCATTTCCACGTCTCATATCCCCTGCTTCTGACTGATCAGTTTCAGAACAAAATGTTCACTTGCTCCCTGATCTGTGCTGCCTTCTCACAGGTTTTTTTAGAAAAAGAATTGCGACATAATCTTCTTGTGCTGACAGCTGCTCCATGGGTTGGACTGGTAATTATGGCTTCGCGCCACCTCTTTGATCACATTGCATTGTGCGTTACTGCACAGGACAATAGCTGCTGACCAAAGCACAGCTAGTGTAATAATTTGACCATGTTGGCTGTCTTTCATCCATATCCTGTATTTTCCTCTCTTTTCGCACGTTGGTTTCTTGGCTATTTTAGATTCGTCACATGACATACCATCTCACTTTCTAGCATGAAAAAGTTGCATGTTTTCTGTGCTAATAAACCAGTTTATTGTCACTGATGTGCTTTGAAGAGAACATGACGCATCGCTAATGCTATTTAAGGTGAGGCTTGATGGATAAGTTTAAGCTTTATCCATAAATACATTATTTTAGTATACAAGACGGTGATTGTAAAGTGCTACAAAAAAAATGCATTGAATTTTCCTCGGAAACTGAAGCTCAGAGCTGGAGATTATGGGGATGTCTGTTCTTTGGAAGGAATATTTTTAAAAGTGCTTCACTTGAATTACGTTTTTCACAATGAGATACCTCGGATATACACAGAATAACCTTATAACCCTTTCCAGATTAATGGTTTCAGCAGGTGTCGCTTCGCCTGGGTTTCTGTTGGTGTCTCGCCATCCTGGCATTGTTTCTGCACACCTGTATCCTCCAGACCAACAAACTGCCTCAACACTTTCTTCTAAAGACACTTTTGATTACATTTCATACTGAAACTTGCTGCTTTTGCTCTTAAATCTTATGAGAAGCAACAGATATGTACTTTAGTTTTACACTGACTGTGTATTTCAGGCCAAGTTATGGGAGGAACCTGATGAGTCAAGATGTAACCCCTAATATGTTTCATTTTTGAAGGAAATTACAAAAGAAAATTCAAACATAGCTCGACTATGTGCATAAATGATCATACTCGTAATGTTTGTCTTTCTGGCAAAGCAAAATTTGCTCAGCCAGATCGTTTGTTGCTTTATCCGTAATCCGGTGCAGACTGAGACTCAGAGCACCAGGGAGAGTTTGTGTATCACCTCTGAGCTAAAGAGAACAATTAGGCCATATCAACAGATCAGAGTGTTGGCAGCCGAGTTCACAGTTCGCAATAGTGCCAGTAATCTTTGGCTTAGCTGGCGCCGCGCCACGGCGAGCCGTGGCTCCATGGCCTGTTCAGACACTTAAGAGTCACGGAGGGCACAGGCATGGCTCAGGGGCTGGCGCTTTCATCCGCCTGCAAGCAGGGAAAAGAAACGGAGAGAGAGAGAGGGAGAGAGAGAGAAGGGGAAGCCCACAAGAGACAGAAAAATGTAAAAGAAAAAGCAGTGGGAGGGAAAGAATTAAGTCTTTAATGAGGGCAGTTGTTTCAGCAGGCAAAAAGAATCGGGTTATATCAACACAGTGTATCAAATGATGGCTGTTAGTGGCCCACCTACTGTGAAATGATGGGTGGCCTGTTTGGGTTCTTTTCCATCTTTTATCCAACATTAAGGCTTTTGCATGTGTTTGCTCACACATTCTTGCTATTAGTCTACAAGTTGGTTCACGGTGGCAGCAGATAGGGGTGGCGACAGATACCCTGAAGGGGCTTTGCTGCTTTTGATTAGAGCTGTCAGGAAGATATGCCTGATCAAATCTCATCATGGGAAGAATTACAGTAACGCCTACAACCTTCATCTCCACCTGGCTTTGTGCACTTTTTATAATCCTCTCTGACTGTAATGAGGATTTGATGTAAATAGGAAGACTTGTACTTGAAGGCTGTTTGTCTTTATTTTATGGAGTGTTAAAGCAGAGACAACAACATAAGGCCTTGTTTCTACCAAGACTTACATGTGAATTCTTTTAAACGTCATTATTATCTCCTTTTCCCGCCAAGGTTCCTTTATGCATCGACTAGCATTACAATTTCTCTCCATCGGTTCAGGTTTTACATGATCTGTATCGTCTTTTATGTTCATTTAGAAATGAAATGTTGACAAAAAAGCAGGATGTGTGGTGAAAAGGAAGTACGATTTGTATCAAACTCTTTCACATTGCCATTTACTTGTGTAAACAGGAAGTAAAACTGTCATTATTTATTGATAATCTTTTTTTTTTTCACTCACCAAACAAATTTCTGCCAAAAGGCTTGGAAATGTTTTTATTGACATTATTTGAATTGCATTAATGTGTTTTACCTTCAAGGAGCCTTTTGTAAATGGTTAAAATTTTACATTTGAAAAAAAATAACTCAAATTAATGATTATTGATCAATCTAAATAAAAAAATAAAACGTCACTGCTCAACATATCTGCAAATGCTTTTTCTACCTACCAGTTAATTACATCATTTGAGAAAAACTCAAATATTTCCATTTACAGATGCAGTAATCAGATCATTTCTAATTCAGTAAAGTTTCCCTTAATTACTGCAACATCTAAGTTTAAAAAAAAATTAATAGAAAAATAGATGTTTTCTTTTCTAACCTTGCACCTTGTTGGCATATACAATAACACTATTCACGGGATCTAGCAGAGTTCAGCTTCAATAGGTCAGGCCTGTTTTGGCAGCAAAAAGGGCCAACACACTGGTAGGCAGGTGTTTTAAAATGGTGGGCCTGATTCGTTTGTGAAGCGATTGCACAATCGTTGAAATGAGACATTCACCCTGTTTTTAACACACTTCCACCTCATGAATACGCCCCACGTCACCTGTTGCCTTTCATTCGCCTTTTTCCCGTCATTACTCCCTCCACACTCCCACTGTCCACAGAGTAAACACTTCAGACTCCGATATTTACGCTCTCTATCTCCACTGAAAGGACCAGATTAGTCTGTTTATGCTGCGCAAAACAGTAGACGGACGGTTACCAGTAATGAGCACACATGGATATGCACACACAACATGTTGACTCTGCACATAGTTGGATGCTGACGGCGGCAAGGTGATGAATATTGGGCTAATTTTTTAAGCAAGCACCAACCGAGCGGGTAGATTGAAATATCAGCCTGTTGTCGTCATGGTGATACAGACGTCAGAAGTAAAAACTCTGGAAAATAAATCTGTTACACAGACTATTGTGTTATTTTGAGCGTTTTTTTTTTTTTTTTTTTTTATGCAACGTACTGAATCTCTTGGGTTTTTTAGCCGCGTCTTTCCCCCCCTTCCTCCTCCCTTCTTCTCTCTTCTTCCTCTGAACACATCCGGAGAAATGCTAATGACTAACGTTTCATCCTGGCTGTGCTGTGCTGTGCTGCGCTGTGCTGCGTTGTTCTGCTCTGCAAGCTTCTGAAAGTGACTCACCTGCCTCGCCTAAAATGTCCCTGTGAATATTAACAGTAATAGAAACAAAGATTGCGGTTTTCATCAGGTTTTCTTCCTGTTGGAGCTGAAGTTTTGCTGTTACAGTACCGTATGGATGCACAGCAAACTCGGTGCATAAAATGTTCTTTTGGCTGATGTCTCACTTTTTGTGCTGTGAAACCCCCTCTGCATGGAGGTATAGAAAACAAATTGTCTGCATGAGGACCTTCATATAGCCCATCTGGATGTTTTTATGCATGTGTGTCGGTTTGGTGAAAATCCCAGAGTCTCAGAGGAATGTGATGATTGGACAGGGGGGTATTAACCTAAATCTGCATGCATCAGGCTCAATCACACAAAATGCAAAGCATTATGATCGCTGCCTATAGAGGGTCAATTCCACTGATCAAGATTAAAGCGCCTCAGTTTCAGAATGGCAGCTGGACGCAAAGTGTGTGATTTGCAGGGATTTGCACGCTTTCTCCCTTTGTCTTCTTTTTTCTGTCTTTTTGCTGCGTCCCACATATGCTCCACCTAGTCGCTGCTGTTCCACAAGTAGTTGGATAACAGAGGAAGAGAAGTTGGCCTTCAAGCAAGAAACAATTGTATCTGCTCAAGGTTATAAATGTTCTTTTTTTTTTTATTAAGAAAAGAAACTCAGAGTCACCAGAAGCAAAGTGAAGATTTAGCTGTTATGAGCTACATTTGTCATTTCCAAAAGCAGGATAAAGATACGCACTCTTTTTTTCTGCTGCTTTTAGAGTAGATCAAACTTTCATATGAAGGTTTTTGCATCCTTTCTTTTCATAATGCTGACGGCAAAGACAACTCCAGCTTATGGGCTCAATAAAAAATTCAGCCTTGATTCTTCAGAGTTCTGCAGAATCTGTGTCTTTTATTGTGAAGTTATCTATTTTCTTTTTCTAGTGCTGATGAGGTCAACTGAGCAAATATTTCTAACCTAATTACTTATCTTTATTACAGGACTTTGCAAATGTTTCAGTATTTAAGGTTTTTTTATGTATTTCATTGGGATTTTGAGAAATAGACCAACAAAAGGTAGTACCTAACCTCTAACTGAAAGGATGTTTTAATTTTTTTTTTGTTTATTTGCAAATACAAATCTTAAAAGTGTGATCTGAATAGAGGTGCAAGTCTTTTCGGATCTATCACTGCAATACACCGACAGACTGCAGCTGTTACACATTTTTCTTTGCATATTTCAAGCAGAATTATCATTTGAAGTCTTGCAACAGTTTTGTCTTATCTCTTTAGAGAACCTTGTTCCACATGTTTGTTGTTTAGCCATAATGGCTTGTGCCAACATTTACATGAGATTTTTTCTTACTTTTTTTTGTCATGGCCAATAATAATTGTTCCTGTGGAATGTAGCTCCAAATCCTGGACTGATATTGTTTTTCCTGACTCTCTGCAGATAAGGAAAATTGTAGATATTAGCTTCTGTGATAGCAGTGAAATAGTTTCCACTTTGTGTATTTATGCATATTAAGGCACAGTTGGTGTTTGAACAATTAAAATACCCAGTTGTAAGCCTTTTTTCAATGGTGGGTTTTAGCTGTTCACAGCTAACCACCACAACTATTGTAGGTCAAATATGTAGCACACATGTGGCCACAAAGACGAGTTTGCAAAGCACATGCAGCGTGCATTTTCCAACAAAAATAGAATTGCAACATCCACCACCGACATATCAAAGCTATGGGCTATGTTTAGACAAGCGAAGCTCAAAATATTTCTAGAAAGGAGAATTTATGCTAGACTCGTGTCCTGCAGCCATTCTTGGGTTTCTACAGTAAAACTCGTGCCGTGTCATGACAATCCCTTCCGTTTCATTCCACACAAACCTGAAGTGCTTTGTGCAAGTGTCATTTTTCTGGAAAGCTGTCATCAATCTCTATCACATCAGTTTCACTCCAGCCGAAGAATGTAAACAAGTTGTTTCCAGCGTAGGAAGAAATGCCACGCGATTCTGTTTGTGCGTGGAACGCTTTCTCTATTTCATCTCACTAACTGCTCTCATCTGCATCATCCATTTATAACATTCTAAACACATAAGCCTGCGAGAGCCAGCGCTTGAACTGGCAGTTTCCCTCCATGGAATCACATCCAAAAAACAGAACAAAGGAGGAAGGGAACTATTGTTTAGAAACGGGAGATGCTTGAATGGAGAGGAGAGCCGATAAGTAGGGGAGCTCTCGTCTCTGCCTGCCAGGAAGATTGGGCCCTAATTTGCTTATTTGTTGCTGTCACTTTTGCTTTAATGTGCCAAGCAATTTGGAGCAATTGACAGGCAGCAGCTGGAGGCGACAAGGACTTTTTCTGCGCGTATTTAACCCTGAATCAGCTTTTTTTATCTGACACTTGTAGGACTTGGGCAGACGTCGCTCATATTTATAGATGCTTTTGCAGCAGTCTTATCTGCCCTGCCTATGTTCAGTAATTTGTTTAAGCTTTTATCTAATCTTTGAAAGTTTATTTTATGCTGCTTGCGAAATGAAGCAAATTGATCCGAGAAATGTTGAGTTCTCGAGACTGTTGTAAGATCTGCGAGATGTGATAAAGACGCAGGAACGAACAATTTGCCAGTCCTGCAACGCTCTGCTCCTCGCTGAATTCTTCACTTCTTTACTTCCCTTGTGTATTTGGTTATCTTATACATGCTGTTCTAGTTTCATTTCTTTTCAGCCTTTCTTTTGCTCAATGTCATGTACTTCAAGGTCTTTTTTCTATATTGAAAATTCCTTAAAATATTTGCCAGGCTGTGCCAGTGCAGTACAATCCATCCATTCACTTATTTGTTCATTTTGTAAATTTTTGCGCCATTATTCCAGCCATTTCATTTTGGTTCTATATTTAAAACCTTTCCTTTGAACCCTGAATCAGCTTCTTTTTTTTTGCCATTAATCCAGAATAAACTTTGTATTTATTCTAAAAATATCCAGACGACTCTGGTTGTTTCATTCAGAAAAAAAAGAGGAATCTGGAGATGAGAAAAAATGAGTAGTTTTCCAAGGATTAAGACAGAGTCCTTTATATCCAGCTGTAATCCGACATCGTTTACCCATCTCTAACAAGACAAAAGCACACACACGCACACACAAGAGCATGCAAGCATAATTTGCTTTGAGAAAGCTTTCTGAACTGGGAGGTTTTACCAAACTAGATAATCCACACCAAACTGTATGATATTGAGACATAATGTCACCCAGAAAAGTTCCTTAATCAATGAAATAAACAGAAAAGAAAAGCATAAAGGATGAATGGAAGAGAAAGAGACATAAGCAGCCGGCTTTACCTCCGAGCTCGTCTCTGTCATCCCCCTTCAGGTGGAGCCTTGCTGTCAGTTAAGCCCTCCCACTCCCCAGCTCATCACACACACACACACACGCACACGCACGCTCACACACACGATCTCCTGCTGAGCCATACAATGGTGGATTGGCAACCCTAATACCACAGCTCACTTTATCTGCCTGAATTAAAACCCAATTGGAGGAACAGCTGTGGAAATTCCTGGTTCAGAAAGAGACTTATTTTAAATTTATTTATTTATTTAATGTTTTTTCAGGAATTATGTGGGCAGGCACATTCTAGAAACAGTAGAAAAAGTAATCAGATAGATAGAAGTCCATGATGGATCAGTCTGGAGATTACAGACTGAACTAATTTGTGAATGTGCAGAGCAGTTGTCAGGCTTTAGGCATGTTTTTTTTTTTTCTTCCACTTATTGTGATTGTGTCCATGTATTCGTACGACACATGAATCAGGCAATAGACGTTTTTTTTACTTTTGTTTTGTTGAGAGAAGCTGGAGAAGCCACTAAATTATTACACATGTGAGTATGATAGAAATGCTACCCATATGTTTATGACACAGATGCAACAGCTGCATGCTTTCTTGGCCAGTTATATTCAATGGTCATTATAAATCTTCTACTACCAGTTTTAGATTACTCAGATTTTTCTCGTGAGTAGCTGTTTCCTGTCTTTCCACATCTGCCTGCATATTGAAAAAGGATGTTAACGTATTTCTGAACATGAGGAATCGTTGAAACCTTGTGTCCTGCAACAACTTTGAAGCACACGGGTCACTTTTCCTGTGCTTTTGTCCTGAACACGGCTTTAGTATTGCACCAAGGGTGTGGAAGTCACAGTGTTCTGCTGCATCTGGATGGGGAATATCACTTTTTGGTTAATATGCAAGATTTTACTGACCATTTGAAAAAGAAATTGTTCTCCATTACAAACTCAAAGTGACCAGATGATTGCGAATCAAATTAAACAGAAAATAGGCCATGCTATCAGTTTCACTTTCGGTTTAAGTCTTCTACAAGGTGAGTTTAACCTCATCAGCGCAAACAAAATAATACAGCAGGAGATAAAGCATTGTTATTTTTGGATCATTTAGGGATTAAATGGTGTATGCTAGTGTCAAATGCATATCAAAAGGCTTATGTGTAATAATATAAGAATTAACAGTGGTGTCATTTCAAATTTGTTTCTTTTTTATCATCTCACTCACTGGATGTCTCAAATAAAATTTAATTGTTGATGTTATTACACCTCAAAATTTAAACAAAACATCAATAAATATTTATTTTTCTGCAAGATTAACATTACCAGTAAATTGCTTTAAGAAAGTTTATGGAGAATGGGAGGAAAGATCGTAGTTCGGGAAACTGCAGCACCGAAAGAGGCAAAAGAGAAAAACGTCTCTATCAACGTGTATTCAAACCCTGTTCCAAAACTCTCATTATCAATGTGTCTTTGCTCATGTTTCTGTCTGTCTTAGATCTCTGTGATGACAGCTCAGTAAAGCCTAAGTCAAAGAGAAGTCTAGTTTTTGAAGTCAGATGAGCTCCTGCATACACGACCTTAGCTTCATTGCCGTCTGTGACTTACAACCCCGCTGCAGGTTTTCTCCTGGGCTGTGGTGCAAGGTCATGTTTTTTTTTTTTCCGTTCTCTCAAGTTTACTGCCCCTCTCATCGGCCGCATGCATTATACAGTAGGTTTATTCTGCATGCTGACCTCCTGCATTCCTGGGGGAAGCACTTTTGAAGTTTGAGGGACAGAACCAAAGAAAGCAGCAGAGCGACTGTGTCGACATCGCCAATTCCCATTTGGCCCTCGTGTTAGCTTGAGCTCCTTTTTTCCCTCTCTGAACTAATCCTGTTGAAATAGTTTGAGGTGTTTTTTTTTTTTTTTGCTAAATTGTCCGTTTTTTCCTGGACAGTGCCCAGATTTGACACCTGCTTTCACACTTTAGCAGATGTGCTAGACTTTTGGTGCTAACAGCTGTGGTCAAGAAAAGCTGTAATTATCTTCTGAGGGTGCTCTTGAAAACAGATCATTAAGGTTTCATGGGAAAATATACATTTATGGAGCTGTGGGGCTTATAAAACCTCAAAACTAAAATGCTGTTGCTTCTTTGATGTTCATTAATTAACCTTCTCTCTTTTTTTCCAACCAGATTCTTCAGGACAGGTGACCTCCTCACCTTTAGGCTCTCCAACTTCCCATCGTGGAATGCATCCCTCTTTGCTGAGTCCCACCTCCATGGGGCCCTCCGGCTCTCTCCATTCTCCCATCAGCACCCTGAGTTCACCAATGAACGGCCTCACCTCACCCTTCTCGGTCATTAGCTCCCCTATGGGGCCGCACTCCATGAACTCACCTGGCATGGGCTACGGCCCCAGCATCAGCCCACAGGTGAGGCCTCAGGCAGGCATCAACAATCTGTGTTTTGCGTATGCGCACTTTGAACTTTTCCCACATTTAAGATGCACTTAAAATCCCAATTTCAAGATCTAAAAAATGTGGTGTGTATATGGTTTTAGCCAGCTTTAATTCAATTCAAATTCAAATCAAATTCTGCTAATATTTGGCATTTACTTTAAACACAGTTGTTGAATTAATTCAACAATTCATTGCTAATCAAAATATTAATGATAACACTCTAAATCTGATCCAGTGGAGCAGCTAGAAACTCTAGCTCTACAAGTCATTGTCTTCCCCTTTCCAAATCCTTCTATATTTTGCGTTGGTCTGTCACATAACTGTTTAGTTTTGTTTTGTTGTGATTAAACATCAAATATTTCAAGGATTACTATTACATCATACAATGGAAGTGCTGCAAACTGTTAAGATGTTTGTATGTAGATGTGATGGAGACTTCTTACCCGATCTATGAGGCACTTTGAACTCGAAACTCTGAGAATACCTTTTAGTGAATAAATTTTACCGCTTCTGTCCACACCTACTTCATCTTTATTGGGTTTGTGTCACGGCATTCCTTTTGAGAACAAACCAGACCGATGATGTTTAAAAAAGATTGTTTTAGGTCAGTGATAGAGGAATTTGGAGGCATTGTGCTCATTGTTGGGATAGATATCAAATACTAGTGCAGCATTTTTTGGCTGTGTCATGAATTTCCACTTTGCATCCCTCTAACATATTATGTATATTAGGCATCTTAGAGTCTCACTGCCTGCACCTCATACAAGCATCAGCTCTGCTGATGAGAATGATGGAAGCTTCTTAATCATAATAGCAAATGCAGGATTTATTAAGCCTTTTTAGCCCTGGAAAATTGTCATTTAATGTTTGTAATTTGGCTCATTCAGTTTGTCTTCATGTAAACACCATTAGGAACGAGTTTTTCTTCATATGCAGCCACACAGCAACCTCTCATACGACTGTACTTTTTGGAAACTAAAATAATCGGATCTAATTTCGGCACAAGTTTTGAACCAGAACAGCTCTGTTGGATGAGGCCGGGTTCGGAAATTGCAGCAGGATTACTTGTTTGGTTTTAGCCAGTCTGTTTATGAGACGTTTTTATTTAGTGTTTCTGGAGTCTGACTGTGACCGCACCAGTGACCCAAAACCACCTAATCAAAAGCAGCTCATTTAGTCATTTTCTTATGTAAACCTGGCTGTCCTTTAAAATGATTGGTTGTCTTTAAATTCGAGTATGACATAAGTGTGACTGACACATTTTGGGAACAATGACTCTTCATGGTTCAGGTCCAGCCAAGCAAAGACTAACATTTTTACACAGCTTTCAACAGTTTTAGCTTTTAATAACTTTTAACTCACATTAGGACACACATTGATATGAAAAGATTTATGATATTTATTAGTGTTTAGTTTGCTGAACACTGGATTTAGCTGTTAAAACGCACTAAAAACAGAGGTGGGGAGAGAAGAAAAATAGTGGAGGAAGTTGTTCCAGTTACAAATTTAGAAAACAGAAATTTATTAACTATTGCATCTTTTACAGCTCTCTCGGTGTAAATTGTGTTTTCATAAAAATAACGAATATTTCAATAAAAATGTACTCAGTGTGCAGGTTTAACTACTCTAGATATTTAGTATTGTGAGTTACAAGTGATGAAATGCAACTTAGATTTCTGAACAATACAGTGAAATATTGTTTTGTACAGCTAAATATTTAACTTTTAGCTTCTAAATTCTTCAAATACTGCAATACTCTTTCAAAGCAGATTTAGGGTTAGGGTTAGCTAGCCCATTTCAAACACTAAAATACTTGGACAAAGTGGCAAAAACGCATTTTAATTTCACCATTTTTGTTTTAAATTATACTTTTCTGATAAATTATGGTTTTTCAAAGAGGAAAATTTGTTAGAAGTCAAGATCAGGGGAAAATACCCATATTTCTTTTGGGGTTAGCTTTCAGTGACACATCAAATAAGCATGTTATCTTAAAATACTTGCCTTTAGCTTGTTTCGAGTTTAATTACACCTTGCAAACCAGAAAGATCAATGTTTAGCAGCCACCACTATGGTTTTCCTAAATCACAGGCCAACACAGCTGCCCTGTAAACCAAGCAGACAAACAGGCCATGTTTCATGTCTTACAAACTGCACTCAAACATCCCATAAGTGCAAATCAGAGACCCTCAAGACTTGCACACTCAGACGCGTACACCATTATACAATTTTCCACTGAGGCCCCACTTTGACCCTGTGGCACAGTCAATCAAGGCCTATTCAAAAACACCAGCTTCAGCTCTGTGCTATTATTACTAAAGCATCCATGTCACTTTCTCCCACTGGTTCTTTCTCTTTTTCTTTTTGTCTGGGCTCTTTTCTCCCGTTTGCCATTTTTGTTTTTTGTTTTTTTTTGTCACATCGTTTCAATTTTCCCATTTTTTCCTGCTCAGTCTCTTGTGTTCCATCAAAAAGGCTCCTTGGCATTAACAACACACACACACACACACACACACACACACACACATGCACAATTAAGACATCAAAGCTTCCAGTGTCCCAGTTTCAGTCTGGACTCATATCTGAAATTAAAATTGTTTCTCCCCACAAAATGCATTCGCTAGACCTTTTTTGTGTTTATTGATAATTGAGTTAAAGAATCCCGACAATGCGCTGCTATTTAGAGATGGGCTCCCTTCCTCCCTCTCTCTCTCTCTGTTGTTAAGCTCATCTGCACCTTCATAAGGAACGCGTCCCACATGTAATAGAGTTAGGAGGGGATTAGGGCCACTTTATGAAAACGGATGATATTTTTCATAGCTAGAAAGCTCCCGTCCTTCTCCCCATCCTCTTCGTTCTGATTCCTCTTGTCTTTTTATTCCCAGAACTTTTGTTTGGGCTCCTCTTCATGTACTGTAGTAGCATACTTTAGGCTTTCAGGTTAGAAGTGTTTTGGAAAGGGGTGAATTTGGGTTTATCTGTCTCATTTGAATCCCTGATGGAGGCGTATGCGACGTTCCTTCAGTGGCACGCAAAAGAAAATTCAGAACATCCGGTCGACGACTTTTGGGGATCGGATTAAGGCTTCCTAATGATTTTTTCTTGAGGCTTAAATGCAAAATGTATGTGCTATGAACCCGCACTATGTGGGGTTAGAGGTCACTACTAACCATGAATAGCTAAAATACACAAATACCTGAGACTCTCTAAAAAACTCTAATTATTTTAACAGTTTAAACACCAAAAATACCTAAACATGCACAGTGGGAACTGTGCTAGCATTAAAACATAAGCTAATATTTGTGGTCTTCCAATCCTCACCAAGGAAAATGAATGGCGATTTTGGATTGGCTCGTTTGCAAACTCCAGCCAGAAGCATGTCAAGCATCATTGCACTGAGGGATTTCATCCTCTCAAGCTCTATTTTCTTTTAAATATTTAAGATATTCCCTTAAAAACAAGAAAATATATTTTGTAAATCTCTTTATTTCAAGTTAAAGTTTGCTAGCTGTACGTTATGTACTTCAAGGACTCTTGAGGGAGGAATGTGTCTTGGTTGTGCACTTTGTCACCTGTTCGAAACATAATGGTAGGGAGAGCATTAGTTAGTTGATGTAACATTTTTGTAGCATCTTATTTTTCTTTGCTCGTGTTGGACGAACACAGAAAACGCCTTGCTGTGTCTTCTGTGAGATGGAACAAAGCAAGAGTTAAATGGTACGTTATTCCTGATCTCTAGTCGAAAAAAAAAAAATATTTTTAATTATTATTATTATTTTCAGCTTCTGTAACAGGAAGTTTGGACATTTATGCTGCGATAACCGAGATCATCCCTAGAACTGAGTGCCTGACTAGTCTAAGTTAATCAAAGAAGAAGGGCCTTGATCAGAGTGATGACCAAGAATCTGTTGTTCTCTGGGGAATCTAGAGGAACTGGCTGCAAGGTCAACCAGTGCTAACACACTTCATCAATCAGTCCTTTATGGTAGATTGACCTGACAGCTAGTGCACTGCTATGAGAAGCAGCTTTAACCTCTTCAGGAATCTGAGAAACTCCTTCTGATCGTTGTTCCAAACCTTTTGATAGATACTGACCACTGCAGACATGGAGCACCCCACAGAGCACAACTTGGTCCTTGGCAAATTCACTCAAATCTTTAAATTTTTTCCTGCTTTTATCTCATTCATTTTGACAAAAAAAAAAAAAATCACTTTCTACCTACTGATGTTGTTTGCTTCATCTGTCACTGGTCTTAATTTTAACATTTGGCAAATTCCCTTAATTAAATAAACATGACTAAAAAAATAGTTAAATACTGAAAATATCCTACAGCTACACTAGTATCACAACAAGTGCTTGTTTTGAGCCCTTCCAGTGATGCGTGACCCCCTGTGCCTTACAGGTGCTCACCAGCTGAGACCCTGTGAGCTTCTGGGTGTTGCTGCAGCAGGGTGGAGATCAGCAGTCGGATGGGCTCAGAGGTTAAAAACGGTGGTGTTGCCCTGTGGTCAGAGGCGCGGCACCTCTGATGAGACGTGATTTGAGTCAGACGGCATATGCCGCTTGCTCTTAACACTTGGCTGACTAGCCTTTTTCAAGAGCACTTAACTGGAACGAGGTCACTGCTCAGCTCAGCCTCTACTGTATTTAACCGCCCTGCCTTTGCTAACCACACACATTTTACAGGCATATACTTTAATTTTGATGATTTACCAGGCATATATCGTGCTGTGCACCGTCCCTCTTTTACTTCTTGCCGCCCTCAAGAAGCTTCTTCTCAGCATGAACCACAATCAAGTGCTTTTTTTTCCCAAGTACAAAAACATGTAATAGGGTTTAAAATCACAGTAAAACACTCAGTTTCTTACTGGAACCTGCTTCATTTTCCCCTAAATATGGTAATAATAAAAATAAGTGAGGCGTAACATCAAATATCCACAAGACTGCTTGATGAAAGCGGGGACAAGATGACTAAATGTTCTGTTCTTTCAGTAGTTTTGCATGTTTCAAAAACCAAACCACATCTAAAGCGTTTTTCACCAGTCAGTTCTTACATCTAAAACAGCCGTGCTTCTCATCTGTCCTGAGCTGTCCTTTTTAACTTTTCAGGAAGAACCTTGTAGGTTTCTCATGGCTAATGGCTGCGTTCTGGTTGCCTCCTCGGTTTTAATGAAAGAGATCAGAAAGGAAACTACATATTTTTGCAAAGAGGCCACATATTGACTGAGTTTTACTGTCACTCAAAATGCATGGAGGGTCTGTGGGTTTGCTTTCAGAAGGCTGGTCTTTGTTTGTGGAGGTAAAGGACAAGGAGATCTGCAGGATTCAAGCTTTAGCATGTGGTTTTAAGGCTTCGCAGGCCACAACAGGGCTCTTTCTGATCAGACTCTTCAGCGGTTTGGTCCTCAGGGTTCAACACACCGACAGTACAGACCATCCTTTTCTATCAGAGACGCCACAACTTTTTTGTGCAGCTGGAAGGGATTATGTGTTGGGGTTGGAATACATTTCACACTTCCACTTACAATAGCAGGAGTTGTCTGGCTGTTGTCTTTTGCTGAAAAAGGGGTCCTTTATTATCAGACCACTGCAGGGTCCAACTTTCCATTTTGCGGCTTAAACCAGTACCCCTTTGGCTTCTGCGCTTCGGTTCTGAAATCTCCCCGAGGATCCTAAACCAACAACGGGCCCCTGTTGTTTCTCAGTTTCCCAGTTTGCCTTCAAAAAAAAGAAAAATACACACAAAGCGTGACTGTTTCTGGATTTGGACGCAACATAAACACTGATGCAGAAAAAAGGTGTAAATGTTTTACAAGAAAACGGAACGTGCACTTAATAAGTTATAAATGAGCGGCGGCGGTGATGTCATGTTCCAGCTCCAAGGGCGACGTGTTCAGACGGGAGTCGCTAGGAGACAAAAACAGAAAATATTCAAAAGAATGAAACCAATAGAGCTCAGTCTATTCCTGCATGGGAGTCATGAAGTCCATTCCACTACTTAAGGTTTTGATGGCTGTTGCGGTCACTTTGCATGATGTCATGGTCGCCATGTCACATAAAGGGACTCTGTTTAGGCTCTTTAAGTAACCATTAAGGGTCTCTCATGTCAGTTAACCTTATATTGGAAAAACTTTTTTTTTTTTTTGCAAAACCTCTTTGCAGGTAGAAAATAAAAACAGCCGGAAATATTATTTTTTCCCCCAACACTCCTTTCTGCAGCTAATGTAATGGTTCAGTTTACATGCACTTAGCACACAGCACTTAAGTCATTGTTCAGGGCAGCTTTGCTCCTCTTTGAAGCAAATCCTTATTTTGAGAAGTACAAGTAGACTCTGCTGCATCTGTTCCATATTATAATCGTTCCACCCATTGTTGGGACAAAATTCAAGTTCCTGCCAGAGAGGGCTTTTAGTCTGAAATATACATAGGAATTGTTGTTGTAAAGACGATGAAGTGGCATAAACCCACGAAGAGCAAAGGGCTTGACTCAAAACATAGGTTTCTTTGTGAAAAAGGAAAACAGTGCAACACATTTCCAGTTGGCTTTCAATTATTTGTTTTGACTAAATGTATGTCCTGATTTGGAAATGAAACCCGACAAAACTTTATTTTAATTGCCCTTTTCAAGCATAATTGTAATCCTCTGTGCTTTACACAAAGAATAAACAAGGATTGAAATGTAATAGATTGATTTATAAAACATAAAGCCAGCAATAGTGAAATAAAAACCAAAACGTATTCTCTGTGACATAAATACAGTTTACCAGTAATGGGTTGGATCTTCTTTCACCTCCAGAACAGTCCTAATTCTTCAGTTTTTAAAACAATCTCAGTGATTTTGGCCCTGATTTAGATGATAACGTCATGCAGTTTCTGCAGATTTACCGACTGTAAATTCATGATCTAAATCTCCGATTCCAACCCATCCCTAATGCGCAAAGATTTTAGACAAAAAAACGGGGAGAGGAGATTGGCCAGCAATGTAAGAAAAGGATTCCAAGTTAGTCGATTCATATTTTTCTGAAACGAGGTTTTCTAAAACGTTAATATGAAAACTCCGAGACGTTTTGTTTTGATCTGACTTGTATTGGAAACTCACAGTAGATGCCAACATCTATAGGGCAGCAGAAACAGTGGCATTATTAGGCTTAAGTTTCAAACAATGTTCTACGAAAGCAGGCGCATGGCTTTGCGGTTGAAGTGCCTCAGGGGAATACATTTATTTTGAGCTTGGAATAATCTCTTTTGGATCTAATTGCATCTATTGGTGTGATCTTACTGCAACACAATACTGTCTGTGGGCTGACATGTACACCGTGGCATGTCTATGAAGCACAATACCGACTCTCCCGCATGTGAAAGGTGAAGTTCGTAAGTGGATTTTTTCCGTGTTTCTTTCATTTAAATGTCTTGTTTATCACTTTTATTATTTGCTTTTTGTGATGACTTTAAACAATAATGGGGGAAGACAGGCAAATATGAGCTAGAAACACAGTTTACATTTTTATTAAGAATCAGATGGCCTCATTTTGCCAATTAATTTGGTATCCAGCACAAACACCGTCCCCAAAGCATTTCTGACGCATGAATATGCACACACTAGAATAAAAATCAGAGACAGAATGACACAGATGTAGAAAACAATCCTAAGTGTGCATCTTCAGGGAGAGTTTGCCACAAAAAGGCATTTCCTCTAATCTGTATAGATGCACAAAGGTGGAAAATTGAGTGGAAGGAAAAGCTTAGTAGAAGAAGCTTCACATGCGAAGTACAGAACGAGGTCTGGGTTTCTTTTGGTTAGAAAGCTGCATTATTGTGGGGTGTATGTTGCAATTAATCAGTTAATCGCATAATAAATCAGATTGAGCTGCATTTAGTATTTTTTGGACTGTTTATAATCACAATCAAAAGCTACAGCAATTTTGTTTACAAAAAAATCATTAGATATTTTCAATTATAAGTGGCTTTTATTTCCATTATGTGTATTATTTTTGGTTGTCGTATTTTATTTTGGATATTCACAATACCTTCCAGTTTTAACGTTGACTGTTCTCGTCAAAATGTGAGGGGCCAAACATGCATTATTGTGCCATTATCAATACATCGCTTGAAAATGGTTTCAAAACAACATTATTGTTGATCACAGTAATTACTGGGACAATTTATCGTCCAGTAAAATAATTTAAAAATGACATTCTGTGGTCGGCGTCAGTAAATTGGCAATGGGTGTTTTAGTTCTGGATCTCTGTCCTTTTTTAAAAAAGAACCAAATCCATTGCAGCACTAGATTTTGCAACTACTGTTAATAAATTCTTTGAAAGACATTTAACTTGTCTTTCAATAAGCAATAAGCACACAGCAAAGACCAGGCTGTGTGATTGCTTTTCTGTCCGTCTGTTTTTATCCATTTCATGCTTGTTTAAGGGGCCTAAAAAGGCAGAAAAAAACCTGTTTGCTTCTCAGTTTGAAGGTGGAAATAGTCATTAAAGAATATTGAACTGACACCTTAATACTCAAGTAAAGAAGTTTTTTAAAAGCTGGATCACTTGCACGGGGATTTACCCACCCCATTATCTACTCAGGGACAGACGGGAAGGAATTAATCAAAGAAATCCTAAACGCCGTTGTGGTTTGACACAAAAATACCCCTTGAATTATTACTGGATTATGTGTAGTTTGACAAAAGAAATTGCCTCTGCTCATTCGCAGGTAGCATAGCAGAGCACACTTGGAAAGATATGCTCTATCTCCAGATGATTGCATTCGTGCAGAGAATGTATACCTGGACTGGATCTCGTTTTTATGCTGAAAAGGCTTTTAAATCCGAAAACAAGCTACATGATCTCAGGTTTTTAAGAAAAGATGACATTCATGTCCTAAACAGTTTAACAATAAATGTAAACACGTGGAGATACTGCAAGAGTCTGACTTTATGTTTGAACTTTTGAACTGTTTTCTCAACACACACACTCGCGCGCACACACAGCCAGATGGATGGGAAATGTTGGCAAACGGAGGCAAACCAACATTTGGGAAAACACCTTAGGGATCACTTGGATGCAGTTCCTGCACAATTGGACAGAATACATTAAAAAGTTTGTGTATGCATGCACTATTTCAGAGACAGAAGACATTGTAGAATAATATTTCAATTCTATTTTCAGCAATGGAAAACTAGTTTTAATAATTGCCAATATAACTAGCTATAAACACCTATGTCTAATAGTCAGGTACTGTTTATTCAAGAAACTGAATAATTGATCACCAAGGTGATTATACATAATCAGGACTGATGCTAATCAGGTGTGTTAGCACAATGTCAAGGAGGAAAGACATCTGTAATCATGTTAAAGAAGCATCAATCTGGGACTGGTTATACGGCCATGAAAGACAATTTAATGTCACTTTATTTAAAACAGCTTCTAATTAACACAGACAATTAAGTCAACAATGTTCAGAGAAACCACTAGAAAGAAAACCCACAAAGAACTCCACCTCAGACTCAACCGGCTGATTCGAAAAAACAAAGGAAAGGCTGAAGGAGAACGCTTCTTCTGTCTTCAAATAGAATTGAAGCATGACTTGAACCAAGTTACACCTCATTAAACCATAAGTTTGGTCACAGTACAATGCAGTATGTTTAGATGCAACATTTGGCGCATATGAATTCTTATTTGCACCAGAATAAGGTGAAGTTTTTATGTGAGGGCCTGGTCCACATAAAACATCACAGACGCCTGAAAGTACAGAATCAACTGCATGCATGGAGGAGTGTGTGTTAGTCATCACACGCTGGAGTGCACATGCAACAAAAACATACAAACACGTGTTTGAAATGCACCGGAGCTCTGCGTGCGCTCAGATGCTGCCACGCTGAGGTGATGCAACAGCTGAAAGTCACTGTATATTTCCACTTTGCCCCATAAGGTTCAGCTGTTTTATGCCACCGATAGTCTCACTAAAATTGCTTCTTTTTTCCTCAGCAAGAGAACTCCACACCAACTCTCTCTCTCTCTCACACACACACATATATCTAAACTGAGCCAGTAGAGCTTCGTTTTATCTGTTGTGGCACAGCATGGGGTGAGTTGTAAACCTCCAAGCTGTCTGGAATCATGTCTGCTGCTACTAAGCCGCTAGGAGAAAGCCATGACTGTGTTTTATTAGAGCCTGCGACAATAATCATGAAGTTGTTTTACAGGAAGGATTGCTTTAAAGGAATTTTTATGTAACCACAGATGGATTTTGTTAATGGTTGATAAATAATTACTTGCTCACTTAGTCCTCACTAATGCAGATAATTTCCCAGACAAGAGATTTTCTGCTGCGTTTGCAGCTTCCATCTCCATAGACACCAAGATTTGGGCGCCAAAAATTGAGATTCCTAAAAGGTGGATTTGTGATGCGGCCATTTTGACTGCATATACAGGAATAGTTTTCTTATCTGCTTGTTCTGCCCGGACTCTGCTCCGTTTACCATCAAATCTGAGTTGAAAATGTAACATGGCGGTGAAAAAAAGATACACAAGAAAACCTAAGCTACAGAAAACCTACTGACGAGACAACTCGTCAGTAGTTGTAGTAAATGAATGCTGGTTTGCATATTTTGGTTTGCATATTCTCTTTCTGGTTTGCATATTTTGTCTTGAGTGAAGTAAGTAGTTTTGTTTCCATTACAAATGTGTGTAAATCTTTTTTTCTGCTAAAATGGAAAAAACGCAATTTCACAATTGCGATGTTTCCGCTAAGAAATAAAATTAAAATCAAATGTGACTCCGGTTGTCCAGCTTGATAACATATGTCGTTGCCATGATTGTTAAAGGAACATAACATATATTCAGTATTGATTCAGTGTTGATCTCGTGACTTGTGTGATGCAAAAAAAGTGTTTCCATTTAAATTTTGCAAAATGCATTCATTTTACTACAACTGAAAAGCCACCTTGTCTTAGCAGGAAAACATGTTTTTTCCTCAAAATTTTGTTTCCATTAAGCAAATTTATTTTTGTAAGTTTAATCTGCACAATTTCATACTTTAAAAAAACATGTTGATGTCCAACACGGCTTTTCTGCAAGTTCATCCTCAAAGAGATGCAGGATAAATGTTTCCACGGATAATCAAACCTTTGCATGTTTGTTTGTGAGCCGTTTGCATTCAAACCGGTGTCTGATATTCAAACGGTCCCAGGAGAGAGGGGCTTGTCTCACTGGGATCCCCTGAAGGCACACAGGCTAGTCAAGAGTCCATTAACAGGCCTCCCTGTGTGAAACCCGATCCACTATCTCTGCTGATGTGTCCGGATAAGACTCTCTCACACAAACACACACCGCAGTTAGTAGAAGAAAGTTCCTCCTTGCTCCTCCCGTGCTTTGCGGAGCTGTCCAGATAAGTTTGCTTTTAGGAGGAAGTGATCGTCACAAGGTGTCAGAGGTGAAAGGGCAGCGGGGGTTATCTGGAGGTGAGATCTCGACCTGATCTCTGTCCTCACCTCTCCTGAGTTTGCCATTTAGGCCTCTCCCTTCTTTCAACAGGGGATTTGAACACTGCCCGCTGACTTCCTGGTACTTCACGTTCTATTTTTGGATGGGTTTTTTTTTTTTTTTTTTTTAAAGCTTCACGCCTTGAGGCAAAAGTAAATTAAAGCTACAAAAAATTAATCATACTTAAGATAAGCAGCTTGCAGTCGGTGATACAGTGGCAGGCAGTGAGATCTGTTACAGTGGATTGTAAAGTGGAGCGCTCTATTCCTGCTGCATATTGGAAAGCCTTTTGAAGGAGCTCCATTACAGCGTTTTAGAAGAAAACAGTTGAAGATAAGTTCTTCTATATTAACCAAGGTGCCCTTGAATAAGAAACAGGTGAAGATCCATGTGAGGAGTTGATTTCTCTGTTTGAATTGCCGTTGTGGCGCTCTGACTCTGAATCACACTAAGCCCGAATTAGGCTGAGGCTTCTTCAGTTTCGGCTCTTCTTTCCTTTTCGTCCTCTGTTGCCTCAAAGGACGACTCCTCCACTCTGTGCACTCTTAGCATGCTAACAGCTGAACGGACCCGCTTTTTCCCCCAGGAAACTCGCAGTGTATCTTGTTTAACGTGACGTTCCGTGTTCCAGCACAGAACATATAATCAAATGCAACAGTTCTGCGACGAATTTGACACCCACTAGCAGAAACTGTACCAGTTGGACGTCCTTCACGGCACATTACATAACACCTGCAGCACACGAAGCGTTCCTAAGCTGGCGCGTTCCAGCCGCTCACGCTGTACATTGTTCCTCAGGAAATCTTCTGTCCTACATTTCAGTCCTTGAAATGAATCGTTCTTCCTCCATATTCTGATGAAGTTTAAGTTTAAGGCTTCCTATTAGCCTTTGACCCTGTGTGCTGAGGAAAGTATTGTAGCTGGGGTTTCCCTGAGGAGTGTAGTTCCACCTACAGCTGATATACCTCCCTATGAAGCGCCGTGTGTGTGTGCGTGCGTGTGTTTGTGGTGTGTGTGTTGTAAGGGAGAGCTCGTGTATTCTATTTCCAGTGCTGATTCTGAGCTACTTTAATCCCCTTGCCTTGTCTCTATTGCTATTGGCAATAGAGAAAGAACCCCTTCCACTACCCCCAGTTTGCCCACCCCTCCCAGGCTTTCTGCCTCTGTCTTGCTGGGATTGAGTTGCAGGTTTACTGAAAATAGCCTGTGAGAGGCAGAATCTTTTCTGTCAGGCAGACAGAGGGTTTGATAGAGACAATCCTGGCTGAGGAGACAGCTCTGCGAGTGCTGCGCTACGGGGGGAAAAAAAACTAGAGTCAGGCATTTGAGGGAGGTAAGACCTCATACTGTGAGTGTGTGTGTGACTGTTTGTAATCCTGTAAATGAACGTGGAGTCACGTCATGTTTTCAGCTTTTATAGCTCAGATAAGGTCTTTTTTCTCCTTTTTTATTCATTTTTTGGTTTTCTGAACAAAAAGTGTTTTTTCAACATATGACAGGAGCATATTTATAATTATAATATCAGAGGAGGTGAATAAAAAATGATTTTTAATACTGAAATATTAGCTTACTGAAATCTATACTGTACAACACTTGATTAGGGCAACTTTCTCATGAATCATTGCACACAAGAACCAGGTGTGGATTTACCTGTGCTGACTTTGGTAAAACACTCAGGACCAACTGCAGCAGACGACATGAGGTTTCTCCACTTTTTCCTTCCACTAAACCTTCCATTAATAATATTATTTCTCTTGCATTAATGTGACTTACCCTTCTCATGAATGGTGTCACTAACTGTTCAACAACTGCCAAGTCAGATTTTGTAGGCTATTTATGTTTTTTTTATTGAATTTTGTGATTTGTGATCTTTCAAATTATAAACCATACAAAAGTTTCCCCTTTTTTTTTTTTTACCAATTGACTTTTTCTTTCATATTAAACCTTTTGTGAAACATTAATATTTGATTGTGTGTAACATTTTTTGTGTTCTTATGAAAAAATAAATGACAAAGATCAAACCAGGAGGTGATGACACAGAGTGATCTAGAGATATTCCTGTGTTGCAGTAAAATCATCCATTTTTGTGGATGCGTCTGGGAAATATCTGTCAATAATTCAAACCCTTTCAGTCTGAAATTCTGCCCATATTCCCAGAGTTGCTGTAACACTCCATATGTCATGCTGAATCGTACAGAAGCGTGGATGAAAGGAAGCAAGGAAGTCTGTATTTTTGAATTTTTCTATTTCAGCTGATGGTGAGCACTGTGGTCAGGAGTATTTCTGTTCATGGATGGACTGCATAAGCTGCGTTTTTCGTGGCGATGCTGTTAAACAGGTCTCATAGTCTGGGCTGTTGGAGTTTAAAAAAAAAAAAAAAAAGATGAAAAAAGAGGCCTGGAGCCACAGCAGCTCGTGCAGCCCTGTGAGAACAGCAGCATAATGTTCAGTATTACAGTAAGGGAGTTTTCTGACCCGTAGCTGGAAGGTCTAATGAAAATTGCTGAATTGCATTATGGCGCTAGATACACTAGTGCTAAAAAACACCCAAAACTTGGAAATGGAACAAATGTGTAAAGTTTCTGTTTTGACAACTCGCCCGGAATATTTTTCTAGATTGACTAGATCAATAGATTAACAACCTAATTTGGTTTCTTGGCACTTGATTAGTTTAACGAGACAAGATATATTAAGTTCAAGGCTTTTCTGAGTCACACCTCCAAACTCCTATGATTTGTGATGAATGAGTTGGCTTCTCTTTTCTCTACCAGACTTTGTTCTGAACTCTGCAGAACTGCATTCTCTTATCTTGAACCTTGGTCATAAAATAATCTCCACTGCAAACTAAATGCTTTAGTATCGCTTAGAGATTTTAAAACGCCTTCAAAGACACATTTAGATGATATTGAATAACATTTAGCTTGTTCTTTTACTTCACGATACTTCACAATTTATCCTAACAAGATGAGAAAGTAAATGAAAAATTTCCAGCTCATCTAAAAGCCCTGAATGAAGAACATTTTGGGATTTTGATTACTTTGGATACATTTCTAAAGTTCTCAAACATAAATTTATATCCACAAACTGCTCTTAAAACTTTCCTTTGCAAAAACAAAGAAATGTTCAGCTAATCTCGTCCGGACTTATTTCAGTCTCAGGATGTCTGGGATGGACTAACAATCAATCATAGATCTCGTACAAATAAATATAGAGAAATATAGAGGAGTACAGTGAAGTGCAGAATCAAATCTGGATATAAAAGTGGCATGTGGAGCTAAAGAATTGACAAATAATTCTTAAACTATATGAACTCTATTTAAAAAAAATAAAAAATTCATTGAGTAGCTGCCATACTTTGTCAGATGACCATAAACATGAAGAGATCTTGTATGAAACCAAAACATGTTTCACTTGTGATTTTCTGTCCTACACCCAGAGCGCGTTCTCAAGCTGAGAAAGTTGTTGTCCTCGTGTATATATTTAATTAAACAGCTTTCATTTCCTTCGCCAACTTGTGCTGAACCAGCAGACTTTAACGTTCCTCACTTTGTTATGAGGTAGTTCTTTTGGCGAGCTTGTTTAATGAACTGCATTTAGTCATTGTGAAGTACGTGCATCTGGCCATGCAACATTTATCCTCTCTGGAAGCAACGTTTAGGCAGTTGAAATAATTTGAACCTCCTGGCTTTTTGGTTTCAACATAAGGCAAAAAGAGGCCTCTTTGGGAGAACATTTCTCAAACAGAAGGTATCAGGCAGCAGCTGAAGTTGTGTTTAAAAGCTGCAGTTTGCACTGCTGCTGCAACAAATTCTGCCTCTTTATTCCGCTGTGCTGTTAAATTTTGCAGGGTAGTTCTGCTAGCATTGAGCATTTTGGAGCCAGCGGGGCTTGTAGGGGGCATGAATAAAAGAGATTCTGAGGTTGAGTGGTGCAGCATCCCCGCCGCACCAGATTTAGATCTAAAACAGGAGCGGAGAGGAGGGAAGAAAACTACTGGGACTGCTAATAATTCACTTTACATAATTTCCTTTTTTTTTTTTCCTTCTTAAGTTTGGTCAGTTGGTTAAAACTCCACATGACGAACTTCATTCTAATGTCTGCTTTAGGTAACTTGTATTTAACTCAACAGAAACTAGCTTGCAGCCGCTGTGCAGTGAAGTGTGTGATATTCCCTGTTTTGAGTTCAGAGGGTCTGCTTTTGTGACCCGTCGGCGTGTGTGTTTGTGTGTGTGTTGATGTTTCAGTTGAACTCTCCGATGAACTCGGTCAGCAGCACGGAGGACATTAAGCCCCCGCTGGGCCTCAATGGCGTGATGAAGGTGCCCGCTCAGCCCTCAGGCACGGCTCTGTCGCTCACCAAACACATCTGCGCCATCTGCGGCGACCGCTCCTCAGGTGAGTGCACCGGCACCGGGACGGCCATCAATGCAGCACAATACAGGTGTGTCTCAGTCAACTGGAACATTATTGACAAGTTCAGTTAGTCATTTCATTCAAAAAGTGAATTTTGCTGCCTCACTTGGCTCGATGAGTTCGATTCCATGTGTTCTTTCGCTACCCTACTTCCTGTCCTGCTACTCATAAATAAAGGCCACTATTCCCCGCAAAAAATAAAAATTAGTTGATATATTCTGTATATTTATTACACACAGAAAGCTATATTTTAAGAATTCATAGCAAAATCTTGAAAATGGTCTCTTTAGCTAAGAAAAACAGGTTTTTCTTATGGCAACTAACTGACGTCAATCTTTAACGGTAAGACAGAAAGCAAGGGTAAGTCACAGAGTGATGCATCCATGCACATTAGTGAGAAATTGAGTGAAAGGAAAAAATACAGTAGAAACTTGCACAAGCAACAGGCATAACCAAGCCCTGGAGAGGATTGTTAAACAAAGTCCAAGATTCAAAAGGCATAGAGACTTTTTTCTTTCACTAAACTTCATTAATCTACTTGCTCATAGTGCTGCACGCTCAGTCCTCTTTATTGACATTTGTAAAGTCTATATTTGTGAAGGTCAAAACATCCCCATAAAACAATAATAATATCTCCCCTGAAATCTGTTTTTATTGGTCTCCTGTTGGGGTTTTTATGAGCTCATCAAAATCAACAGAAAAGAAACTCTACCCCACTCTCTCCCCGATTATATCATCGTGAGCTGTTGATCCCTGGAAGGTTTGAAATAATCTGTAAACAGCTCGGATGACACGTCTCTCATTATTACCTAATTAAAAGGAAGTCGGACTACCCCAAATCTTGCTTAATCCTTCTGGAGCCGCACTAAAAAACCTCCAAAGGAGATCTAAACACGCTCGTCGGCAGAGAGCAACCCCGCTGACCGCTCTGGCACAACTACAGACTGCAGCTTCTTGCAGCGGGACTCCTCCTGGACGGACAACAGTCGGCGTAATTCTTCAGAAATCTCGGCTATGTGGTAGGGAAGCCAGAGTCTGGCCACACTTTGGGGGGAAAAGCACATGAAGGCTGCAGCAAGGAGGCCCTTCAGAACGAACATAAATCATGAGGCAACCAAACCTCACATCAACTTCTACTGAAATAGAGAAATACTGTATGTGCGGGAAACTGCACCATATTGATGTTATTAGTGGGGGGAAAAACTAACAGAGGTACAGCTGGAGGTAAAAACAAACAGATTGGACTGAATAGAAATATATTTCAGTGTCAAATACAAAACACAATAACTTATTAATTTTGCATTTTATACTTTGTGACATAATTCTGACAAAACGTGGCCTAAATTTGCTGTGGCTTTAAAAAGTGTAAATCTGCAGAATAAATCAGCGAAATATATTGATTACACGTAATTCAATATTTTCAATATTTCAAAATTGTTTATTGTAATTTGAAATGTCAAATCTGACATTGCTGAAAGTGCTGTTTAACAAAGCATCTTCCTTCCACAGTTATGATAATCACGAGTTATCATTTGACCTGGAATTAACTTCAACCAGAGGAACTTTTAAGAATGAGTAACTCTGAAGGTTTTTGCAGAGTCAAAAAATGCACGCAATTTCTTATTTTTCCTTTTGCAGCATAAACAAATAGAGCTCTGTTGAATCATTTTCCAGGGATGACCGTTAAAAGCTTTTAACCTTTAGGGGTTAGGTGAATTTTGTTGTCATCCTGCGTCATCGGAGTTGCTTCTGCCCGATAGGGGAGGAGGGAGAATCAAAACAGTGTTAAATAGCTAGTCATGCTTCATTTGGTGTTGCTCAAGGGCTTTATTTATCTTCTCTGGTGGTCTAAGCAGCAGATATTGAACAAAGAAGCAGTTTGAGCAATACTGCAGAGGGAAAATGGGCTCCATCCGTCATAAAAAACAAAAGCCGTAGCTGTTAGGAACAAGAGGCCGACATGAGAACAGAGTCCTGGTGGAATCTGTCCTCAGTGAGTCTTTGTTTCCTTTCACAACCACAACATCAACTTCAAACTCAAGAACAAAGAAATAATTATGATCAGCTGCTTATCAAACTACAGTTCCCATATGCTGCTAACATGACTGCGCGTTAGCACCATGTGTAAGTCGCAGGTTGTTCGGTAGCAGCTGTTTTTGTGTTTTGAGCTCAACCTGAGTGCTGCACTTTGTCTTTGTTATTTGTTCAGAGCTGTGTGTCACATAAATAAGCACCTGTGGAGAGCATTAGATCTCTGCTTTGACCCAAGGTGAAAAACAGATGTAATCTTCATGTATTTTCATGTTAGACACAAACCTTTACTTTACTTTGGAGAGAACTTATGTCTTAGACCAACATGTCATTTAGTAGTTAAGAACCACAACCATCTGAAAATATCTTTAATCCACAAGTACTTCAAACAACGCTGCCTATTTAAATAGTTCAAACACCAAATATACTTTAATGCTCATTAATACGCAGAGAGAAAACTGAAAAAAAGAGAATGGAGCTCCTGGATTGGCTGATTCGCCGGCCAATAGCGTGACACGCAGCATCGTTCTTTACTCAGGGTTGAGCTGAATACACAAATAATGAATTGTGAATAGGTGCATGTGACTGTGTATGTTATTTTATTTATTTGTTTAGTTTTACAAATAAAAATCTGAAAAGTGTGGCATGTATATGTGTTCAGTTCCTCAGTTACTACTGTATATATCTAGCAGCTAAAATTTAGTCTGCATGCTTAGTGTTTTTGTTCTGCTATATTCAGGATATCCATCTTTATCCATCTCTTTCTAGCTGTCATGTCCCTGCAGAAAAAAAGCATCCACCACAGCATGATTCCACCACCATCATGTTTCAGTTTAAGAATGGTGTGTTCAGTCAGTGTTAGTTTTCTGTTTAAAGTGGGAAAAGAAACTGGTGGCACTGGATTTCGATTCAGGAGTATCAAACAAAAGGGAACTAAATTTGTATGCATGTCACAATCCCTAGATTTTTATTTGATGTATGATTTTCCTTCACTGCTATACCTTTCTTCATGTTGGTCTAGGAGATAAAATCGCAATAAGAGACATTAAACTCTGTGGTTGCAATGTGACAAAATGTGAAAAAGAGAGCAGAGATTATTGGAAAAGTCATTTCTTCCATTCTCTGTAATACCAGTCATCTGGATATTGATTTTCTGAATAATAATCTCATGCATGCCCTGAATTTATTGCTGTTTTCTACTGTATTTTATCTGATGCGAGACTCACTGTAGCATAATCCAGGAAGCATCCTGCTAAAACCCAAGGCAAACATCCTCCGTCTTCTTCCGTTTCCAGGAAAACACTATGGTGTCTACAGTTGTGAAGGCTGCAAAGGCTTCTTCAAACGAACCGTTCGCAAGGACTTGACCTACACCTGCCGTGACAACAAGGACTGTGTTATCGATAAGCGCCAGAGGAACCGCTGTCAATACTGCCGCTACCAGAAGTGCTTGGCCATGGGCATGAAGAGAGAAGGTACAGCACATACCGTTGAGGATAAAGTCCTGCTTAAACAAAACCTCCATCCTGTACAAACCTGCCTCAATCAGTGTGTTTTCTTTTCAGACTCATTCTTTAATTTCATTTAGGTTTCCCCTCCAGAAGCAGAAAGAGATCATAGTCTTTCATCCTTAATTTGTTTGAAAAAAAATATTCTGAATATTTATTCAACAAACTTCTTCTTTTATTGCAGTGGGATGAATTTAAAAAATACCTTTTAAAAAAGCAAAGATGTAAATTATTAAAAAGCTTGAAAAGATCATCCACTTTGTGCCAAGAGAAAACGACTTATTAGTTGAACAAAAATGCTATTTGACCTGGATGTATCCTCACCCAGCTTTGAGTCCAAAGGCTAAACGAAATGCAAAATTTCAAAAGGAATTAATGCATAAAAAAAAAAAATATGGCTATATTTATTGTAAAGGTATTGTTAGGGGTACTAGCAATAATATGTATGCCATGGAAAGGCTTTTTCCTGTTTTTCAAAACTAGATAGTGATTTAGTCACACACATGATAAAGAGTGTTTATTTAATTAATTATACCTACGTCTAAAACCAGGAGCTCATGTGCAGATTAATATTGTCAGTTGTTCAGCAGATTTATAAGTGATGTTAGTTTTTATGAATTAACTAGCAGTTAACACACTTTTAGATGAAATCCATTCGTTTGTGTGGATATCAATGTGGAGCATTGATCCATACCACAACTGAACAAGCAAATAAAAGTAAAACTGCGAACATTTATCCTTGAATGAGACCTTGCCCGTGTAAAAACAAAATTTGTCGCCATGGTAATTTTTGCAAGGCACTGTTGCGTCTTCTGAACAAAGAAAACTTTGATGATGACGTTTTGATATCTCCCGTCGCTGTTTCCCAGCGAACAGCTTTGATTAAACCCAAAGGCGGTCGATCGGATCTGAGCCTCTCTGTGGAGACGCCGGAGATCGGGCCACAGTGGGCCTTGGAACCAGGAGAGTTTTGTTATGTGAGGGGAAGAAAAACAGGCAGCGAGGTGTGAATTTTAACACTCCATGAAGGTGTTAAGAATATTTGTGCTCTCAGCAGTGCTGTTAAGCTCTCCTTCTCACATTGAGCAAATAAATCAATGCATCTCTCCATTGTGGTAAAGAGGTTTTTAAATGGAGAGTGCAGATTACAGTGCAGATTGAGCCACTTTTACCTTTTGCTACATTAAAACCATAAGCTCCAGTGTATTTTATTGTGATTTTATGTGATAGACCAACACAAAGACAGTTGTGGAAGGAAAATAAGACATGGTTATCAAAAGTAAAATATGAAAATGAAAAGAACTCTCTTTTTGCTGCGATATTCCAGCTGCTTTCCCAAGATTTACAAGTTGGATCCATGCGGGTAAGAGTTTTTCTGACAAATAGCCCCCTGATGGACTTGTCCACAGTTTTCATAATGGCGCCATATGAATTTGATCCACAGTAAAGCTGGATAAATAATTGGGATATATGCAGGTGTTATGATTGTTTTACAGTTTCAATAGTTTTTTTTACAAAACAGATCATTTGAGACACAACTAAGAACTGCACCGGGTGCGTTCATTTTTGTTTTATTCAGTCAACTAAAGTGGGTTCTGTACAAAAAGACCAACTGAAAATGGGGCCCACAAATACACATTGGCTGGGATGTATCAGCTTTGTACCCTTGAAATGCTGATACATGGCAATGGCAGCATAATGCTGTCATACTGTCTCATTCTTTGTCTAGTTTTTAGTAGTAAAAACTAGACAAAAATACTTACACATTTGAAAAATAAGGCCTATTTTGAAGGCATGTGGGACTGAGCAGAAACCCGATAGTTGTGTTGTATCAGTGCAGCTTTATTTAGGGCTTGTTTAGCTCAAAGAAAGTATTTTAGATTTCTCTCCATTTCTCTTGACCTTATCCTGGCCTCCTGTCCCTTCCCGCACGCTTTTGTTTATGTCATTGTTGGGCTCCGTACTTCTTTCAAGGATATTATCGTTTACTACCTCTTGCCTCACTCCCCGCTCACCGCCACTCCTCCTCCCGACCCCACCGCCTTTCCCCTGCACCCCGAGGGCTGTGGTTAGCGAACAAGGCAGCAGCAGTAGCCCAAAAGGCTAAGCGAATCCACAGAAAAACAGGATTAAATGAATTTATGCGCTCCCAGTCAGGACAGCAGAGGAGGAGGGAAGAGGGGAGAATAAAGCTAACATGATTTCAGCCCTCCTCACCTCTGTGTGACTCCAACACAAGTATTCTACCCTTGGGCTGACCTCCACCGCCAGACAGCCGTTTCTCCAAAACTGGGGCCCCTTTCTCCTTCTCCTCTGACAACCTCTGCTTCCCTTTCCCTCACAACAAGGCCGAGGCCTCTCCAGTTCTCAACCTGAAATGGAAACCAGAGCAGGGAAAACTTAAGAAGACAGGCCGTCCTGCACAGCCAGTGTGTAATGTGTGTGTCTTAAGGGTGTGTGCAGACCTGGATGGTCACATTAGCTTTCTAAAAATCTCCCTTTATGTAACACCTAACAAAAAAAAAAAACCTCTATTAATTCGCAGTTGAAATAAAAAGCCACAAAGCGTTTAAACGTTTATCTGCGGTGCCTTGGATGAAATAAATTACAGCCTTCTGAAAAGACAAAAACATATTCGTACTGCATTTCTTTTTCCACTTGAGGGTGGACATGCGGTTTCTCTCGCCTCAGCTATGAGTCTGTCTGTCTGCCCGGCAACAAAATCATTTCCTGTCTCTGAGTCAATCAGATGACCAAATCAACACAGTTGTGTTTATATCTCTTTTTTTTAATGCATGACAAAGTCCTCATTGATTTCTACTCCAGCTTTTTATTGTTTTAATGCGGTTAAAGAAAAGCAGAAAGGACTTACAGGGTCTTGGAAAAGTATTCATATTCCTGAAACGTTCTGAACTTTGTTGCATTTGGTCACATTGCAGCCAAAAACTTCAAAATACAGTTTTATCTGACAAACAAAAAATTTAATGAACAGCAAACTAAAACAACTGATCATTCTTAAAATAAAATAAAAAAAAACTATGCTGATTCATGGGAATGGCAGCATCATACTGTGTAAGAGTTAGTTGATTTGAAGATGGGTGGAGGAGCTAAATGTCGAACAATCCTTGAAGAAAACGTGTTTTGGGCAGCAATTAAAACAAACACGCAACTAGATAGGCTCGGTATCTAAAAACAAATGCATGCCACACTTTTCAGATTGTGATTTTTCAAATAATGTGAAAACTGTGAATCAGTTACTTTGTGCCGGCTAAGAAAATACGTGAAAATTTGAGGCGGTTAAGTGATACGAGTACTGCTGAAAGGCACTGTATCTGCGGTGTAAGGGAGAAGTGAAAGGCCTTGCATTATTTATGTGTGAATGAAGGATTTGTATATAGAAGGCTATAGCTGTTTGTCATTGAGCACAACAGAGGAAAACAGGTTGCTTTGATGTGGAAGGAGTCCCTGAACGTTTCTTCTGTGCTTTGTTGATCCTTTTATAGGTCCAAGGTCCCCTTTAAAGTCAATGCACACTTTAAAAAAATGACTGTTGGTTGAACTTGACAAAAACTTTCAGCTTTAATCAAAAGTTTGGCTTCGCAAATACCTGTCAGCTGTTTCATGCGGGAGCTAAACGGTGTTCAGCTACGTAAACTGCAGACATGTCGGGTGGGTGCTGACGCCGGCAGTAAACAGCAGTAGTGAACGGAATCAGTTTTGTTACATGCAGCCGTCCAGGAGGAGCGCCAGCGAGCCAAGGACAAGAACGAGAACGAGGTGGAGTCCACCAGCTGCGCGAACGAGGACATGCCCGTGGAGAAGATCCTGGAGGCCGAGGAGGCGGTGGAGCCCAAAACCGAGACCTACATCGAGACCAACCTGGGGATGCCGTCCAACTCGGTGAGCGCAGATGCTCCTCTAATCACAAACTGTGTGATTTGAGGAAGAACACAGTTTTTGTCTTTTTCTGATGTCGAAAATAGTGACCATTACTGCTGAAAATGGTCACTGTTCTCTACTTCTGCTTGTTTAATCCCCCTAAATTTAGACATCAGATTGTGTGTTTTTGTTGCTAATATAGTACTGGTAAAAAGAAAAAAAGCTTCCAGCTTATTAGCAAAACTAAATAGTTGAAATAATAGAAATCTTTGATGATAGAATAACTAAACAGCTGTTAAAGTTTAAGCTTCTTCCCTTTTATTTTTCAGTGTTTTCACATAATGAGATTCTCACAGAATAATTGACTTGATTAAAAAATAGCACAATTTTACTATATCTTCACAAAACCTCGAAAGCAAAAGTGCAATTTATTTATTTTTAACTAAAATCAGAAAGTAGCATGTTTTCACAAAGCTGCAACAGCATATAATCAGTTGGCGTTATATTCAACACTTGCTTGTTGTTGTTTTGTTTCAGAATATAGAATGAAGCTCATATTGGTTTTTATTGTGCAGAATATTCTACAGTATTGTTTTCCGCTCTTGAGCCAGAACCAAAGCTAGTTTAATCCGGAACCATATTAGTTGTGGGTTGTTTTATTACCATATTTTTTGTGCAAATTCTGTGAAATAAATTATAATGTATGCAGCTCCTGTAGACCTTGCAGTGCAGAAGGTAACAGCTGCATTTCAGTGTCTCCTATAGTACTTTCTGTCTGCACTGAGACGTCTCTCAATAAAGCAGAGAAAAATGCAGTAGCTGAAGTAGAAACTCTGGCTGAGTGTAAGAGGTGAAGAACTGAGAGAGGAGCAACCTGTTCCTGTACAGGAACTTCTCTCCTGCATGGAGTTTATTTCTATGGAAAGTTTTAGCCATCATGAAGCTGCTGCTCCGAGGTACGGCTATCAAGATTCTGGATTCTTGTTCTGTATTCTCTCTGCAGTCTCCTCCAAGAGCAATTATCAAATATTGTTTTATCATAATATTATGAATCATAAATTAGCCAGCTTATTAACTACTAAGTTTTCCAAGTTTCACCACACTATTTAGACTTTTTAAAAAAGCATTACAAAAGCACTTGAGCTTTTTTTTCTTTTGATTTATGCCAAAATCTCCAATTTCCAAGTTGAAAAGAAATAACGCAAGTCAATTTCTGATTTCAGCGCTAATTGTGACACAGAATAAGTCATCAGTAGCACTTCCTGGTTCTCTGTATGTCTATTTTAGTTTCTAATGGCAGGGATTCTTAAAATTGCCCCCTCTTCAGTTCCTTTTTGTGTAGTTTGTTTTTGAAGCAATTATCAACAAGGCCAAATTACTCATCTTTTTGGCCGTGGAGCTTGTTTTCTTTACATTAGGCAATTTTCTTTGTATTCATCTGGGAATAGTTGAGGCCCAAATATTTAATGAGCACTACTCAAGGTAGCCTGAACATCGATGGCTATTTATGCCACAACTTGAGAATCAATGTAAAAAGTTTCTATACATTTTAACCCATTTGGTGAATCATGCCTGCTGTTATTGGATCATTTATATTTCTGTTACCCAGACTGTAGTTTCAAAGCCACATTATGGGTGTTAGCCCTTCGTCTTTCACACTGTCTGTATGGATTTGTCTTTCTGATGAAGCACAGAAACGGCGGACTGTCCTCCTTTCAACCAAATGACCAACACTGCAAAGCAACAAGTGGGGGAGGGACAACACTACAATTTTATACTCTGGAATAATATTGCGACCCTGCCACTTTATCTGGTATTTCATGAAGTTCTTTTAACCACACAAATAGTGTAAAGAATATTTTTAAACAGGAGCATTTCTAAAATATTGATAGATTGTTTACAATATTTTAATTTGACCCTATTTTGCATAACCTTGAAGATGTAACTTATATTTTAGAATCATCTAGAGCTTTTCCATTTGTGGCAAAATGTTCAAAAAATATTTCTTCTTTTTATAGTTCTGATTTTTTTTTTTTTTTGTTTTGTTTTGCCTTGTACTAAGTGCAAAACGAGTAAACTTAGGGAAGGAAATAGCTTTTTTGGCAATGTTACTTGTAAATAGTTAATATTTCATATGCTACAAATGTGTTTGTTTTCGTTTTAGATTTTTTTTTTTGGTGTTGGATGTGGTTGCTTTAGAACGCAGGTTTATCTGTTCACTTTCTTTATTGAGCTGCGAGTTTCCTTCGTCCTGCTCCCAGTATCAGTTGGGCCGTCTTCGACACAGCGGAGACTAAAGAGTGATGAATATTGCAACAGACAGACTGTTCCTGAAAGCATCCCACATAAGCCGCTGCTTTTTCTGGAATTCTGTTGCGACATGGGAAGCAACGGAGCTGCGCTGCAGCTTACCAAAGGGCCCGAAGGCGGGAGGGAGACGGGGAGGGCTTCTGGGAATTATCTGCTTCAAAAGGGAGGGAAATGTCCTGTGAAGTAAAGGTAGAAATGTGAGGGATGTTATGAGAGTAAATGGGAACTATTTTTGGGGGGGAGATGGAAATGTAGGAGATGAGTGTTGACATAAGGGAGAAAGAGGAGGAGTTAGGAATCAGGAGGGAGCGCCTGGCAGTGAAGACTCAGTAATGCACTGAGTGTGTCTGCGCTCAGTCATGCTGGCTCCCTCGGCGTTTGTTGCCTGCCCAGCACCAACACAAGAGGACTTCTGAACAGACAAAAGAAACGTTTGCAAACTGTCCAGAACTGGGAGTTGCATATACTTTTTAAGTTTAAGCAAACTCCTATGGGATTATTTGATATTACAGTTTAATTTAAAAAAATGACAAGCATGGTCCTACAAGCAAACTGCGGAAACATTAAAGAGAAGCAAATAAATTGCTCCCAAATCCTTCCTGCAAAAGAACTTTTATTCCACATTCACAGATTCACCTATTCGCTAGTTTTTCTGTGGAAACATTATTTACATTAAAAAAAAAAAAAAATCTGATTTGTCCATAAACCATTAAATCTAAAGGTGAAATTCTACTTAGCACTCTGCTGGCTGGCATGTTCAGTTTTTTAGCTATTGTGCTACTTTACCCCCATGGAGACTGGAGCACCACATTGAAGCAAAATTTAGTTGGTGTTGATATTTTTTCCCCTCCATCATTGTGTACATTTCAGAAATCCTAATGTCTTTAAAAATAGCCTGCTTACTCTGGTGTTTAGTTTCATCTCAGCACTTGAGGTTGGATAAGGACTTCAGCCTTGGTTTTAAATATAGCTAACTCTGCATTAAACACATTGTTAGTTTATATCTGTTCTTGGAAATTTATATCAATCACTAACATAATTCTGAGTATTATACAACATTGTAGCTGGAAAAGTAGTTGCGTTTTTGTATTTTAATAAAAACGGCATAAAGAATGTCATGCATTGCATTGCTTAACAGCATAAAACCGTAGCATTTTGCATTAGTTCAATGTTATCCTCCTGTCAGGATGCGTTATGCAACGTCTCTGCTAACAACATGGAAGTAACGGTGGCAAGGCAAACAGCCTGATTTTTGTTTCTCTGATTTGGGGGCGCTGACCCTTTCACTAAAGTAGAGCCGACAATTTTGGCACAGTTTCAGCATTCAGGCGGCCCGACCAGCAGGGCTTCCCTTTCTTCCCGAATAACGTCCGCATCCAACCCCCCCTGCTGGTGTCCATTGAGAGTCGCTGCCCCGTGCTATAATTAATCACAGGGCCCGGGTCATGGGTGTACACCGTGAATAGGCCGCTGCCACTGTCTAATGGCTGGGGTCTGGTCTGGCTGAATGAAAGTGTGTTTATCTCATGGTGACCTAGAACAGGAGTTAAAGAGGCGTTAGTAATATGCCTTCACGAGGAGAGGAGAGGGGAGATTTCTTCTTCAGGAGACGGAAACGAAGCTATCGTACGCTGTCCTACCTGAGGCTCTTATTTTTACATTTTTGATATTTCAAGGCTGAGACTTTGCAGTACTTACAGTACGCACATTTATCTTATAGGATAATCCAGAAATTTTTGGGTTTTTTTTAAAGCACCTTTCAAAAGCATGGATTCCTTCTGCAATCTTTCACAACCTAAAACCTGACATTTTTCCAGGTTTTATGTAATAGATTAACACAGTTCCTGAATGTTCTTACTTTCATCCACTTGTAAATATCAATAAAATCGTGACAAACATGGACGAACATGGTGTTGGCAGCATTATGCTTTTTCCAGGCTTTTCCTCAGAAGAGGGAGAGAAGCTGGTCACAGTTAATGGGAGATAAATGAACCTCTGCGGAGAAATTATCGAACAAAATATGTTAGATGGTTTAAAAGACTTCATCCTTCAACAGAACAATGGCTCTTTAAAAAAAAAAAAATGGGACATTAGCCATTTCTTTTTTCATACCAATCTTCATTGCAGCTCAGCTTTCCCTCTCTTGTCACACTGGTGTAGTCGTGTTCAAGTGGAATAATGAAAAATTGAGAAGGAAATCTTTCTCCACCCTTCCACAAGTGATGAAAATTTCATAGGACAGTATGCAAGCCTGGCAGTTCTCTTAAGCACTGTCGATGATGATGATGATGATGAAGCGCATGTGTGCTGTAAATCCTTCGATTTGCCTGGAACAAACACCGCCGGTTTATGGTCACAGGGAAAATATCTTTCACGCAAATTTCACTCTGGACTTTTGGCAGGCTACAGTTCCAGTCAAGTGTTTCCATACAGTGAGGTTGCAGTTCCAGTTACAGTGGCACAGCTCAGTGCAGACTCTTTTCCTGCAGACTGATAACATCCCAAATACTGTTCCATGACCCGAGCAGTAAGTACAGTAACGCGATGCTCGTAAATTGTCTCAGGAAAGTGTAAGCTCCTCTCCCCTGTCATCTCCTCCGACGGAGGCAGAGAAACAAGGTCAGTGTAAACACGGCTAAGATATCCATACAACATTCATGAGACCCGTAGTGTCTAACAAGAATCCCGGGACTCTTATTCTAATGAAGAAGAGGAGGAGACGGGGGGTTGGTGGCCTGATGGTGGCACACATCTGAGCCCCTATTCTGCTCCTTTTTTGTTGTTTTTTCTTTGTTTTTCGCCCAGCCTGCCCTTTGGAAGGAATTAGCTCAATCTGTTTGTGTTTCTGAGAGGAAACGCAGCTCACGAAAACTGTCGCTCAGAGCTGCGCCGTCCATCGTTTCCCACGGAGATCAGATGCTGAAATATTCATAAGACGCCAGTTGTCTCTGTGGCCCCATTGGGGAAATAAGACAACTTTTAGTTTCAAGAACAGTTCAAGCTTTGTTTCTGGTTTAGATTCTCCCTGTATATGTACATAAATATATACATTAATATCAGATACACATCTGCAATGCTCTGCAGGCATCACGAATCTTAGACTGTTTGGGATGGAACGGGGAAAAGAGGACCGGGTCGCCTTTGGCCTGCACATTAAGAACACAGGATTCGAGTTTTCTCCTTCATCTTGAACTAATCTTCTCTAGAGAGCAGCAGTTGATGTCAGGATCTTCCCAGCTTTTAGCATCGATCTGTGGGATTTGGTTTAGGAAGTCGGGGAGAAGTTACTGACTCTCTTCAGCAGACTGCGAGTTCACACGGGGACGCGTCATTTAAGAATATTTGCTAGACTTAATTTTATGCATAAAGAGAAAAGTGTGCCTGTTTCTACATATGCATATCAGTGGTTTGGACTCCTGGGATGATGGTAAACTTCTTGTCAAAGACTGACAGTATTGTTCAGGATGTCCAAAAGGAGTTTCATCTTAGCAAAGTAGTCATACAGTATGCATGTGTTGCATTAGTATTCTGCAGCGATTCCCATTGGACCGTGATATTGTACCGCTGAATCTAAAGCACAGGAACACCGTAAGAGACGCTGTATTTGATGTTAGTTTGGTGCAAACAAGAATGATTTTCTTTTTTTCTTCTTCAAAAAGAAATGTTTCCATGACCTTAGGTAGCTGAAATGTTCTCTAAGAATCCTAGGATGTTGAGTACTTTCTGGTTAAAAATGTTTCCAAGTGTCACCGAAAATAAGATGTGTTAAAAATGGCAGTAGTTTAATGCTCTTAACTTTCTTTACTTAGGATGTCATTGACATGATCTTTATTCATACAGTTAGTGAATGTAAATTACTACCATGAACTCATTGTAGGCCTAAAAAAAAAGAAAAGAGGACCAAATTTTTAGACATAATTAGAAAATTACCTCGTAATTCTGTGCACTGCGACATTTGATTAAGCAACATTACTGCAAATGTTACGTTTTGGGACTGAAAGAGATGAAAGGCTTTAAAACTCATTTTCTAAGAGCTGTAAGATCTTTCTGTTTTTCTGCTTTTATGATCACATCTCCTCAAGGCCTGTGGAGTCCCATAAAGTCAAATCAGTAAATTATTCTGGCTTTTATTCTGGTTCATCTGCACTATTTATCAGAAAGAGAAACTAATCAGTGTTCTTGTTCTTGGCACTGAAAGCACAATCCAGTAGGACGCCTAACAGACAACACAATCCTGGGAGCTTAGTTTTATCATTTAACACACATTACTGATTATACTCCAGTTTATCTTCTAAGCTCCTAAATCACTGGGAAAACAAAAATAGGCACCGCTCCTGAATTTATTTATTTTTTATATGGGGTAAAACAAGAGATCTTGGAAACCTCTTTTAGCTGAATAACCAGAGGTACATATGAGTTATGCACATAATTCAGGTTGCACATTTTACAGTCCCCTTCTGGTTGGCAATAAAGCTCCCCCTGACTTGTTTAGTAGTAAAGTGTCAGTTGAGCCTCTCGAAGGCCCTCTTGAGCTCTTCTAGTTCTCCAATAGTGTTTCAGCTAAAAGCTCCCTGAAGATAGAGCGCGCTCAGCAAACGTTGTTTTTTCACCGGCAGCTCTCTGCAGGTATTTCCTCCACAAGCTGGGACAGAATCACTGTTTGTTTTGTCTTCCTGCTTGCCTTCCTTTTGACAGGCTATCACTCCCAGCGTAGCACTCATGTTGTCGTCATTATGTGTGTGAAAGCACAGTGATTGGTGGCTCACAGGTATCCTGAGATCAGGCTCTGGGCCAAAACACACTAACGTAACGAAAACACACACACACAAAAAAATGACACCTATTCATTGTGCCTGTGCTTCTTTTCGTGTGTGTGCGTGTGCTTTCCTGCAGCCCAACGACCCAGTGACAAATATCTGTCAGGCAGCAGACAAACAGCTTTTTACTCTGGTGGAGTGGGCCAAGAGGATTCCCCACTTCTCGGAGCTGCCGCTGGACGACCAGGTCATCCTGCTACGAGCAGGTATGTCTGCACAAGTTCAGTAATACGACAGACTGTGGTGAATTGTATTTCCTTTAAATATTACTTTTTTTTGCGAACAATAGCTGTGATATTTAGATGAACCTCCCTGGTTTATTGTGCAATATTGCAGAAGGGTGTTGCCCATCTCCAGGGTCACTGAGCAAGAGGCCAGCTTGCCAGTCGATCTTGCACACAGAATGACCGACATGATGATGAAATATACCGCTAAATCCCTGTGGAACGTTGCTCAGACTATAACCAAAAAATGGTGGCAATTTGCTTCCGCAATGATCTTTGATACATGTGGAATATGCATCGAGCAGCACAAAATAATTCCAATCTGCATTAAGCCTGGCTGGTAGGCAAATTCACAACAACTTACAGGAGGAGTGGTGTGATCTTTACTGATCTGTCAACGGTATGCATTATCTTTTAAGGGCTATTTGGTCCTAATACTATTAAATCAGAAGCTGTTCCCACATTCTCAGCAAACTAGAACTGTGTCCAAGTCACTGTGACTTGGTCTCTGTCCAAACTCCCAGTTCTCGTCTATCTTGTTGTGGTGTTCAGGGACAGAATCTCATGGCACATTCTTGGAGAGGAGCGTTTCTGGTTCAGGAACCTCGGACTTACATGTCGCACATGACTGGGTACAGTTTGTATCTTCAAGCCGTAGTCTTCATCAATCACTGGAGCACATTACGACCAAGTGCAAAGGGTCCAAGATTAGATTCAAGTATGAGATCATAGTTCTCAACTGGGAAATCTGGAAATGATCTGTTTGGGTTGGAGTTTGTGGGGGGTTTTTTGCGGGGAGGGGTTGAAAGTTATGATTGATTCAATTGGTGTGAAATAGATTCAGAAGACAATAGCTCTGACTCAGTGCATCCTTATTCATTCGGACTAAAAGCTGTTTCTACCAACCCAGATTGCGTGACCTAAATCAAGAGACAGGCCTCCAGTTTCCATTTGCATCTTGTGGAAAACGACTTCAGCTAGCTGCTAAGTATTAGTGATGCAGCTACTTGCAGTACAGAGTGAATCATCTGTCACTTCAGCTACATTCGCCAACGTCACAAGTAGGATGGCAACACATTGCCTTCATTCTTTGCCTGTCACTCCAAATTACACCATTATGTTATCTGTCCGTCCCTAAGAAAACGAACGGAGGGTGGCGGGGGGGGAAATCCCCTCCTCCCATGATTGCTCCTCAAGTCTTCACACATAAAACGATGCAGAGACTTCACCAAACTGGAGTGAGATATTATTCTGCAGAGCTCGTCTCTTCTCGTCTCCCAGGTTTTCTATAAATAACCACTTTAGTTCTGCTGTATCACAGATAAAAGCATCACGGCTCCTCTCATGGCCAAACTCAACTGTAGGGAGAAGAGGCGAGTTGTTGCCAGGCAGAACAGTTAAAGGAACCCAGTCGCTCATCCGCCGGCGTCTTTCGTCTGTGCCGCTCCCCCGTGTCAGGCCCCCTGCCTTGGCACATCAAGCTTGTTGTCTTTATTGTGATGGCAGGCGCAGTTCATCCTTTTTACACGCTTGTCTCCTTAGAAAGCATGATTCCAATGTCTCAGTGATAACCTGATGCTGGTGCTTGAGGGAGCTGCAGGGTTTTTGCGGCTCGGCTTTAATTGATTCATTGGAATTCTGCCTTTGTTGTCGTTTTAATTTTGCTTGAACGCTGTGTGAACTTTTGTACTTGGATTTACCTTTTTCTTTGTATTTTTTTTAACTATCCTTTGCCTTGATCCTTCTCCTCATCTCAGGTTGGAATGAACTCCTTATTGCATCATTTTCGCACCGTTCCATCGCAGTAAAGGACGGGATTCTGTTGGCGACGGGGCTGCACGTGCATCGCAACAGCGCCCATAGTGCCGGAGTGGGAGCCATCTTTGACAGGTCAATGCTACTATTTTTCAGTTCCTAAAAAGTCTGTTAGTTGGAGTTACTTTTTTGGTTTATAAATCTAGAGAAATTGCATAACGGGTCAAGCAAGACACATTATGCACAAAGCGATATTGTCTAAAATTAGTAAAATCCAAAATCTTAGTATTTCAGAAATTAAAATATAATTTTAATATAATAATATATTCTTTCAAAGTCATCTTTCTGATGGAAGCAAAGCTTGCAGTTCACTTGCACACAGAGCCTGGGAGGAAAGATGAGAGGATAGCTTGAGGTCCAATCGGAAGTTTCCACAGGGAGGATCATCAAATGTAACTTAAAATGCTTGAAATGTGTCACTCTGTGTGAATAATATTTTAAAAAATAAGAAGAAGAAGTGTCTCACATTTTGAAATGAATTACTAGAATAAATTAACTTTTCAATGAGATTAAAATTTTTGAGATGCATCTTTCTGATGACTAAAGTTTGTTGGTAGCGAGAATTCTTTTGACCGAGTCGAGAAAGTTTTTCTCTTTCTGTGCAGCTAACTAGCTTTTGAAACCAAGGAAAGTTTTCAGCCTTAAATAAGTACATTTGAATAAAGTAATTTCATCTTTTTGACAGCATATGACATTTCTGGTTCTTCAATGAAAACATTACATTGACTGCAAACCACAGGGTTGCTTCGCTGAGGATGAAGCAGCACAGAAATTATTGATTAACTCCACTGTATTAAATATTTACACCTGGGTGCATCAGGGCTCTCAGAGAGAACCCTGAGCTGCTTCAGAAAATGTCAAAAAATCCATGCAAAGTTCAGTCACAGCCAAGTTCGGAGCGTAGCAGGAACCACCCTGGTGGTTGTTATTGACATTGCGTGGCAGTGAACTGACTGGCTGTCTGAAACCATGGCATGTGTTCTGCTGCAGCACAACTTGAGCACAAGCAATAGAAGTGGAAAAGTTGCAAATATATACATTCCTGACTGCAGAATCAACACCCATAGATGTCTTATCCAAAAGGGAAAGAAGAATTACCTTGAATAAAACACATTTCTTACACAGATAACCAACTCTTCGAATAGTAGTCAATACGTGCAAAGACAACAAATCCAGCCAAATAAAACTCTTCCTCAACAACACATGGTCACATGATTGAGCAAAAGAGAGCTCCAGAAAAATGAAAACCTCGCCCAAGTGAAGATCTTTACCCACATGCTCTGTGGGTCGATGTTATACAAGAGTTCACATTTTAAAATGAGAAAGCAACTGAGCTTTCAGAACACCTTGTAAATATCATTGAGTGACACAGCAAAAGAAAAACAAACACACCAGGCTGTTGACAGACATCATTCACGCACTTTGAGTTATTTCAGAAGAATTTAGAGAAGTGTACAAAGCGTGTAAGATCATCACTGAGACGACTCGAGCTTTCAGTCGCCGTCAAAACCCGCCGACTTCAGTGGAGTAAAAGTGAGATGTTTAGATAAAATATGTCTTTTTGTGAAAAATACAGTTTTGTTCAGAACTGTGTGCACAATTTTCAGTTTGTCCCATTCTCATGAATGACTAAATAAAGCTTGTGTGCGTTACGTTTTCATAAGTTTCTTTTTCTGCAGTTTTTTAGTTTATTCCTGTGGTATCAAGGTTTGTCTACAACTCTTAACCGCTGGAGATTCCTACTGCTATTCTTTTAATGAGATACTCATGTTAAATTTTTAGGGTGGAGTCTTGTTGATGGGTGATCTAATTCAGATGGCGCACATCTGTTGGTGGGCTCTTGTTGTCTTTAAGAGGGCTGCTGGTTCATTACGTTCTGTTTGACTCCCTGAGTGAAGCTTTATTCCAAAACATGTCAAAAATGGTACTTTTTGGTTTTCATGACTATACCATGGAAACCCAAGTAACCCAGAAACCACTTCAACACAAATATCTTTTTTCTAATGTAGAAATAATTGATAGATTTTTGGCCTTTTCAAACCATTTTTGATTCACCAGCACATAGAAAAAAGAGGCTCATGTCCAAACTCCTTTGTATTACTAAAACTCCTAAATTTAGATGATTTAGATGATGACTTTAATATCTTGGAGAAATTTTGATCTACCTTTTGCAAAAGCCACTCTACTGAGTCAGTGCTACTCCGTCTCTAGTATATGATTTATGTGAACTGATGCAAGGAAATCTACAGCCAAAATGACCATGATTTTAAACCTGTGGTGTTCCACAAGGTCGTGTTGTCGGTCCTAATTTATTGTGAGTTATTTGACTCACTTATTTTAGGATTGATGATGAAAACATTGAGTTTTTTAGTACTTTTAAACATCACTGTGTTGCGAAACATTTAGTTGTGCAGAACTGTTCAGCAAATCATGGTTGTTGGTGAGATCATTTAATCCACTTCATTTTGTCAGACTGGTTATATTTATCTGATTTCTTGATTCAACAGGTCTGGCTGTAATCAAATTCAGTACAACTGTCCAAAAGACTTGGTTAAGCACAGTTAATTCATGAATTAACAAAAGGGAGATTATTATTCCTCTGTAGCACAGATTGGGGTTTTTTGTGATGATGCAATAAATGAAAAATTTAAGCGTGGGAAAAAAACCCTGTTGGTTCCTGGATTGCTCTTGAACATCCAAAACGATTTTATGCCATTGGATGGTAACCGTTTGGATCAGACAGTTGAAACTTGGACGCGGCCAGGTTCTGCAGAAAGACAATGCTTTGCTGCAGAAAGACAATGCTTTGCTGCA